>OY804598.1:36472581-36857121 GCA_963680895.1 Fragum sueziense | reverse complement strand
GGAAAACATTGATACAAAAGAAGAAAATGCTGATAATCAGCATTTTCTCCTTTTGACTCAATCGCAGCTACAGCTTTGATTGAAGCTGTAGTTACGAGATTTTATAACAACTCCGACGATTTATATAATCATGATAACGGTAAACCTAGTCTATAGTTACATGTAGCACAAAATTCATTGCTATTGGATCTACCGAAATTCTTTGCTTCGGAAAAGGTTAAGCTATAAAAACATTTTGTCAGATCTCGGTTCAATTTTTTTTGCGCGAATTTGATTGATGGCAAATACGTATTCTTCATAGATATTCTGTTTTTGGTAAATAAAAGCAGTGTATATACTCTACGCTAGTTGAAAGGACCTTTTAATATTCCCAAACAATAATAGTGCGTGTTGACGAATTGAACAAATATCTAATAGCTTTGGAACATCGGGGAAACAGAATGTTCATATCTATTAAGTTCTATGTTAACAATGATTAAATATGAGATAAGTATGCAGCAATATTTAATTCTTTTACAAGTTAAATAGAAATCAAAAGACGATAATTTTGTTCATCTTGAACATATACAAATTAACAAAATTAATTGAAAAAAATAGCATCAGATTGGTTCAAGACAGCAATAAGCCTAAAAGCAACACATTTATCGTTGATTGATAGCTTCAGTAAATGTTTTAAAGTTTTCACCTGCTTGAAACCTGCCTGACGTCGCCACAGTATTTGATTCATCCACGCCTCTCTATGTCAGGTCATCAATGTGAAGGACCACAATGAAAATAAATGGTATCCTCAAGGTCAAGGTCATCTGATCAAACTGTCTGATAAAAAGTATCATATTAGGCAAAACAGTTTACATGCAATGATTCCTGAAAGTTTCAGCTTAATATTATCAAAAACTGATTCTTACTATTTCATAAACTGATAAGTCCTGTCATGTAGTTTCTATAATTTGGCACTGGAAAAAGGACAATTCCAGGAAATTTGGCCGCGAAAGATTTAACATGGGTGCTATTGACATGGTTAACAACACTACATTAACCAATCATCTGATGAATTTTTAAATTATTAATATAAAGTGATATTTGCCTAATCATTGTAAATATGTATAGTCTGCGAATATTGACGTGAACCTGTCGAATATGCAATAAGAAATTGTGCTGCGGAATAATCACTCTCCGACATGATACATTTTGTACGTATTGACAAGAGAAGCATGTGCAGAATACAAAGTAACAATGCTTATGGAAACTATTGACTCTGCTTGACAGTGTTTGATGGCTGATGAGTATTGATTACATTCCGTGTCACAATTACTCATTGGATTTTCGTCGGGTTTAGGTCAATATTTACAGACTATACTGTAATATGTGTGTGTTGTTATAATATTGTCATCAAGGGCGGATCCAGGGTTTTTTTCCGATGGGGGGCCAAGTCCAAAAATAATCCAGGGGGGGGGGGGTCCAAGCCCAAATTATGGCTTAAAATGTAGAAAATATGTAACATTACTATAAATTTATATAGTCAAAATTCAACTTTCGGCCAGTGCCAGGGGAGGGGGAGGGATCTGGACCCCCGACCCCCTCTAGATCCGCCTATGGTCATGTTGATTAATGTTTAAAATAAATATATCTATCTGTCTGTCTATCATCCATAAATGTGACTTTTTTACTTTAGACATACAGTTCCAAATGCATGACAAGTTGGGATTGTCAAGGATTAGTCTTGACATCACCAAAAAGTATCAACATTAAAGATATAATGAAATGTAAAATTCACAAATCTTAGAAGGAGTAAGAATCTTTTATTGACAAGGATATGATTCAATCCCAATTCAACCCCAATGAGAATAATAGCAAAGGGTAATGTTACAACGATACGAAAACGCCTAATGCAAAACAAATATTGTACATGTTGAAAAAAATTCAATAGCAGAACGCCAGGTAGCAATCTCAAAAATATCATGGTGGATCAAAAACAATGTTGAAAATTGACCAGTCGATACTGGAGTAGCAGATGTTACACATCGGGCACCCGGGAACGCCTAATTCCAACTACTATCAAAGTATGAAGCAAGTGAACGGAATATTTTAATGTAGATAGTGAATAAAAAGGAAAATAATAAGTGAATACATTAACCCTCTCTAGTATAAAACCTCATTCATGAATACATTAACCCTCTCTGGTATAAAACTTCATTCACAGTATGCTATGAAAATAATTTTGAATAGCAATCAATGTACACATATTGACCGGTATAGAACTCATTCATAGAATGTTGCATAAATTCAATGTGCAGTGTATTTTACATTTCGCCGCTATATTTCACATGAACGAGACTGATGGCTAGTTTATGTGAGTCTATACATAGCCACGCCCCCGTCTCCAGTGAACCGTCAGCGTACACTAAGTCAGATAGAGTATGTATGCGCCATGCGCCCACCCATTTGAATATTTTTATCGCGTAGAATCTACTATACAGACTCTATCTTATACGTATTACCAGGGGAATCCATACATATGAACGCTGGTTTATACGTTTACTGAGATGATCCTTAGAAAACGAATAGACAATCACGGTTATAAACACTAATTTTGAGAATCCTTAGAAACATTGTTGAAAAAACATACATCCTGTCACGGGCACAATTTAAGGTAGTTGGAAAAATGAATAGAGAGACACTGGTATACATGTTCATCGAGAGTATGCTCAGAAAACTAAACAACCCACAACATAGCGTTTGGAAAGGTAACAACAAAATAAGAATGATTTTATAACCATTAAAATCACTGGCAAGATAGTCAATTTCAAGGGAATATTTAGACAATTATCGGTATACATCAGGATCTTTACGAGAATGTCAAGTATATGGATGTTTGATCTATAAGAGCGTACAATGTAATTAAAAATAACATTATTCGTGACATTTGTCCGAAATATTTTCACCATGGCGGTGGATCGTAGCTATATCCAAAGAGGTCGAAGTCTGCGCTATATACTTTCTGTATACCTTTTATAATGTCTCTGTCTATTTTCTCATAAAATTTATTTAACGCCCGTAGCCTCTGTGAAGTAACTTCGGATTTCGTCAGAGGGTAACTTTGACGTGTTTCAACCAATATGTTCCGGAAAATGTTCGAGTTTTTGAAATCTTCTTCACGTTTGTACCTATCGAGTGGGAATGGGGCATTTTCCGCAATGTAGCCTTGAATCTTCAAAGATTCCCAGAGCCTGACAGTTATTTGTTTCATGGACTGACAATCGAGGGCGTGGTACTTATTGTCAGGAGCACTGACATCTAAAACATCGTCAACTAATGTAGATATTGAGGAATCGGTTTGTTCCGCAAGTACTTTGAATAATACATCTCTTTTATATGGCTCTATTTCACTTAAGTTCACTGTGGAGGAAAAATCGTCTGAAAATGTCTCGATTTTAAATATGTAAGTCGGATCTATTTCACATGGTTTACATTTGTAGAATAAAGGAGTCCAATGGTACTCCCCTTCCCCCCTGTTCAATCCGTCAACTACGAATTTCAAAAACTCTTTAAAAGTTATTTGTGATTTACATTTACCGCCATTTTTACCAATAACCAATGGCGTTGTGGAGGTGGTAAATATTCTATCGATGTACGCCGAGAACAGCCGAGTGTATGGATTTCTAACAGTGAGCACAAGACGCCCTGAATATGTCCGCGGATCTCTAACAGAATTCGAATCAAACCCGCCATGAAGTTGGTCCCTAGTCAACTGTCGGACTTTATAAACTTCTCTGCCTTTTCGTGTCAAAATGTAGAAAAACCGAGACCAAAACGTAGATCCACTTTTGCCTAGTTTACAAACAGCCAACTTATACGCTGGGGCAGCTAGATAGAGCGGTCGATTTTTCCTGTAAACTGGTTTTTCCATAAGGTGTTGGTACTTGGTACATGTATCATGTAGGCGCTTGAGTCGGAGATCTTGTCCATCTGGTCGTGTTGGAGGAACTCTTTCGTTGATTGCTGGTACATTCAACATCGCAATAGTTCTTCGATCTACAAAATATAATATTGAACAGCGATCTGTGACGAAAACTGCACATGAAAATAAAAGATCATATGCAAATGGGTGGGTGGCCGGGTGAACTTAAACGCGTGAAAAACTGTTTGAATTATGGAAATCGGAAACTACTAGTAAAAAAGATAAATAAAAAAACGAGGACTGCTCTACACAAAAACACTGAAAGAACTGACGCCAATATTTGAGAAAAAAATCCTTTTTTCAAAGGCTTTGAAGTCATTGGTTGTTCAAGTTGTTTTGATCTCTCTCATTCGTCAGAAAAGATCAAAACAACGGAAATTGTTTTCCAAGCCACCACACTAGAGTATCATTGGTCACCGGAAAATATGTGACCCCATCGAATGTTTTATATGCATTTAAAAGACTTAATAGCTCCGCTGACTGAAGGCCAGCAAGCTAAATTGTCACGGCGTTGTGTCCGTCCTGCGCGAATGCGTGCGTTCGCACGTTAACTTTTTCTATAAAAATCTTCTTCTCTCAAACCAGTGGGCCAATTTATCCAAACCTTGATTTGTTTTCACTGAAAGCAGATATAATCTGTCTCCAGGAAACGCATTTAACACATGGTTTTGAAAAAAGTTGTATACTCAGAGTTGAGCGGGGAATGTTATTTCAGTCATGGGAGGGCAAATGCACGGGGGTTGGGACTTTAATTAGAAAATGGTTAGAAAAGAGTCTGGTGTAAAGGTAAATAATACGATTAAGGACAATGATGACCGATTTATAATTTTAGATGTATCGGTTTCCGATTTGAATTTTCTACTCATGAACATATATGCTCCAAATATAGATAACCCATATTTTTTTAATTCCGTTTTTGATTCGATTGACGTAATGAGTAACACTGATGCCTTTGTTATATGTGGCGACTTCAATTTAGTTATAGACCCGGAATTAGATTACAAAAATTATACTGTTATTAAATACTGTTAATTAAACTGTTATCATCTATGATTTCACACAGAAATCTCAAGGACCATTTTAGGGAGATTGACGTAGACATTGATGTGCTCACTAATTAAAAACTAGGTAATTAGCTTATTTCCACTAAGACCCCCCACACACAACAGCCACCGGAAGTCGTCCTTTGATGACAATTATGGCCAATCACCGTTCGTTGCCATTGCCCGTGGGTTGCTTTGCTCGGAATTGGGTCAGAGCCTCGATCTGGCATAAAGAAACCGGCTAATGTGTTGCTATTTTTAGTAACAAATTGGAACCGTGTCTGTGTGCATACAATGGTAATTTCCCATATACCCATTGTTTGCCACAGGAAGCGGCTCATAGGTACGGAATAAAACAATAATTGAAAGGGGTCAATTTGTTATTTTAGTAAAATTTATGACTAATCATGGACCATGCTCATATTTTACAAGTGCTAAAGGTAAACGTGCAGCAATAAAGTAAAAATATTGATCAAACTGGGCCTAAGTTCTGGGTCGGTGTTCCTAATAGAAATGACTTGGAAACTACCTTGATAAAGGAAAAACAATGATAACATATAGATTTAGAATGACTTTCATTTATTTAAATATTATCTATTGTAGACCGACAAAATCTTATTTTTATATACAAACATTCATTTCGGCTTCTACAGTTAGCTTTCAATATGGAGATAACTAACTTTGGACGCCGTTCGGACAGTGTAAACTGGATTTAAAATATGAAAGCTGCTGAAGCAGTGTCCACTCATTATCATTTGCCAAAATAATAGTTGATAATTATTATGTAAACCCGATTATGATTATGTTTACCAATTTCCATTTATACTCAGAGGCAAAAGACAGTGTGCACTTTTTGTTTTACAATATCTCTCTTTACTTCCACCATATCGAGTCCAAAATGTGTACAAGTCATTTTTACACATGCGCCAAATATAAAGTTTAGTACTACACTGTATCTTACAAATTGACTTTTCATTTTAAGGTATCCAGCCCCTACATAAAAACACCATTTTCTTGTCATACGAAATACATCAAATTACATGTATGTATACATTTGTAAATACACTTCACATAAGTTGGTTCACCTTGTCAGATTTCACGATTATGCTTCAAGAAGAAAATAATTTACATATTTATCATTTTACTCTATAGTCATATACAAGGAAGGAAATTTTGAACATTTTTGTCAAATATTTCCAGTCTTCCAGAAGTATGCATTAATTTAAAACTCTAAATCGTATAGAATGCTTATGTTTATATTTTGAATGGAAATGTAACACAGTTTAGGAATTACCGGCACTTTTCAAATTTCGCCGCTGGCTCTTGTGTGCTAATTAGGGGTTGCATATCTTAACATCGCTTTGGTCGTCTAAGCACCTTTAAATTTTAAGAAAAAGACGTATGCTTAATGGTTTAAATGTGTTGCATACGAGGAACGGTCGGAAAGTAGATGGACTTTTCGTTATTCTGTCTCTCATTTGCAACTGTATATACACATTATATATTGGTGGAGCCCACATCCATTTAAGGAATGAATGCATTTTTTTTTCATGTAGGTATGAAAAATTAAATCTAATTACTCTATTTGAATCCGCGAAGCGGTTCATACAAAAGTGTGATTAGATTTTATTTTTCATACCTGCATGAAAAAAAGTAAGCTTCATTCATTCCGTATAATTTAATGATACATTATTTACCGTAAATAGTAATATTTGAGACTAAAAAAGATGAGAAATCGTCCGGACTATGTTCAAAGAAGCGGACAGATGTGCGATATCTGGCCGCTGCCAAGGTATTCAGATCTTACGCACGTGCCGTTCCGTGACGAAAACTTTAAATGACGTCATAAAGAGCGCGCGTAACTGCAACGTTGTTGACAGCGAATTCAGTCGTCGTAACGTTATTTTCCATCCTCTCAATTGCGTTTTAAGCAATAAGTCTTTGGTATTGAGTTTGTTTCAACTAGAAAATCTATTTAAGAGTAAGATTTTATTATAAAACTTGTAGATTACTACTCAAAACGAACGTAATATGCAGATTTGTACAGGGCACATCCATTTATCCATATTGTTGACTCCGAAAGAAGTTCCGGCAATGTCATTTTTTTCATGGAGTTATGAAAAAAAATTTAGCCAATCAAAACGTTTGGATTTTTATGAAATTAACTAATAATAAATTATTTAAGGAATGAATGCAATTTTATTTCATGCAGGTATGAAAAATAAAATCTAATCACTCTATATGGATCCGCGAAGCAGTTCATACAAAAGTGTGATTAGATTTTATTTTTCATACCTGCATGAAAAAAATAAAATTGCATTCATTTCTTATAATTTAATAATACATTTTATTACCGTAAGTAATAATATTTGCGACTAGAAAGAATGAGATATCGTTCGGACTATGTTCAAAGAAGCGGACAGATGTGCGATATCTGCCCGCTGCCAAGGTATTCAGATCTTACGCACGTGCCTTCCGTGACGAAAACTTTAAATGACGTCACAAAAAGCGCGCGCAACTGCTGCGTCGTTTACAGCGAATTCAGTCGTCGTAACATTATTTTCCATCCCCTCAAGTGCGTTTTAAGCAATAAGTTTTTGAAATTGAGTTTGTTTCAACTAGAAAATTTATTTAAGAGCAAGATTTAATGATAAAACAGTTTACTACTCAAAACGAACGTAATATGCCGATTTGCACAGGGCACATCCATTTATCAATATTATTGACTCCGAAAGAAGTTCTGGCAATGTCATTTTTTTCATGGAGTTATGAAAAAAAATTAGCCAATCAAAACGCTCGGATTTTAATGAAATCAACTAATATTAAATTATATGCCAATAATGTTGTCAGTTTATTTTCAAAGATGGTTGTGTATATACAATATTCTGTCCACTTATATGTGATAGGTGTTTAATGTATCATAGGCTATTTGTTAGAGGAAAAGCAAGGGTAACCAATACAAAAGAACATTTTAGTCCATTTCATCGCGAAGAAGTTAAGTTTTTGGACTACATTATTATTGAAGATTAAATGTGGGTTCATAATTCCGATTTTGGGATTAAAACACAGTCATGGACACGAGCTGGTTCCCGACCCTGAACAGATTAAGCTGTTACCTTCGGTTGATAGTCATGTTTGTTGCTTCTGGGGATTCACGAGGATTGATAGTCACTCATTACATGTCAAATGGTACAAACTGTCATTGCCAAGTACAATTCTGAAGTAATTCAGGAAAATGTAAGAATAAATGCTGAAGTAAACGCGTCTCAGATTAACAAAGAAAAATGTTCTCTACTTCACGATTACACACGCTCCCTTACCACCGCATCTACAGTGCAGATTATCTACTATGTCACATGACAATAGTTGTTTTACCCTACTAATAGCCCAGATCTCGACCCACGTGCTTTTTATTTGTGTCCAGAACTGAAGAAAATGCTTTCTGGGAAGAAATTTGAGACCAGGGCGTCTTTGATACCGTCTATTACGATGTACCTTATACAGGGGGTCTTCGTCATGGTTAATAGTGGAAATAATAAAGCTCCCACGAAGATGACAAAAATGTATAGACATAGATGGACAAAGTTTTCAAACAGCGTAGAAAGAATTTTGTTAAAAAGTTGATTGGTTTTAGAGAACTAGTTCAAAGTCAAGGTAATTTCCGACCGCCCCTCTTATAGCGACGAAATTTATGACCCCTAACAAAACGCGGCAATTAAAATTTAATTGAATTGCTATTGAAATCCGGTACAAAAATCGCCTTCAAGGTAAACCTGTTTAATTGAAATGTTATGTATTAAAGTCGAAATTAGCCACACCTTCGAAAGTCTTGGTTCTCAACGGATCGAAATTGCTGGAAAAATCTGATAGAGGGTTACCTTTACCAAGGAATATCCTAGTGAAATTTCGTTGGAATCCAGAAGAAAGGATTTTAGAAGTTTTCTAATGCGAATACTTGTCACTACTTTAAAACATGTCATAGCTGAGTGAAAGAAAGAAAATGCTGATGACTTCATATCAGACCGACAAAGCCAGACCAACCGATCGCGTACAGATATACAAATAGATATATATATGATCATAAGAACACTCATCAATATTTCACGGTACGGGAACTTCAGAGACAGAGCCAGTGACTCTGCACAGAAAATCCTCTGGTTGTCTATAGTTGGCTGTATTTTGGTTCATTTTTCACTTTATTGTCAACTTATTTTCTTCTGAAGCTTAACCGTTTCCCAAACAACAAAATATTTAGGGTGATCCAATTTGAAAGCTGCTTCAGACGACAAAAATGATGATAATAACGACATGATTTGTGTAAATTATAGCACAGAAAATATTTAGACAAAAGGAGAAACTGCTGGTTATCAGCAGTTTCTTCTTTTGTTTCAATGTTTTCCCAAGTCATTTCTAGTAGAGACGTCAAAAGCAGGTCTTGTTTGGGAAAGGGTTAAAAGTTAAAAAAGGGAGAATATCACGCTCAGTTACAACCATTTATCTGTATTTTCCATTTACAGTCGACACTCGATATGTCGACATCGGATAAGTCGAATTTTCGCTTAAGTCGAAGTTCAAATCTGGTCCCGTCCTCATCAATGGACATAACATATTTTCAAAAAAATAGTTTTGAACAGAATATAGCCATTGAAATATAGTAGGAAAAGGATAGAAATTGCTCGAAACGAGCAATTTCTTTCCTTGTCCTACTATTTTTCAATAATAATCGTACTTGATTAGTTTAAAAAAGGTCACATATCCACTTTATCGAAGCCGAAATAAAAATCGGATGAGTCGAACTCCGAATATGTCGAGGTATTTTGACGGCCCCTCCGACTTCGACACAACGAGTGTCGACTTTATCTGTATTTTCCATTTATTTCGCTTCAAAATCAGACGCGTTTTCGCAGGATCATTGTTGTCGTGAGTTAAACATTATGTGGTTTTCGTTTTAAGCCTGCATCATGTATTTATGAGCAATACAATGAAACAAAAAAAAAATGCCACAAAAGCATTTTATATGATATTCCAAAGTTTCTGTTGATCAGAGAATCCTTTTCCAGATAACCATGCCTAAGAAATATTAGACACGTATGAAATAAATGATGTGGACATAGGGTCAATATACGACATCAATTATCCTATGAAAACACAGGCAATTTTGAAGCCAAAAGAATTCAAACAGAAATGGAAATTATTGTAGCGGAGAATGACATTCTCCCTTTTCGTATTTAGTAACAAAAAAGAAAAATGGACAAAAAAATGAAAAATGTACTAAAAAGTGAATCCAGAAAGAGGATTTTCTGTGCTTAGCAATTGACTCAAAATCTAGGGTTTCCGTACCGCAGATTTGTATTGTAGGAAATTTTGATTAAATTACAGCCATTACAGTTCCGGAACACAAAGTCGCTCAGACGTCGCGCACGGTATTGCGGCACAAAAATGTAACGTCAAACTAGCGAACGTCAATTGCGTAACTTTAAGTTTTTGCGTAGACGGTTGTGTTGTGCTTTTAATGGTTACTCTCTACATAATCTAATCTGATTTATAACGACAGGACCACGCGCTAAGAAATACTCCACTGCTTCCATCTTTTGTATTTCTATAGCTATTACGCCACTTTAATTCGTTCTTTTTTCATCTTAAAAATGCGCCAATGAGATAATTTCAAGATTACGTCAAATAAAAAGTGTACGTTTATAAATTTTCTGTCCGCAAGAAAAAAATCGAATATCTTTTATACGTTTCGTTATTTTGCGTCGAAATTTTAATATGATCAACAAGAAAAAAATGGTATTTCCACATTGAAATTAAATGTTTGTATGAATAAGAGAACTTGTATTTTTCAAAGTCTAGAGTGTAAAAAGTAAAGTTTTCAACTACAAGAAACAATTTCTGTCCACACGCATTTTATATAATAATTGTTTCGTTTATTATGCTAACTGATTTTCTTCCATATATTACAGAAATAGAGAAAAATGGTATTTTTTATATCAAGTTTGGTTGCATTCGAGTCATTAGTTAACAAAATATTCAACAAAATTGTCATTTTTTTTCTGCGACGTATTTTTAATTGTTACACTGCGATTTTTGGTAAACAAACTGGGCTAATTTGAGTTATGTACGTAAAATTTTATTTCCGTTCGGCAAAACATTCTACAGCATTTCCACAGTCACAAAATATATTTTTCCATGCGTTTGACGTTACTTTATTTCACAATTGTTTATAAATAGCCGTCGCTCTTGAACATTTATGTTACATGTTACACGCGATTTTTCGCCTAATTTACGAACTAAAATTCTTTCTATCAAATTTATACAAAATAAGAAATTGAAATGAGTATAACATTGAAAAATATCACGGCTTTACGCTTATTTTGATATATAACAAAGTTAAGAGAACGAAAACGATTCCTACAAAATTCAGTTATGAATCGCGGAGGGAAGCGTTTTTTTGAAAAGTGACGCAATACCGTGCGCGACGTCTCAGCTATCGCATTAAACCGACGAATTTAAGGTTTACGAACTGAGAATGAAAACACCACTTTCTAGACATTCGAAATGCATCATATTACACACACTTGTAAATACACTTCACATAAGTTGATTCAGCGTGTCGGGTTTCAAGATTATGCTTAAAGAAGAAAATAATTTACAAAAAATATTTTACTCTATATTCATATTCAAGGGAGGTAATTTTGAACATTTTTGTCAAATACATGAATTTCCATATTTAGGCCTATGCATTCATTCAAAATTCTAAACCATACAAAATGCTTTTGTTTGTAATTGGAATGGGAATGCAACACAGTTTAGGAATTACTGGCACTTTTCAAATTTCGCCCCTGGCTCTGCATTTCATTCTCAGTTCGTACACCTTAAAGTTGCACGGATTTAATATTGACGCACAATAACTACATGTGTATTTTCAAAATGATTCTGGGTTTTGGCATCTCGAGTAAAAAAAGATCCCAAGCAACACTTTAGTCCTTCCCAAGAGAAACTGCTTGAAAATATCGAGAAGAAAGAAGAAATGCTGATAATCAGTACTTTTTCATTTTGTGTCAATATTTTCCTTTCTACATTGTAAACAAATTTATTACAGGTATATTTTTCTTCGCAGTCTTTTTGTTGTCTGCAGCATCTTCGGAATTGGGCCATGCTAAAATCCTGTCGTTTGCGAAACATTTAATTTAGACCAGCACAAAAAATTGCGAATGTTTCCTTAATGGGAATTGACTAAAAGTGCTTAACTCTTACCTGTCAAACTGAAAAGGAGAACAGTAAATACAGCTCCTGTCCCGAAAATAATCGCCAAATGTCTTTTTGATAATATCCTCATTTTGAAGAAAAAAAGAGAGAGAAACAATTGTAGAAAGAGCGCTCGTGTAAAATTAAAACGAGAGATGAATGTAAATGATCATACAAGATGCTACAATAGTACTAATAGAGTGAGGTACAACCGCGTTTTACACCGTACCACTTCATGTAATATACACTGCTCAAATGAATTAAAGGGTCATTTCTGTTTTTAACCCTTTCCCAAACAAGACCTGGTTTTGACGTCCCTAGTAGAAAAGGCTTGGGAAATCATTGAGACAAAAGAAGAAACTGCTGATAACCAGCAGTTTCTCCTTTTGTCTCAATATTTTCTATGTCATATTTTACACAAATCCAATCTTTAATAACAACCATTTTGTCATTTGTGGCAGTTTTTGAAGTGGACTACCCTAAAATTTTGTCGTTTGGGAAACGGTTAAATTGTGAAACATAAGTGTCGTTTAATGCCATATTGTACATCAACCTCCAAGCAGTGATTATGTCAGAGGTACGCAATCCCTGCCACAGGAAAATCACGTGATGGCGCTATGATAACGTACAGTAATTATGTGTCATGAATATGGTGAAGCTTTTGGATGTTGCCGCGCTCACGGAGTCGGCCGAGTAGTGACGAACGGGCGTGTTGTTTCAAAGCATTTTCAAAATATTTGTATATCAATTATTATTTTTTTATCATTTTAGTTCACATTTAAGACATAACGATCTTAAAAAAGTACCAAAAGCCCGTTTACCTTTTAAAATAGATAGATTTACCTAACCCCCCAAAATGTTTGAACTAGCTAAAATCCTGGTAGTAATGTTCTTGATGGCAGAGATAAGAGGAGATAACTGCGAAGGAAATTGATTGTACAGTTGTACCATGGTGTATAATCACGTGACTTAGAACTTCCTATAGTCTTCAATTACTTTGTCAGGACTTGACAAATTTTAATTCAGTTCGAAGCAGAGAATGTGGAAAAATATTAGGAATAACCTGGACGTGGTGGATTTTTAAGAAATCAGCTGATAAAAAGTTATTGAAGATAAACCAAAATTTTGGCTGATTTATCAAAAATCCTCCACATCTATCTAATGCGTGACGTCTGTCCACCTTCTCTGCTTCAAAATTATTTAAGATTTTCTGAAATTGTTGTCACGTGGTTATACACCGTGGTTGTACTATAATCATGAATATACCGAAACATAATGTATTTACTTAAAGGGACATAACATTCCAATTTTATCTTTTAAAGTATGTCTTCATGCAAGGATTGATTATTCCAATGCGTATAAATACTATCAGTTTTTCTAGTTGGTATTTATAAGCGAAAAATATGCCTTTAAAGTTGAGACAGAAATGGCAAATTACATATAAATCCTAACTGTTGTGGACAACAATTTGATTTATTTCAGCACAAAAATATATATTTCTTGTAAACGGCGCATTATGTTGGCTTGAAAATTTCAGAATTTTCATAAGAAAATAATTATTATGCTCTTTCAGATAAAAATAAAAGTGACATTTACGAAAAATATCTCTTAAAGGGACATTTTTTTCTCATTTCGTTTTTTAAAGGATGTGTTGATGTCAAGATTGGTTATTCTAATGTGCATAAATGCAATCAGTTTTTTAAGTTGTGGCTGATATGCAAAACACGTCTTTAAAGCTATGACAAATACTATATAATTCTGAACTTCTGTCCACATAAATTTGTTTAATTTAAACACAAAAAATATATTTCTCGTAAGCGGCGCAACACTTTGTCTTGAAATTATTGTCTTGTTTTAAGCTGCAGTTACGAGGTTTTTGTTGAAAAGCAGCTCTAAGTTATTATACCAGTCAAGTAGACCCTTTAACCCATTACCAGATGACAAAACTTTAGACTGGTCCAAATTCAAAGATTTTTCAGAAAACAAAAAAGGAGACGTTAATGATTCTAACAACTATAGAGCAATAACTTTAACCAGTAACCTAGGTAAAATCTTTTCAAGTATTCTAAACTCAAGAGTTGAATCATGGTTTGAAAAAAATAATTTTATATCCGATGCACAATTTGGATTCCGTAAAAAATGTAGTACTACTGATGCTATTTTTGTTTTATCAAATCTTATCGAACATGTTTTAAACAATAATATTCGTCTGCCGTGCGCCTTTATAGATTTGAAAAAGGCCTTTGATTCCGTAAATAGAGATGCATTATGGTTCAAACTTTTTAATATGGGATTAAAGGGTAAGTTATTAAATATTTTTACGATCTATGTATCAGTCCGTTAAATCATGTGTTAAACACTGCAATTCCTTTTCCGAATTTTTTGAGATATCGGTAGGATTGATCCAAGGCCAAACGACGTCACCGGCACTTTTTGCATTATTTTTAGAAGATTTAGAGCTTTTCTTACAAGAAGATAATCTGCGTGGAATTACAATTTATGAGATATGTTTTATAATTCTAATGTTTGCAGACGATATGGTATTAATAGGTAACTCTGTCGATGATCTCCAGCAAAGTCTCGATCGTCTACACTCATATTGCACAAAATGGGGACTTGAAGTAAATACAGATAAAACCAAAATAGTTGTCTTTAGGAAACGTGGTAAACTTAAAGCAAAGGAAAAATGGTTCTATAACAATAGCGAAATAGAAGTGGTAGACAATTTCAATTATTTGGGTGTTGTGTTTAATTATACTGGCAGTTTCATCCTTCATAATCAGTATGCATCAGGAAAGGCCTTAAAGGCCATGCATCTGTTAGTAAGTAATGTTTTTAAATACAAAGTAAACGCTAAAATAGCATTAGAACTGTTTGATTCTTTTGTTAGTCCAATTTTGAACTATGGAAGCCAAATGCCGTTTATGGTGAGCTGGGTCGGTATCCATTATACATAAACAGGTGCATTTTTATTCTAAAACAGTTCTTTAAGGTATCCAAAACAAATAACATCCTTTCAAAAACAATTCACAGTATAATGCTTAATGATATTTCACTTGGAAAAGCAAATTGGTTATCAAAGGTCAAGACCTTGCTTGCAGAAAACGGATTTCTTTATGTCTGGGAACACCCGGAAAAAGTTAACGAGAATCAAGTTATAACTTTAATTACTCAAAGACTGAAAGATAACTTTATACAAAAATGGCATTCAGATATTGTCAATAATAAAGTTCTTGAACCTTTCTATAGCCATTTCAAACCTGAATTCAAAATTGAGCAATATCTTGTAGACATCACTCCGAAACGACTTAGAAATTGTTTGTCTAAAATCCGTACATCTTCTCATACACTTAGAATAGAAACTGGACGTCATGGACGATCACGTATACCAAAAAATGAAAGAATTTGTGAACATGGTAACTTGAACAGCATTGAAGACGAGTTTCACTTTATAATCGAATGTCCGTTCTATTACCAATTAAGAATGAAATATATTAGCAAATACTATTATATCAAACCAAGTATGTTCAAATTTTTACAACTTTTACAATCAAACGAGTATAAAGCAATCTTAAACCTGAGTAAATTTGTCAATTCTGCATTTTCAATGCGAAACAGTAATTAGTTTTTGTCAGTTCTATAACTATTTAACTACGAAGTTTTGTTTTCTACATTTGCAGACGACACGATAGTTAGTAAATTGAAAGCATGATTAGAAAAGGAGAAATACAAAAGTTCTACATTCCTCCTTTACCAATATGCGATATTTGATTCACATTTAGTCGTCAAATTCGAATGTATTATAAAGAGTTAACACAATACTATTTAGAGTTAATACAATACTATTTCGTAATCTTCCGCCTAAAATGTTACCAACCTTTATTCATTCAACACTGTAACTTTATTTTTCAGTAGATATCTACGCCTCTATGTTCACGTCACTGTTTGATAATGTATAATTGTCTTTGTAATTGTATTTTTGTAACACAATGTACTTTTGTTGTACACGTGAAATAAACTATCATTTTCAAGTGAATGAAATTTAATTTTGGGGGGTCTTTGTGGGTAGAATATGTTTTGGGAAAAGAAAAAAAAAATGCTTGTGACAAGTAATGCCTTCATTTATTTTGACGTCAATTTAGAATGGTTTAGGAAAGCATTGAAGCAAGAGAAGAAAATGCTTATAATCAACATTTTCTCTTTTGTCTCAATGTATTCTGTGATATAATATTCCAAAAGTCTATCATAACTTATACCCATTTTGTCGCATGTAGCATCTTTCAAATTAGACCATCCTGCAATTTTATCGTTCAAAGGGAAAGGGATAACCTCCTTCTTGCTTCCTACTGTCGCTTTAACTTTCTTGGGACTTAATTGGGTCCGACCCTCGCTCCGGTATTATCTTCACCTTATATCTGCTTTTTTGGTGTATGTGCTGTAACAGCTTTCGTGAGACTTTAAAGGTGCAAAAGATGGGACATCACTGCTTTTCATCAAAAACCCCGTAACTGCAGCTTTAAACAAGCTGCAGCTACGATGTTTTTGTTAAAAAGCGACGGTATTTAAAACTAACATGATCTTTTGACCTATTACCAGACGGCATAAGTTAATAGGCATACTGGAAAAAAAATTCAAAGCTGATGCAGACGACAATTTCAAGTGAATGATTCTATTTATAGAAAACAAGCAGGTTTTTTTTTTCTTTTTCCACGATGTTTTCAAACCATGTAGCTTTTGTGGAGTCATGAAGAGTCAGTGAGTGGGAATAGTTGATTATTTTGGTCAGTATATAATTATTTTAATTGTCAGACTTAAAAACACCATCCTGGAATTCTTTAACCAAGCCGATGTAAACGAGTACAGGTGTCGCATTAATAATTGAACATTATGGTAAACAACTGAAAAAAAATGGTTTCAGATTAAACAATAATTATATCAGAGCGAAATGAGCTCGTACATTTCACACAGACTGACAAGGGTCGATCTTTTTAAACTCCATATATTGTTCCTTTTAGCTTGATGGGACACAAATGCTAAAAAGGCCCTTTCCAGATCCTCGCTCATTGCAGGTTTTTTTTTTATCCAGGTTGGTTTCAAAAAACAAAAGGCCAATTTTACTTGTATAGTCTATAGGTTATAACTGTAGACTTGTATACAAACACTGTACTGCTTGTTGATGAAAATTGACCAAACACAAACCATTTCTCTTTCGAGAATAAACGAGTTAGGACATTAATTCGCATGTATAACTCACGATAAATGGTTTGACAAAGGTTAAAACAATGTATTTGTTACTTTGTGTTTGTATACAAGTCTACAGTTATAACCGATAGACTATACCGGGGCATATAAGATGTAATCTTATATGTTTACGGAAAATTAAATGCAAAGTTTTTGTAAGGACAGCAGCCAATTATAAGATACCAAACGGGCGTCATCCGTGACAACGGATATTGACGAGAGATACCATCGTCAATTTTCGGGTGTCATCCGTGGCAACGGAAATTGACGATGGATTCCATCGTCAATTTCCGTTGTAACGGTGACATCCGAGGATGTACTGGTTGTTTGTTTTGTAGTTGATTATTGTTATGAATGGTTGATATCCTTAATGTAGAAGACCCATAATTAGCACCAAAGAGCCAGCGGCGAAATTTGAAAAATGCCAGTAATTACTTAAATGTGTTACGTTTCCATTTCAAATATAAACATAAGCATTTTTTACTGTTTAGAATTTTGAATTCATGCAAACTTATGAAAATATTTGACAAAAATGTTCAAAATTACCTCCCCTGCATATGAATATAGAGTGAAAGGATATTTGTAAATTATTTTCTTCTTGAAGCATAATCTTGAAATCCGACACGGTGAATCAACTTATGTTAAGTGTATTTACAAGTGTGTGTAATTTGATGCATTTCGTAAGGCTAGTAAGTGGTGTTTTTCATTATGGGTCTTCTACCTTACGCGAAAACTTAAAACTCGTTGACTGATAAGCTAAAATAGACTTAAAGATAAGACGGTAAAATCTGACGTAAGATTTAATCTCTACCAAAGCGAATTCCTATTAGACATGTGCAAGGTAAGAACGAAAAACGAGACGAAGTACGAAACCGGTTAAACTGTGGGGGACATATCAAAACACGCGAAAGGTAAAATCGTTTGCAATGCCATAACTAAATTTTAAATCAACTTGAGTTACGACATTTTCAACGTGGTCAGCGGAATACTGCCTATAAGGCCAATTGAAGCTTATTCTTTTGGTTTAAATGTATATTGTACATTTTGTATATTTTGAGGAATGGTGGTATGCCTACCCCTTTCCTGCAATTGATTAAAACGATTGAATGTGGTTCAAGGTTATGCTCAACTACTCTGGTCATATCGCGGCGACTGGAGCACATAACCATGGATTTCTGGATTTTCTCTAAACAGTATTACCACAATTAACAATCGGTACGTACAGCTTCTCTCTCACATAGTGAAGCAAAATGTCAGAAAGGGAACCGAGATTCGCAACAACGACCCCGGATCAAAAGGATCTGACGCAACAAAACAACTGAGCTATCTGGGACCGGCCTTTTTTCAAACGAAAAAGACACATCAAATATCATGTAGTGGCAGACTAAATAATAGTTGTTATTGAAAACAGAAAATGTTATTGTAACGACGTAGAAAATGTTCACGGAAGCGAGAAAATATTAGTTATGCTTTTTCTCTCGATGTTTTCTGAAACTTTCTCTATCGGTGACATCTAGACAAGACATCGTGTTTGAAATCTTTAAAGATCCAATGTCCTTCCCAGGCCCAAATTCCTGTTTAAAAATCAATTACAGAAGTTTTTTTATTTTATTTTTTTCTTTTTTAGACTTTCAGCCTTATCTTGGAATGTTTATAGACATCAGATCACATAAACTATGATTCAAACTTAAAATGACAAGAAATCGATAATCGTGTTACGATCTAAAATAAGATCAAATATACGTTCACAAATATTTACAAACCGATTCCATATGGGTTCTATACCGTCGTATTCTAAGCTGTTACAGGTCAGTCGAAGTCGAAATTTAGCACACAGAAAAATAAAGGGCCATTTTTTAATCATGTATAGTTATTTTTAAAGATAATCGCCAGCAAAATGGGCGAGAATGCATTTTTAATGCCTTTTCCCGAGCTGAATCTTATAACATCAGTAACACGATGGGTACCCCACGTGACTTTTAGGAAGCGTTCACACCAAAAACTGTCCGCTTCAAGGATGTTTTGTTTAATTACTCAGCGTATTCTCTATGGATTTTGACGAGATAAAATGTACCGTGTTTAGAAATTCATTCCAAATTCCAACTCACTCTGCACCGTATCACATGGTTTCTTCAAACATTCAAAATTAATCATTTTGCATGAATGCTTGAAAAAAAAACCTACCTTGCTTATTTTGTGAGTTATTGCCCTTTGTTGTAGTGGAAGCCTGTGGGGGTATCAAATCACATTCAGCGACAAATT
The DNA here is from genome assembly GCA_963680895.1 of Fragum sueziense. Taxonomy (NCBI): domain Eukaryota; kingdom Metazoa; phylum Mollusca; class Bivalvia; order Cardiida; family Cardiidae; genus Fragum; species Fragum sueziense. Next base: position 36,837,369 of record OY804598.1, on the reverse strand, counting down.
CTAGCTATTTTCTATATTAACCCTTTCCCAAACAAGACCGGCTTTGACGTCCCCAACAGAAAATTCTTGGGAAAACATTGAGGCAAAAGAAGAAAATGATGATCGACCAAATTGAAAAGGCCTGCACAGCAGACAAAATTGATTTGAATAACTTCTTTGGATATTGATGACCATTCTTCTTTTGCCTCAATATTTTCTCTGAGATAAAACACTAAAAGTATTCACATCCGTTTTGTCATCTGCAGACATTTTTCAATTTGGCCCAACATGACATTTTGTCGTTTTGGATAGGGTAAGCGAGTGCGCACGAGCGGCACGACGAAGCCAAGACAGGACAGTATGTGTAAACACTACTTGTCAACTGCTTATTTCATAGTTACCGATCTTAAAAAGTACACGACAGTGCAGCAACCTTCTCAACTCTGAATAAGAATGTTTCTCAACAAATGATTACGGCCATCCAGCTCTAAGAATGTCATCTTCGGCAAGTTGAACGTGGAAAAACTTCGCGAGATTCACATCCATATTTGTACGATAAGGGATTCCCAATCTATTTTTAGACCAGTGAGCCGTGACGATGACGTATTTGTTTCACGAAAAAAACGAACGCTATTATACAGCTGGTGGCTCGGATTGAGTATTGTGTTTGTAAAGGTGCAGGATGTACGAGAACCACGCGTCCATTCTTTTCCCCTCCTTTTCCAAGGACAGCTATAACCTAGCACATGATGTGTTATCAACTAAAATTCAACGAAATTTTCACCAATATGTCCTATCCGTGTACATGTTTCATGACTACACTTTATAAATTTGTCTCTGTGTTAGCATGTTTAGATTTGGTCACCTTTATAATATGTTCTTGTTTAGTTCTTGACCAATTTGAGTTCGGTTTGAAGCAGAAAATGTGGATAAACGTCAGGCATGGCTACATGTGGTAGATATTTAAAAAAAGCATTATTTTTCGTTATCAGCTAATTTTTAAAGAGTCCTTTGCATTCAGCAAATCCGCGGCATTTCTCCGCCTTCTCTGTTTCGTTTGTTTTCAAATCGGTCATATATGAAAAGAAGAAAAGAATTATAGAAAGGCATCGAAATTGTTGTGTTCCGTGATTCCCCAACGTGATAAATCTACATGGTTTATTTCGACAAAAAATATTTTTTACATATCGATATTATCATTGTTAAATCGCTATTACTTTCGAAAAACATAGTGGGTATTTCAACCCACCTAATTGTGATAAAAGATATCCCTGTCATCCCTGACCCTTATATTAAAATATGCTTGGCCTTAAAATGAATCGATGATTATTTAGTTATTATTTGGTTATTAGATACAGTTTGGATCAAATGATGGAAATTCGGGCTGACGAGAACATGGAAAATAAACAGACATACATTTTCAGATAATCAACAGCTATATTTACCTTTACAGTGACATAAAAGCGTTGTTTTCTCTCTTTATTCAACCCAATCGTTATTTCTGGTTTCGTGTGTTTTGACACGACCCCTTTTATTCCGTTTTCCGTTTTCGTTTTTCGGGTTTCGTTCTACCTTGCACATGTCTATTAGGATGGTCATTAAGAAAATTTGCTGGAGACGATGCAATTTATCTTACAATGATCTTGGTCATTGCCACGGGCTAGGAAGTCATTTGAGACAACAATAGAAAAGTGTTGTTTTATCTGGACCATTGATTGATTGATAGATTGGTCAGAGTTAAACGCCGTTTTATCGAGCCTCCAGCTGCTCGCTATCATAAGTTTGCCAATGTCCTAAAAGTGTAGTTAGGCATAGTAAGACGAAAATACATCTTTTTAAGGGGAAATGCTCCAGTTTTTCGGAACACTCGGTCATTACTGTAGTAAATTAAATGTTTCGTACCAATATGTTTCGCTACCATATTTTCAATGATATAACACATGGTTACAATTTACCATTTCCGACGGTAAAAGTGTATTTATTATGCGAAACTGATTTCCTCAAGATGAAAATCGATTATTTAGAGCAAGACAGTCGTAAGTGTGTATGCAGTTACCACTGTTTTGCGTAATTTTATTCATGTGAAGCTGATACAAATTGCTGTAATTCACTAATAAGTGCGCTGACCTATACATTTTCTTTTTGAATTATTACCAGGACATGTTGCTTAATACAATGAGGGAGTTTTATCAAATTCTATTATGTAGAACATGAAATATTTCCAAAAATATGCAAATTTTGACATAAAACACTCCAGCTTCGTTGATCTAACCGAACACGTGAGCATGCTGTTTTATACTTTTATTCGTTTAAAATAGCACATATTTTGGGTTTCCTGTTCTTATTAAATGTAAAGCATTACTTTAAATCCGTTTTCGAGACTAAACGATGAATATACAGCATTTTATTAGCATTTTAGTGACCTTGGACAGGTGCAAGAAATTATGCGTTTTTTCTATGTAGGGGTATGTGATACGAATGCCTATAACATTCAAGCAAGATCGCTGACCATCCATTTTTATTTTATTTTTCAATTGGTAATAACTTGTAATTTCAAAATACAAAATATAAATAAATTCTATTATTGGGAAAAAATTTAGGAAACTGGAGCATTCCCTCTTAAATCTTTTGATGAAACCGACCTCTAGTAAGGGTACCAAGACGATGACTTCTATAGATCATGTGTCCGTGAGTGTCAAACTAGATAACGTCGCTTTTCAATAAAAACCTCATAACTGCAGCTTGTTTTAAGCTGCAGATACGAGGTTTTCGTTGAAAAGTAGTGATAAACTAGATTGGAGAAGTGTATGGAGTTGGATGGAGGACTATGATGAAAAATAAATTAGCTGTAACCCTTTCCCAAACAAGTCCTGGTTTCGACGTCCTTAGAAGAAAAGGCTTGGGAAATCTTAAAGGCAAATGTCGAAAAGAATGGTAACCAGCAACTTCAAGAATTTTCTATATAGACCTAGGGCTCAAAACATTTTGATAACCCTCGTACATAGGAAACCACGCAGCCACATTTCAAGTTTTTTTTGTCCTATTTTGCCCTTAATTTGTTTTTTTTTCAGAATTTTCATAGGTGGTTGTTCTAATTCATATGGTCATCGTTATTTGGAAAGGGTCAATAGTCAACAATATTCAATTACACTTGACGCCCATTGACCAACAACAACATATAAATGATAATAGCCTATTTGAAATATAAGTCATTTCTTTTTAAATTTGTATATCTGACCCGCCTCGAAAGATCTTTTGACTGATAGTTAGATTTTATCGTTTAAAGTTACCATTTTTAGCCCTTTCCGAAACATGAAATAAGACCTTGTTTCGAGGAGCGAAATAGAAAAGATTTTGAAAAACATTTAGACAAAAGAAGAAAATTGTGATTACCAGCATTTTTCCCTTTTTCTCAATTTGTTCTGTGCGATCTTTAATGAAAGGCCTGTATTTTTGTCTTCTATAAAAGTTTGCAGTTTGGAACAATCTAATTTTTTGCCGTGTGGGAAATGGTTAAGGCTTATGTTCAACATTAGTGTTGAAGGGAGGACAGTGGCCATAATTGATAGTTCCTCTCCATTACGTACCACCCCAGTTGGGAACGATTTTATCAAGTAAACAGTGACGCAATTTCGGACAAACAAATATCATTTCAAGGGTGTTGTTATAAAATCTGGTAACTACGGCTTGAAACAAGCCGTAGTTACGAGATTCTATAACAACACAGGCGGTTTATCAAAACACAACGGTAAACCCTGTCTATTTTGAGCACAAAGTTCATTGCCATTTGAAATTCATTCCCACACAATGACGCTAAAAGCATACTTATACCCTGGTCATTTCGTTTCTCTATGCGGTTATTTGGTATGTATGTAAATATACTCTGCTCAAAAGAATTAAAGGAATACGTAAATTTAACTGGTGATATTTATCGTACCATTGATTCTAAGGGAAATACTTTAATAGCCCTCTATGCTTACAGGTTTATTAAGCTTTGAGTTAATCTCCAAAGCAGAGGTTTATTGATTAAACCATCAAATATGCCCTCTGCCGTTAATGATACACCAACAGCCTATTTGGTCGTCATAATCTAATTATAGCACACCATTTGAATTACCGAATCAAAATCATTCAGTTTTATCTTGTATGATTACGTATACATTACGTCGCTTCTATTTTTGGCTGAAGCATCAGTCAATGAAAATGTGTATCAGATTTTTCAAATGTTTTGCTGTTTACACCCAACGATTGGATACATAAATCCCGCAAAGGCCCCGAGATTAGACGTAAAATGACTTCGTGGGAACAGAGTATCATTTTCGTAATAGAATGAAGAGATCATGTGCTCTGATTTTTAAGAGAGTAGCTTTGAATGTGCACGAAACTGCGTATGGTTGCATGCGTCTTAAGCTGATGAGTCAACTCTTGTCGTTTTTTACGATGAACATTTTCTGGGATTTTTTTTATTCAAAAATCGTAGTTTCTTTCGTTTAACTATCACAAAAAAAAAAAAAAACTCATCGATAAAAATTCCAACACCCATCCCCGTGGGTGCCCATGTGACATTGCAAAAATGTGACCCGTCACGCTAAAAGGGACCTTATCCTAAGCACAAAAATACAAATTTTGACAAACCTGTCAGACCCTGCACAGGTCAACCAGATCCCGTACGCAAAAAATGAACATACAATAAGATAGGGAAAACATTCCGGATTTAGAAATTTACATAAAAGTGAAAAGTGTCGGCCCTAGTCTGGCTGCGCGGAATGCGCAGACTGACTAGGGTCGATATTTTTCACACTTCCTACAAAGTCCCTTTTAGCGTGACGGGTCACAAATGGAAAGTTGGCGAAAAAGTCGATACACATTTTGCATAAATCTGTCATCGGTAGGCCTAAATGATTTATATTTCGATACAGGAGATTCTAATTCATAATCAGAGCAGAAATGTATACAATTTAGCATTTACGGACATAAATTCCATGCAATCAAAAACCAACAGTGTGTTCCTTTAATTATTTTGAGCAGTGTATGTTTAGACACATCTTCATTTCAAACAATCTTTGTGGAAGCCCTCCAGATCCATCTTCGCTAGCCAAGGTTAAACCCACCTACGTTTGTATTCACCCTTGGCGAATTTAGTCCGATTTTCTTGAAATCGCGAAGCGCCGCCTAGCGGTTGTTCTGCTAGTTGTTTACGTCCAAATCAACGTCATTAACGCGCGTTGTCTTTCGCGTCATACGTCATGCGGATAATGTAAAAGTTAGCTGCTTTTTGGGTCGAATTGTCGAAAGTGTAATAATTTGTCGATTAAAATTAGGGTATTCCTGTCTTTTGCATTGAAATTCTTAGGAAAAATCGCCCATCTTCGCGTTTTTGAGTTGCAAATGCAATGCTTTTTCCCTCCCGTTGTCATGATTTTGTTACTCAGAACAAATGTATCAGTCGACAATCTGATTGGTTCCAGCGAGACCTCGTTGGAACCTATGAAAACGTTTTCCAGGAGACTAAGGAAATCGGACTAAATACGCCAAGGGAGAATACAGAAACGACGTTACGTCGTAGATGTTACCCTTGGCTTGCGAAGATGTCCAGACGCGACGAAACAGTATAAGGTTAGCCTCTTCCCGAATCCATCCATATCAGCGTCCGCTGATACATTAGGCTTTAGTTTTGCGTACACTTGATAAACCGTCGGTGTTGTTATAAACTCTCATAACTACGGCTTGCATCAAGTTTTAGTTACGAGATTTTATAACAGCACCTACGGAATACTAGTGTTTGTACGAAATTACGTCACGGTAAACTGGATAAAATCGTTCCCTATTTTCGGCTGGCGACGTCAGTGATCATACTACACTTCCAGACAAAACGAGAAATGTCCATACTTGTTTAAAGAATTATGCCTATCCCATGGTGGAGATTTTTTACTACGAGATGGGTAACTTACGGCCAAATTAGCCCCACTTCAATAAGAAATTTAGCAATATTTTAAATATGATATAATATAGCCTAAATTTCTCCGTCAATTATCAAGCGGTTTGTTCCATGTACTCCGCATTACTGAGTTCTGACCTCAGATGTATAGCTTATTTTTGAATACTCTTACTTTTACCAAAAAATGGCCCCAATCGACCAAAAATCCCAGATCATTTTTCTGGTCGGTTGGTATCATTTTTTTTTTTTTTTTGAAAATTACAAAAAAGTCTCCAAATAAGTCATAAATTTGAGGAAAGAGTTCTGTAAGGCGGGGTACATGCAACAAACATGTCAATCAATTCGGCACCGTACCACATTTCTTCTTGATAGAACCTTGTCTCGATTCCTTCTTCACACAGCGACAATTCCGGGATTGTCCCGCACAACATCATCTTTGCAAGCCAAAGATTTTACCTCCACTTCATTCTTTGCAGGACTTTGCAGGAATGAATAGCCCCATTCCAAATTAGATGATTAGTATGCCTCCAACGAATCAAACTCGAAATATTTAATTGACGTAAGGACGTGTTTCTTAATCGCATGTATAGCTCTTGATAAATGACCCGTTATCTAGAGCATCTCTAGCTAAAAGCTAGACTTAACCCTTTTCCAAACGCCAAAATGCTAGGGTGATCCAAGTTGAAAGCCGCAGAAGATGAAAAAATGGACGTTCCCAAAGAAGGGATTTGCGTATAGTAAAGCACAGAAAATATTGAGACAAAAGGAGAAACTGCTGGATATCAGCAGTTTCTTCTTTTGTCTCAATGTTTTCTCAAGTCTATTCTATCAGGGACGTCAAAACCAGGTCTTGTTTGGGAAAGGGTTAAACATCTTTTAAATAACTTTGTTGGTTGGTGTTGAAGAAATAAGCACGTCAATTGTCAGCTGGTATATTTACTGAAATTTCAGACAATTTCTTTCGCCTTTGGAAGACATTCATAGAATGAATTTCTTCGTTGATCGTCATACTTCGGTAATAGCGGATCCTAGTGACGTGTGTCGCCAGTATCTAGATACCGTACTGTATGTGTTGTATGTACTCGGTGTGCTCCCCGTACGGAGGGTCCTCCGCTCGGGTCTTCTCGGACAACATCGGCACAGCGCGCCTCGAAAACACTCACGAAAGTTCTGACTGAAAATGCTGTATAAAATTGGATTTGCTGCTGAATTGATGTACGCAACTATATTCGTGAATACTATAAACGACCAGCTTTCGTGAAACGTTCTATTTGTAAATGTGCTCCATACAAACAACACTTGACTTGGGGAATAACTAATGAAATAAACAATGACACTGACAATCAACATCTTAACCACGCCTTTCCGGGCTTGTATCGCTTCTGAGTACCTTTCCATTGACGATCCGTTTGGTTCCCGGACTGTGTACGTTCTGTGGAGTCTGTCGGAACCAATAAACAGGTGCTTGCTGACGAAAGCGTACAAGGTCAGTTGAATAGCCAATGGGAGGAAGTAGAATAGAATAGATTCTATTCCTTTGAATAACGTGAAGTAGAAATCTTGGTCGTCTGGGAATCTAATCATACAATATTTGATGGACGATTCTGGGTGTGTGGGATGTCCCTTGGTGACTTGATTAAAGAAGAACGTAGGAAGACCAGCTAGCCAAGCACATGGCCATATACAGCCCAGCACGACAACAATACGACGACGATTACACAGGATGTGTGCCTTGATAGGGTGGATTATAGCTATATACCTGAAATGAAATAAATAAATAAATGAATTAATAAATAAATGAATAAATAAATAAATAAATAATGATTACTCAGAATATTCTACCTGGTAGGATGAGGTTTAGCTTTAAGTATATAAATAAATGAATTAATTAATAAATAAATCTAAATAATTAAAATAATTAAAAGAATAAACAAATAGATCTAGATACATGTATATAGATAAATAAATAAACACAGCGATGGTAACATATTATAACTGTCCTTCAGCTGCCATAGGTTTGGAGTAAGATATGAGTAATTTTGCATTGTGAATATCTTGAATTTAGCTTTTATCGGACCAAAATCTTCAGATGATCCTGAAATACAAAGATTCGTCGTCACCATTTTGTTAGCACATTTACACGGTGGAGATTGTGCATGATGGAATAAGTAAATATACGGCCAATTTTGCCTCGTTTCAGGTGAGACATTTTGCAATAACTTTCTTTTTTCTGCGTCAATTTTCAAGCGGTTTGTTGCATGTACCCCGCCTTACCGGGCCCTTTCCTCTGATGTATGACTTACTTGGAACCTTCTTGTACTTTTTGCAAAAATTGATCCCAACCGACCAGAAAAACGACAAAATATTCTGATAGTTTTTCTGGTCGGTTGGGATCAATTTCCGGGAAAAGTATGCGGAGTTTTCAAATAAGTCATACACCTGAGGAAAGAACCCATTATGGCGTGGTACATGCAAGAAAGCGCTTAAAATTGACGCAGAAATAAGAGAGTTATTGTACAATTTCCTACTTGAAGCGTGGCTAATTTGGCCGTAGTCGTTATCATTTCGTTTCCTGGTCGGTTGGGATCAATTATGGAAAAATTAAAAGGATGCCACACATAATCCATATACCTGAGAAAAGAGTTCAATAAGGCGGAGTACATGTACATGTAACCATCCTTTTGAAAATCGACGTAGAAATAAAAGAGTTGTTGCAAAATATATCTGATCAGAACCGAGATTTTTTTGTCCGTACTCGTTATCTATCCCATGATGCACAATCTACACCGTGTTTTAAATAGCAAAATGTAAGTACATTGGTGAGCTGAAAAAACAAAAACATTTTAATGTGTTTAGTCAGACAGTTTTATTTAAACAATGTTTCCTTCGAGATTTCAAGAATACCTTTGCAAATGCAACTTACCATTTTCCGGCTTTTCGAATTGATACAATGTATGTGCTAGTACCTAGAAAAGGTCTCTTATAGCATCTAAAAAGATGTGTTTCACGATCACTCCGTGCCTAATAGCAGTCTGATCGGGATCCATGCTGCTTTCTCACAGTTGCTACTGGCCACGAAAAAGCTATTGGGAGAACCAACATGGTCCATGATCAGACTACGTGTATGCGTAGGCTGATCTTGAAACATGTTGGGCTCAAAAGACTTAAAGGGCATTTTGCATATCCTGGATCATATCCTCTCCGACATAAAAACTTTTTTTCCACGATGGAAGAATCTTCATGGACTAACTGCTGCCTATGTGCCAGACATATCCAAGATCTAATGTTGGACAAATTAGTTTAACTTTAACCCAAATAAAGTGTTCGTCAGTTTCCATGCAAGCTTAGGAAACGCTTAGGAAAAAGAACATGTTTTTATCTGACATTTTCACTTTTCCTGAATAGGACTAATTTTTGACACTATATAAAAACGTTTCGTGCGATCCCAAAGTATGAACTTATACGCTTGCAGCGGTTCGAGGCTTTCAACTAGGACTACATGCAGTTTCAAATTGCGTAGTTTTTGGAAAGGGTTGAAACCAATTAGAACTGAAACATTTGAAAATCTGACATAATTTGGCATATTTTGTCTTGTTATATAAAGTGCATATCGTATATATAGAGAGCCATATATCGTATATGAAGACTTGGATAATAACGAGAAACTCAAGTCCAATTCCAAAAATGAATATGTCGAGTTATGAGTATATCTCCGGTGTTATTGCAAGACCATGCAACTCTAGCTAAATTCAAGCTGGAGTTACGTGTATTTGTAATAACACCGATGATATGAGACACAGATGTCTGAAACAAGTCCTGAGGTATATCCGTGTCTAATCCAATTTACGATGGAAAGTATTCAGCGAAAAGAAAGAAAGTGCTACTCTTCATTCTTACTTTTATATATGGCATTAATACTAACTTTAACACTAAATTGTTGCCGTCTGCACGTTTTCTCAATTGACCCATTTCAATTATCGTTTTAGTCCGTACCAGCAGAACACTTCCGGTGGCAAACAATGGGATTATGGGAAATTACCATCTATCTATCTATATACATGCATACTGCATAACTTCCCTTTCGGGTATTACTGGCAGGCAATTCATTGAAACATTGAAACGTTGTGATTTCGTATGCATGGCCATGAGTGTAAATTATGATCTAATCGTCTAATGTACAAGGCAGTTACACATGGCAATCGGTGATAGATCGGTTGTTCGTTTTATCCAGGTAAGGAAGGAACCGACCAAAACCGATATGCAACCGACGTCGCCGATTGGCAGACGATTTGTCACTCACCACAAACTACTTGGAAAAGATGAGATTCATCGGTGAAAAATAACCGATCGGGATTTTTAAACTGTTTAAAATTCTCGATCGGTGAAAATTTCAAACGAATAAGCGATTGACAAGCTATTTATAACCGATATAACCGATCGACCAGTGATAGGCAACCGATTAACAAATATCTATTAGCGATGGGAAAAGATGAGGTATTTTCACATTAAAATTAAAATTTGTAACTAAAAATTATTACATTTCCTTTTGGTGTCTTAGATTTCAAAACGGCGCATTATGGGGATTCTACCTCAGATAGTTTTGGAACGTACTGATGTCAACCTCACTGAGTTCGACTAGGAGAGTGAAGTATTGCCCAAATTGAAGTCTTCTTTCTGGTGTTAGCCATTCCTTCGTCCACCATCTTCCTTGTCCCCTACGGTGGCGACCATTTCCGCATCAGGGACCCAAGTGAATGTCATGTCTTAGGTTAAAGAGAGCTTGCAGCAATAGACCAAACTGCTTGTTTGCCCTTCCAACATTCATAAACACGGGGGGGGGGATCCAAAAGTTCGTAAAATGGATTGATAAAACTTCCGGAGTGTTCACTATCAAAACGAAAGTTATACAGTCATTAACTGTTACATCTGTTCAATAAATGGGGAAATTTTAAATAATGTACACGTAATAGTTATTGTACAGTTAAAATATTTAGACAAAGACTATGCGCGAGGCGGCGGAGCCACAATGTCAAACGCGACGTCAACTTCACGCGATCATGAACTCTGCTTTTTACAATGCCTATTTATACATATAAACTTCCATGCCCGAGGTATAAATGGGATGAAAGTGTTATCATAAAATTTTAGAATCAAAATGTTGAACAATTATCTATCTGTCTGTTTTAAGATTGAACTACTATCAAAGCAGAGCCTATCAATGTTTACCCCAATTTTGACGTCGTTATTCAGGTTGTGTACGATTGCAGGACTATCTTGGCATCCATTTTCCACTATTGAAGTCAGAATCTTGGGTGTTACTTAAACAAAATTTTCTACAACACTATGTTCTTGTTTTCGTCATTATTTAAAATGTCTGCATTGGTGTACGACCAATATCGTGGCAGAATTTTGACAGGCCGATATTCTAAAGCTGGTACCGACGTCATATCGCTATTCCACTGGTTTGTTCTATTTCATGAAAAATGTAATGTCTTCATAACAACTTTAACAACAATGTATACAGCTTGACATCAAGATGTCCTAACAGCGTAATAATCATTCGCACCAAAAATTCTCAACAGAAATTTAAGAAATTTTGAATGATTTAATGATCATATATCGTTTTTTGACGCTCCCCCGCCTAAGCGTACCTACGTTACTATGGTAACTTAGTTTACGGCCGCTAGAACATATTTTGTAAACAATTTAATTTTTATGCAGTTTGTAGATATTGAACTATTATATTACCAAATTATACACTGACCAAGCTAGTAATACGGAAATAATGGGCTCATTTTACGAACTTTTGGATCACTCCTCGTACTGTACAAAAAAGCTAAGCACGTTCTGAAACAAATTATTTTTTCATTATCTGATTATTACACAAGAATTGTTTTATGCTGTGAAGTTGTCCCAATTGACAACCATCACACATACAGTGCATGTGTGAAATGAACAAAACCCTGATAGGCAAAAGTCACGTGCGTCACGTGTGCAGTGTCATCGATATTGTCTAGCCTGTCCAAAAAACACACGATTACACAGATCTTGTAGCAGAATCAATTCAACTGTTACAAATTCTTTGAAATTGGTTATTGAAAAGCGAAAAATAATGACGTTAGATCAACGTCAGAGAGCTGTTAGCATGCTCCAATGAGACATGCCCGTTAGAGGTGTCGCTTTGCATTTCAATAGGCATAAATCGACAAACAGACGCCTACGTAACAGAATTGATGCAGGTTGTGTCGCAAATGATCGACATAAATCTTACAGATCGCGTAAAACGACATTTAAAGAGGATAGTTTCATTGTGACGTCCTGATGACGTAACATATGTCCGTCTAGTAGGAAGCTAGCCCGACTCCTCTGGGATGTCAAAGGCACTACAGCTAGTGACGAGACTGTCCGGAATAGATCCTGTACAGCTTGAATCAAAACCTACCGACCTTACGCCAATGGCGTTGAGGCATCGGCGGGAAATACGTCAGTGGGTATGGACACGTAGCTATTGAACCAAGAAACATTGGAGTGATGTCCTATTTAGTGTTTACAGACGTATCATCTTGTACATATCATTTGGGAGGCCAGACTAACGAAAGCCATGACGTCTGTAACGTCATTGACTTTGATCGTCCTCTGCAATATGAATGGGGCACAATTCCCTTTGCTGGGTCAGAAAGCCTGTCTGCAGCATTAAAATCGTTTTATGGCAATCAAAGCAACTTCTGGTGAATTTAACCGATATTGAAATGTGCCTGACTTTCGATGTCTGACCCACAGGCGTCCGTATCTGACCCACAGGCGTCCGTAATTTGAGCCTTGGCACCATCTAAACTATTCTTTATAACGAATATAAAGAATAGTTTAGACGGTGCCAAGGCTCAAATTACGGACGCCTGTGGTCTGACCCCTATGCACTTTAACGTAAGATATCAAGTTAACGTTTTTAGAGTTTTGACACAAAATTTTCAGGAAATGTCAGCAAAATGAATGCACAATCAAAATATTGTTTTCCTTTTAAAGATTTTGCTATAATAGTTTTTAACTGAAAACCAACATTTTGTGAGTGTGCTAAACCTTTTTTGCACAGTAGGCCTATATCATACACTGAAATAAAATCTATCGGTTTTCATCGCTTATTTATCATTTTAATGAAAGAACCGACGGCAGTCTGCTGAACAAAGATTTGACAGCTATTCGTCACCGACATCACCGATCTTTGACCGGTGAACACATACGGATCGCTGGTTGTATCCGATGGAAAGCGATAGACCTCTGGTCGAACACCGATCAATCACCGACTGCCCGATTGACAACCGTTATAAAAGCGACGACAGCCGACGGTAATTTAAGGAAATAAGCGATCATCACCGACCAAGCTCCTACTGACCAGCTATTTGTCGCCTACGGACAACCGATCTACTTTGTAATTTGCCGATCAATAAGCTATTTATCGCCGGTACCCTGTTACACATAAAGTCTGAAATGCTGCCACCGATGACAACCGATCATATGAGAGAAATAATTCACCGATTAAGGACCGATTTAAGTCTCATCGTATGTGTAACTGGGGTGTTACTAGTTATAATATGACCTTAAAGCGAGCGCAGACCCACCGTAAACATACCAGTTAGGAAAGGGACATGAATTAGAAAAAATAGATTTCTCATTATGCTTTGGGTTCAAGAGTATCGTTACTAAAATGCTTTGGGTTCGAGAGTATTGTTACCAAAACGATTTGGGATTGAGAGTATTGTTACTAAAACTATGTATACTATAAACGTTTGAGCGGCGTTTTAAGACTCCAAGGACGACTTTCGGTGGCTGTTGTGTGTGTGGGTCTTAGTGGAAACTTGTCAATTCAGAATTGCAGAAAATATAGATGTCAAGGAAAGGGTTAAAATAGGCCATTGCTAGGTTTCAGGAATCAGAACAACATGGGGACAGCCAGAATTTACATTGTTGTGTGGCGCATTGCATTATCTAGCACGAGAAAGAAAGGACTTTTAGCGCTGGTACCAAGTCTTTTCTTTTTTCTTTTCATTTTTTACTGTATAGGGGCCTATATCAATGTCCAGTTACCACAGGTGGTGAACTCGGCCAAAGCGAGGACGTTCTTTCGCGATCAATGTATTCCGTCGGTGTTGTTATAAAATATCGTATCTACGGCTTTATCGAAGCCGTAGTTACGAGATTTTATAACAACACCGATAGTTTGTCAATACAAAACGGTAAACCCGGTCTGTTTTTAGAACAAGTTCATTGTCATTAGAAAAATATCTATAAACTCACATTTAATAGCAAAATATATATACCTTGTTGTAGCGAAAATTGTTTTAGTTCGCCACCAGTGGTTACCTACATGTATAGATATAACTATAAACATAAAATGTGTGTAAATTAATTACGTGTAAGTTAATTACGAGATAATCTCTTAAAAATGAAAAATAATTACGAGAGCATCGTATATATATAGACTTGATTTAGAAGGACTATACAGATTTCATTTGCAATTTCCGTGGACAGAAATAATCTAGGTAGACCATTCCATACGGTATTTTTTGAATACATATTGTAGTTCCTCTTTTTAACAGTCAGTCAGTAATATGTCAGTGATATTGGTCGAACCAGATGCTCAAAATATCTCCGGGTTTATTTATGCATTGATATTTCACGGATACCACACAAATTGGCCCAGACTCATCAATTTTGTATTGATACGTCTAACGTCTGGTGTTCATCGCATTTTCCCTGATATTTCATGGTATTTACATTGTCTCGTAAGTCAGACGATTTTCTATGCGAAGTTGTACGTATTAGTGATTTCATTTGACATGGCGCAGCAATATTTTCATGAATATGAATTACACAATTGAGCTTTTTCGTAAAAAATAGTTCAGACATGTTTCCTTGCATTTGGAATGCCTCGGATAATTCCATCGAAGATCGAATCATCTACTCGGAAGTATGTGTATGAAAGAAAGTTAAAAATTGCGATTTCTTAGCCGGAAGTTATTACGCTTCATAAAGTAGTTTTCGAGGTAATCGAAATGAACAACCATGGCAACTTACGGGACTTGCAGGATGAAATCATTCTAAAAAGACATGACACTGGAACTGCAAACAATACATTTCGATATCATTGTCGCTTTATTGTTGAAATAAGTTACGGACAAACGTTTTCTGTTGTTGTTTTATTCTATTCTCTTGATAGTCTGAAAGTAGATCCACGACTTACATCCAAGGTATGATTCGACAGAATTGTCCGTGGTGTTCCAAATGGTTTCCTTGCTTTCCTTTTATATCCGTGTACTATGATCATGTATGTTTTATTTTTTTGCAAAATATGAACATGGCTTGCCTAAAGGCCAGTGCCATGTCAAATAAAAATCAGCAATGCTGACCGGCGAGTTGGTCTCAATGATACATGTAGTCAATGTTCATATCGTCCATTATCCTAGGATTGAATTTTACATCGACCTGTGACCCAGTTTAAAAAAAATCGGATGGAAAATATGAACATTTTAATAATGAACTTAAATATTGTTCAATGTGTTCAATTATTTTTCATAGATGTCCACGGGTATAGCCCAGCAACATTAAACCGAATCATCTACATATGAAAAGACCCCACTTCGGCAATGATTTCATAACACGCACTACTTATTGACAAAGTAGACGAAAATAAAGTTGTCGCGAGTTAGTTTGGACCGACTTTTTTGTAGTTTTCCATTTCACTTTTACTATAGTACGATATATACATGTAGATCTATATTGTATTATCAACAATTATTATCAATTTGGACCAGACATAGTGTCCATTTTCCAGAAAAATGATTGCAGTATTTTTCGGAATCGGAGAATCGTTTCAATGGTGATTCAATCAATATAATTGGCTTGCCAGAAAACCGTGATTTAAAATAGGATATGAGGATTACAGGAATATGTGTCGCTTGATATTGCAAAACCTCGTAACTCCAGCTTAATTAAAGCTGGGGCTACGAGGTTTTGCAATATCACCGACGATGTGTCGCTTGAATATGTCCTATATTTAGCATAACTCATTTGCAAACAATGTTGATTTTACAAACAATGAAGTTGGTATCTGTGGTATCTGGAGAACGGTTTGTATTGCATTTGAGACCAACATGGATCTTGATCAGCCTGCGTTTACACGCAGTCTGATCAAGATTGGTGTTGTTCTCTTATACGCTCATCATCGTCATAATCATAATGCATATCTCACTCTTATCTTACTATTATAATATATGTTAATGCAAAACTTCGTATTACGGACGAGAATTGACCTGGCAGAGCATTCCATTCGATTAGCATGGACTGCTCTGCCAGGTCATTTCTCGTGAGGTATAACTCCAGCAAAATTAAGAAGTTTTGCAATTTAACATCGACGTTATGTTTATTTACGTAGGATTAAAGCCATTAAATGATGTATTTGAGGCCTGCCAAAGTCTATTTTAGTTTGAAAACAAATATACAAACCTGGATTCCATTACCACCTTACAACATTTAATCATCCAGCAAAAATTACGGAGGAGAAAAAAGGAAGAAAGAAAAACGACAAGTTGTCACATACCGATCTACACACAGCGATATAAGGGTGAGAACCGAACCGTACAGTGCTGAGACCAAGATGTAACGATTGATCCTACACATCAGGGGCCTGTTTCATCAAGAGATTTAAGACGTATTTTTGACTACCGATTTCTTAAATATCGCTTAAAACAACAATCGCATAACCCTTGTTTTGATATACTAGCAATTTTACCCGTCTCAAAATTTTACCTTTGACCTCGATGACCTTGACCTATCCGGGGCTGCCCTCAACCTAATCCCGTCCCGTAACCCGAGGCTGCCCTCCACCTAATCCCGTCCCGTAACCCGTAAGCAATCCCGTCACGTAACCCGTAAAAACGAAACCCGTAACCCGTAAAAACATAAATTTGACCTTTGACCTCGATGACCTTGACCTTTCAAAAAATGAACCCCTCAAGCTAATATCCGGGGCCGCCTTCCACCTTCCCTCCAAGTTTGGTGAAGATCGGCCCAAGGACCTAGGAGGAGTAGGGGAACAAACAGACAAACAGACAAACAGACAAACGGACAAACGGACAAACGTTGCTCAAATTAGAGTATGATTTAGATTGGCTATACGCGTTTCTTGCTCTAATTTTGTCGTAAGTCATCGGTAAGACAAATATACGTCTTAAATATTTTGATAAAACAGGCCCCTGATCGTCGAACGTCCAACCTTTGTTCATGATAAAGAGAAAGATCTCGGGTTCGCCGAGGACCATGATCTCAAGTGAGAAAAAAAGAAAGAAAATAAAACAAATTATCACATACCGTTCAACACACAGCGATATAAGGGTAAGAACCGAACCGTATAGTGCTGAGACCAATATGTAGCGATTGATTCTACACATCAGATCATCGAAAGTCCATCCTTTGTTCATGATGAAGAGGAAGATCTCGGGCACGCCGAGGACCATGATGATCAGATCGGCGAAGGCGAGGTTCGTGATCAGCAGGTTCGTCATAGAGCTGCGCATCTTTCTGTTACAAATGACGGCGAATATCACCAATAGGTTACCAAATATTCCAATTACCCCGATCACGAAAAACATAATGCTTAGGTATATCACTGTGTTAGAGTCCGCGGCTTCCAGTTCGTCCTCGCTGCTTTGGTTTAAGTTCGAGTCCCATAGCACTATACCAGTCACTACAGGTATGAATGTTGTGTTGCCGTTCATATTGTCTGCATGTGTATCACCAACGTCATTAGCCTACTATTTCCTAAAAAAAAAAAAAAAAAAAAAAAAAAAAAAAGAAATATAATCACTTTCCGAAACGGCAAGATTTTGGACATCTCCAATTAGAGAGCTTTCTGTAGACGACAAAGTGGATGCTAATACAGTAATAGATATTGCATTTGTGAAAAATATAGCACGAAAAATGTTGACAAAGGAGAAATTGCTGATCATCACCATTTCTTCTTTTGTCTAAATAGTTTTAATGTCCTTTAGTTTAGGGACTTCAAAAGCAGGTCTTGTTTGGGAAAGAGTTAAAAAATAAATGAAAATGACTTTAATCTAATTTAGCTCAATCAAATAAAATTCTCTAATCAAAAATAATATAATCATTCTTATTTACAGATTCCTATTCATAAATTCAAATTTCCATTTCTTAAATGCACTAAATTGATTATTAAAGAAAGGATGTCTAAAACGACGATCCAAATGAGTATGGTTCTTGGTTTGAAATAACAGATATATTGCCTTCAACGCCTTTAACATATTGCTCTGACCAAGCATTGTGTTTGAAAGGGTAAAATAAGAATCATTAATCATTATGGACAAAAAATTTGAAATAATGCATTACTTCAATTATTTACCAAATAAGACGACCATAACTGGCGACTGTGAAAGACCTAAATTTGGAAAAGACCGATTTAAGAAAATAACAAAATGCTGATGATGAAAGTTCTTTTCTTTTCTCTCACTATATTCTACCGTAATGCTTGAAAAATAAACAAGTTCTGCAACGGCTTTGAATTTCGACCAGTATAAAAATAGTGTTGTCTTGGAAAGGGTTAAAAGAACAACAACAACAACAACAACAACAAAAACAGTTCTGCTATTACTACTATTACTATAATCCATCGGTGTTAATTTAAAACCTCGTAACTACAGCTTGATTAAAGCTGGAGTTACTAGTTTTTTCAATAACACCGACGTTTTACTACATCAAGTTACCTGCTAAGTTCTGTTCAATTCCCAGACAACACTGAAAATCTCGTCTACTATGTTTCTCATCATTTTCCAGCTAGATGTCCAATATTTTCTATGAAGCCGTACAAGATTCCCTACCAGTGCTCACAAATATGATTAGCGATGTGAAATAACATGACGTTAAAAAAATATCGAAGTTTTTTCTTCATAAACTTCGTATCTATAGCTTTAACCAAGCTGTAGTTATGGGGTTTTTTTAAGAAAGCGACGATACGAGTATGCCATCGATAGTTTTTGCAAGTTGTTACCTTAAGCCTCTCTGACAACCAGTCGTACGTGCTCCTGCGTGCGGTCTGCGTCTAAAACGTACGTTTAGTCGTGCGATGCACGCACGCGCAACGTACGATTTTTGTGGACGCAACCAGGACGCAGACTGCACGCAGCAAAGAATTGACCGGACAATTCTTATGAGGCGCTCTTACAACCCGGTGTGCGTCTTTATAAATCGTTCGATTTTGCAGCGTTTAAAAACGCACGATTTAAAAAGACGCACGACGGTTTGTAAGAGAGGCTTTAAGATTTTGTTCTGTATTTGAACAAACGAAACCAATCAATTCTCTTATCGAATGATTCTTTACGGCGGATAACTAACGTGACTTTTGGGAAACGTTCACACCGAAATATCGTCCGCTCCAAGTATTGTTCAATTTCTCAGCTTATACTCTTAAGTCTTTGACGAGAAGGCCATTCCAGCATTTATCTCACTCGATCTGCACCGAATCCAATGGTTTATTCAAACATTCTAGCGAAAGCATTCATTCAAAAACCTTTGTAAGCCTTTTCTGTATAAGCTATAACAGAGATTTTCTACACAGGTTGGCATAATATTTGTCGTCTGCATCTCTTGCCAAATCGAACCAGACCTTAACCCTTTTCTAAACAGCAATATTCATTTCAGCGGGGTCCAGTGTGAATTATGCTACAGACGACAAAATGGGTGTTAATTAAGGTAGAATTTGTGCGTATTAGGGCACAGAAAACATTGAGCCAAAAGCAGAAAATGTTGATTTTCGGAATTGTATTCTTTTGTTTCAATGTTTCCTCAAGCCCATTCTATAAAAGAGATCAAAACCCAGTCTTCTTTAGGAAAGGTTTAAAGTTCGTTATTTGAACATTCGTTGATACAAATAATCATGCCATTCTAACAAAGGACGGAAACAATCGACGTCACTGATTAATACGAAGATGATACATTCACAGCTTCAGATAGGAGGGGGCGATGGCTTTTCAAAATGCAATTTAGTTCGTAAATTGTTCACCAAACCTATGTTGTGAGTACTCATTTGAATCGTCTCATTGAGACGATTCAAATGAGTACCCACAACATAGGGTTTTGAGTTGAAATACCAAAATTATAACGTATCTATCCCATCTTATCCGTTGCTCTGATATTATATAACAAATTAATGAACCACGAGAGGAATGAGATGGAAAAACAACAAAATTGTTGGACTCCCTTTTCTAATTTAGGGTGGAATAAGGGGGCATAAATGCGTTCTAAACTTGTTATTTCAAAAACAATAATATGTTCTGTATAAGCTTATTTCCACTAAGACCCACCCCGCCCCCCTCAGACACACACACAACAACCGACGGAAGTCATCCTTTGATGACAATTAGGGCCAATCAAGATTCGTTGCCATTGTACGTTGGATGCTTTGCTCGGAATTGGGTCAGAGCCTCGATCTGGCATAAAGGAACCGCCTGATGTGTTGCTATTTTTAGTAACAAATTGGAACCGCGTATGTGTATATATTGTGCCGAATTTCGTTTTTGGCGAATTACGTAACTAGGCAAATCCCTGCAGAACTCATTTGTCTAGTTTCGTAACTCGGCGAAATAGCTTATTTATAATTCTTTTATGGTAGATTGGGCCATTTTCTGTGCAGAACTCATCTTCATGGCATGGCGATTTACGAAACTGGGCGAAAATCTAAAAATACGCACATCATAAATTATAAACAATAATAATTTCCCATAAACCCATTGTTTGCCACCGGAAGCGGCTCACAGGTACGGACTAAAACGATAATTGAAAGGAGTCAATTGTTCATCAAACCATATGCTGTTGGCATTCATTCCAATGAGTACACACAACATAGAATCTGAAAAACAATGAATGTTTGTTCAAGTCCAAATCTTACGTTGTGGATGTTCTTTTGAATCGTCTCGATGAGGTGACCCCGGTGAGTAGGCTCTACACACAACCAAGGGTTTGATGTTCAATAAAGAAAATACTCGCTGGTGGTGAACTAAAACAGTTTTCGCTACAACAAGGTATAGATAATTTGCGTTTAAATGTGAGTTTATAGATTTTTTCTAATGACAATAAACTTGTTCTAAAAACAGACCGGGTTTGCCGTTTTGTATTGACAAACTGTCGGTGTTGTTATAAAATCTCGTAACTACGGCTTCGATAAAGCCGTAGTTACGATATGTTATAACAACACCGAAGGAATACATTGATCGCGAAAAAACGTCCCTCGCTTTGGCCGAGTTCACTACCAGTGAAACTGTATTTTGAAAAGGCAATTACTGCCTTTTGACTACATGTATATAGCCCTGATTAAATATTTTTATGTCAAGTTTGTTTTTCAACCAACACTTTCTTAGCAAAATGAAGATGAATATTTCAAAAGTAAATTCGGCGCAAAACAGAATTATTAATAGCATCATAAACATGGATCTAAAACTTTACTTGCGATGATTCGTGGTTATTCGTGAAATAAACATTTCGTGAATGATTGACCATGCGTAATTGAATTTGCCCCCGTCATTTAGCACAAAAACACACTAATGTTGGTTTTACGTAGTATCTGTTCATATGGCATGAAAACACCCTTTCTTACAGTCGCAGAATTTATCCTTTCCTGAATGGCGAAAATCTAGATTTCGGTCCATTTTCAACGGAGCGTCTACCACAAACTAATTGGTGTCAAAAAATAGAAAATGTGTATTTAGCATCATAGAAAAGATTTGAGGGTGGGGGAGGGAGGGTGATCATCAGCAATTTCTTTTTTTTCTATCAATGTTTCATGAACTTTTTCTATTGGGCACGGAAAAACAAAGTCTTGTTCGGCAAAGGGTTAATTTCGAAGCCGATCGGACATCCTAAATGTAGTGTGCTTAAGATTAGTCACACTGCTTCATTTGACTTTCTAGCTCCGAAAAAAGTAGGCAGGCCTACATGTAATGAAAAGTCCAACTCAAATTGGATTTACACTACCTTTTCTAACATATAAAGTCAATTAAAGTTGGACATTGCATTACCAATTATGACTAAATAATGTTGCATATCGTTTCTCTTCAACAAAAACCTCCCAACTGCAGCTTTTACCAAGCTGCAGTTACGAGGTTTTTGTTGAAGAGCGACGAAATGATAGGATATATATTAAATGGATTCAAGTTCCACAAAATGGCATGGTTTCTCCGGAAGGGAAAAGTGTCAACCATTAGGTACCACTAATTAGATTGTCCAGCTACTGTTTGTGACTAGAGGCCGTCTTCGGTGTGGCTTCAGCGGCGGCCATTAGCTTCTTGATCTCATGGTTTGGATGTAATACTCTCACGATACATCTGACACGTCAACATCTTGTTTTCTTCCGTTGACTCTTTCCCAAAGAACAACAATTCAGAACAAGAGGACCATGGTGGTCCTAAATCGCTCACATGGACCAAGATGGATCAACATACACTGTCTTGTTTGAATTCATTTATATAAAAAAATTGTGACTTTAAGACTGAAAACAAACTTGTAGTCACGAACTTAGTGGCCAAGTTTTGTCTTGATTGGCCAATATTTGTGGTTGTTAGGGTAAAAGCAAAGTCGAAAACTGCAATTTTGACAATTTCAAGGGCACATAACTCTAGACTCTTTTTTCCGATCAAACCGAAGTTAAAATCATTTTGAGATCTTATGGTCACCAACATTGTGTCCAAGTGCCATCTTGATTAGTCAATAATTGTAGATACTGGAGCGTAAACAAAGTCGAAAACGGCATTTTTTAGAATTCAAGGGCACATAACTCATGACCTTTACGTCCGAAGAAAATCACACTTATCCTACATCGTATTGTCAAATACTTTTTCGACCAATTTTTGTGTTGATTGGTATAGATATTTTAAAAGCTAGAGCGTAAACAAAGTCGAAAATAGCAAAAAAACGGCAATTTCTTCAAATTCAAGGGCATAATTATAACTAATGACTTTCCACTCCAATCAGACTGAAAATCAAATTTATCCTCCAACTTTATGACTGACGGACGACGGACAAAAAGCGACCACAGTAGCTCACCTTGAGCATTTCGTGCTCAGGTGAGCTTGATAAATAAGGGCGTGTGAAATAATATTGATAAAAGAAACTCCGAAAATATAATGGTTATATTGAGTATAAAATACTGAAAGTGACCAACTTTTTTTCTTTTCTAACATTTCCTAAACTTTGAAAAACAGTTTTTTAAAAATCAATTGATTTTCCATGATAAAAAAGATAGATATGCCTACAAACAAGAAACGATCACATGTTTGACATCCTTAATTAGGAAACATTAAAAACAAAAACATGGAAAAATGAGAAATTGCTGATAGATCTAACGTCTCAATCATATTTTTTTCTCTTTTTTCTAAAATGTATCGTCTGTCATGACTCTGAGTGGTTGTTTCCAGGAAGCGGAGGTTGCTCTTCATTGACCCACACATTAGGGGCGAGTATTGATGCAGTCGCCATGACGCAAAATCGACAGGTGTTAATTTTTTAAGTCGTTATAGAATTCAGTTTATCAATCTATATTAATTTGAAAATAAACGATTAAAGCCAATTAAAACTAACCGGTTTTCCCGAAACGTCGAATCTATATGTAATTTATAGTAGTCCGCTTCGGTACCGCGTCTTTTACGGTACCGCGGTATTCAAACAGTGTTCATTTGCGGACAAAGTATCACCTACAAACTGCGTGCCTTAGCAAAACTAAAAGCATTTACTCTTCTCTTCGGTGGTTACTTTTATTACAATTTCGGCTGCATTAGATTGCAATAGAAAAAGAAAACGTGGAATGTTTTCAAGTCTCCATCCATTATTTATTTTTTCGGACGCCATTGAGTACCTTGGTACTCAAGAGGACAATCCTTTTTGTTTTAATTTTGCTTTTACTTTTATACACGCTGTTGTGCTGATAATGTTTCAAGACCACAAGGCCACAAGGTGTTAGATGTGAACTAAAATAATAAGAAACATATTAAACAGATCTATAACGAAAAGAGCTTTAAGGTCCTAGCCATTTGTGACATCTCGGCTGATTCCATGAATCCGAAAATACCCGCGGTTTCCGAAACAATCCGCCATCTTGACGCAATATTATGATTACAACATTATCACGAGTTTTTTTGGTGGCAGTAATTAGGTTAACTGTCCCTGGCATAACCACTGCGTGGAGTCTCGACATTTTAGTTCATTTGGGTGTTTTTCTGCCGAATATAGCTGACGATTAATGATAATAGCTAGAGATGCTCTGCCAGGCCATTTATCGTGAGCTATAAAGACAATGACAGTATCATGGTATTACGGATTTCATTTGACCTTACACTGACCTCTATGCTAAATGTGTTCATATTTCGCATATAGCGTAACATTCTTCAAAAAGACTTGTATCATAATACACAGATATGAAGTGTAAACAAGAAAATATTACTAAATTATTATTTTTAAAAAAATCCAAGGCGTGTTAATTTGTGATAATAAAAGCTTTAGCTGCGCTAAGTGAAATGAAATCTGTAATACCCTTAGTTTATTTTTCTAGCGTGTAAAGGGGTTTGTCGTCAAGCACAATATTTTAATGTGCCTTGGTATAGAAAAAGGGGCTGAAATTTAATTTGATTAATTGATTAATGAGGTTTAATGTGCCAATTTTCATTTTTTCGGTTTAACGCCTATTTCAAATGTTATGGTCATATCGCAGCAACTGGAGCAGCTAACTATAAATTAATGTCATTTCTTTCACTAGTAGGCCTACTACCACAATATCCTTTCCGAGCCCCAACAATACAGGCCTATGTCCACGATAATATCCAACCATTGGTGGAAGACACTATTGATGGTAGTTCGTTTGGTAAAGGGATAAACAAACACAAATTATTGTTGGCACAAGATCGTATGGCACATGTTTGCGTTTTGTTCAAATGTAAACAAAACAGTTTTCGATAAAACGCAGAAAATTCTGAACAGTGTACAGACTGCTCTATCACTGTACCAAAATTTTCAACATGTCTACGTCACTACATATAAAGAATTTATTCATCTTTTATACAACACTGTTTTGTTTACAGTAGGACAAAACGTACACATGTGCCATACGATCTTACGCCAACAATAAGATCAGCATGCATGCATGCAATCTAATCAAGATCCAAACATCATAAATGATCACAGCACATGTGCGCTAACATAACTTTATTAGATCAAAATATCATGTAGTCAATTTTAGGTCCATGGAAAAGTTGCTTGACATATACAAAAAGAAACGAGCCTGACATTGCACTCACGTCATAGACTAATTTGTAACTGCCACTTTTCTGCAATTGGAACTATATACGCGGTGGAAATGACACTGTCTTGACTCTTTGCACATTATGACATATTTTGACGCATCAATTGATAAAGAATTTAGTAAACATTGTTGAAAAATAAAGAAATTGCTTGTGAAAGCAGTTTCTTCATTTTCAACAATGTTTTATATCCTAAAAATATATCGTATATCGGTTATTTCACCATACCTCGCTCCTCAAATATTTTCGAAAGTTACATGCCAATGTTTTATGCAGCAAGCACATGTATACCTATACCTTTAAAACATAAGAAAAATCTCGAGACACATGCAGTTTTGCATGCGAGGGACGAGTAAAAAATATGCATTGTTTTGGAAGCTAAAATAACAGCCTATTTTTAATCATGCTATAGACAGCGTAAAGGTATAGTGCTCCCACGATATTCAGACTCCCACCAAACAATAAAACATAAATCGATTTACTAATCATAGGCTATAAAGATCAAAATGAACCCGTATTGATGATAATCAGTATTTTGATGTAATATTGACGAGACGATTTGCACGTGCGTCTCTACAATAACATGTTTTTATAGGTTAAAGGTTTGTTTATAATTATCAGAAAAGCGTGGGACACCTATATTCCATTAATCATTAGATACCTAAATCTTTGTGCAATATCAGGTGTCATCCGTGGCACCAGAAATTGGCGGGGATGACCTTCGCCAATCGGCGTTGCCACGGATGATGCACGGACATTGACGAGGATGTTTCTAATTCCAGATTCCATAGTCAGTTTTCGTTGCGACGATGACGCCAGAATTGACCAAACGCCGGCTGTCAATCAAAAACATCGATTAGCCAATGATCGATCACAAAAATGTCATGCCCCAATTGTTCATCGTTGCACGTGGTTTTGTATCGATTTATCGACTGACAATCAAAACAATCGACATACCAATGGCAAAGAATTTTGTGCTAACAATAGACTAGGTTCAAAGTTATGTTTTGATAAACCGTCGGTGTTGTTATAAAATCTCGTAACTACGGCTAAAATCAAGCCGTAGTTACGAGATTTTATAACAACAACTACGAAATTCTAATTTGTTTGTCCGAATTTACGTCACGGTTAACTGGATAAAATCGTTCCCTATTAACGACCACATGTCCATTGTTTGCCTTAAATTCTATGTTGGGCGGAGCGATCTGTCGATTGGCGTTTGGTCAATTTGTACGATATGTTTAATATCTAATGATGGACGGAATACATTTTGAGAAAAGTATGACACCTTTTTAATTAATCTTGTTCTCCCTTTCTCTACATAACTTAAAAGCTTCTATAACACACATGTGTGTATGTGTAGATTTAGATACACGAATTATCACACGTGAGAAAAACATTACAAGAGCTGTGCGAAGACAGCGCGCTCGACTTTCTAAGTTGCTTAGTATAAAGGGGGCATAACTCCAAATATAGTGGAGCCAGGGTCATGGCCCCTGGTAGTAAGGTAGAGGGTGTGATGGTGAAGAAGTATTCAAAGTTTGGGTTGAATCCCTTTGATAGTATGGAAGTTATTGATGTTTGAAAAAAACTTTAACCTTTGTTGCAACGCCGACGCCAACGCCGACGCCCGGGTGACAGTATAAGCTCTCATTTTCTTCGAAAAGTCGAGCTAAAAATCGGACCAGTCTAACATTTTTGATATGATAGAGCTAGGCACATTCCTACACAAAATAACGGACTGGACCAATTTCAAGCTGTTGCAGACGATAAATATTTATTGATAGAAACAAATAAAATTGTCTTTTGTCACAAAAATACAGAATAGAAATCTAAAATGCTTGTTATAAAAAGGAGATACATGTATGATGTCGCTTTTCAACAAATTTTTTTGTAACTGCAGCTTGTTTTAAGCTGCAGTTATGAGGTTTTTGTTGAAAAAGCAGCAATGAAAGGAATTAGATTAACAAAGCTACAAGAAAGACTATATTTCATTAATTTACTTTTTTTATTCATCAATTGTATTTAACCAAAAATGTTTGGATATATTTACACAGGGTTTTGTAATGTGGAAAAAGAAAATATTCAACAAATATAAAACAAGAGAATGAGTTCTGCTACATTCCTTTTCATTGCAGTGGCCATCTTAACCCTTTCCCAACAAGACCTTGCTTTGATGTCCCTAACAGTGAAGACTTGGGAAAATATTGAAACAAAAGAAGAAAATGCTGATGACCATCATTTTCTCCTTTTGCCTCAATATTTTCTTTGTAATCTTGTACACAAATCCCATCTTTATAAAAATCTTCTTTGTGATCTGCAACAGCTGTTGAATTAGACCACACTAAAATTTTGCCATTTGGGAAAGGGTTAAATTGCCACAGCTTATTCATACAAGTATTTTCTAATATATAGTATAAATGAAGATCTATAGCCTTTCATACACTAACAAATAGAGAAAATAAGATATTGTCGCTTTTCAACAGAAACCTCTTAACTGCAGCTTAGAACAAGCTGCTGTTACGCGGATTTTGTTGAAAAGCGTTGATATATTGCTAATGACCAGCATTTTCTCCTTTTCCTTAGACTTGAGATTGAAGCTTTAACATTTTTTTTATATAGATCTTAGCTGACATTGGCAACATAACCCAGTTAACTAATTACCAATCGACAAAGGTCCAAACTGAAATAAATTGCAGATGGTATTTTCAACATGAAGAAATGTTGGAATTTCACTACTTTTACAACAGAAAACATTGTGGGAAATGAAGTTGCTTGCGAAAAGCAATTTCTTCATTTCCCACAATGTTTTCCAAATTCTTTATCTTGAAAAAGTGTCAATCTGTGGAAAAGGGTAAAGAAATTTATGGCAGAGATATAAAAATGTTCCAGCAATTAACCATTAAACAAACTTCATAAGATTGTAATCTGTAAACTGTTTCAGACAACAAGATAAACAATGATAGTGATAGAATTTGAGTAATAGATATTTAGGTAAAAGGAGACATTTCTGGGTGTCTGCATTTTGTTCTTTTGCTGCAGTATTTTCCAAAACCTTTTCTTTGAGTTACAGTACTTTGTCTCCAATCCTGTATTCTGGCCCAAAACGCTTAAGCATGAGCATTGTTTCAAAGCAAAAGCATAACTTATGTACCAGTAAATCTTTCAATATTTTTCTTTAAATTTGTCAAGTCACAAAACTTAACCCTTTCCCTATTAGAAAAGGCTTGGGAAAACATTGAGACAAAAGAAGAAACTGCTGAAAACCAGCAGATTCTTCTTTTGTCTCAATATTTTCTGTGCTTTATTCAACAGTATTCCAATCTTCATTGATCTACATTTTGTTGTCTGTAGCAGCTTTGTGCAACCCCAAATTTTGTCATTTGGGAAAGGCTTAAAGCTTTAGCATTATAATGAATAAAAGTCTATGTATGAACTTCAAACACTAGATAAATGAACAAAGGGACAGACTGGATGGGATAGAGGAACTCTAATTTTGTTACTAGTATATCAAATCTTAACTCTTTGCATGAAAGTTCCATGGTAACATTATCAATTCTGCAAAATATTAATTGATAAGTTTTTCTTCCCAAAGATTATAGCACTTTTTAAATGCATACATAAGAAGCACTCCTTTTTTGTATCACATTGAAATTACATCAGAAACAAACAGACAGGCAGATTTTTTTTCCAATAACTTTCAATGGACAAGCAGTAAAAACATGTTGTTAGCGCATGTTCAATTCCTATAAACTTATTCCTTTTTGCAAGAATGCAAAATTTAAGGGTAGTCCAACTGAAAAGCTGCTGCAGACGACAAAACGCATGTTGATAAAGATTGGATTTGTGAATAACATTAAAAGAATTTTGAAGCAAAAAATCATGCTGATTATCAGCAGTTTCTTCTTTTGTCTAAATGTTTTCTCGAGCCTTTTTTTGAAAAGGACATAAAATCCAGGTCTTGTTTTGGAAATGGTCAAAGCATTTTTCAAAACCAGGTCTTACAAAATCTTGTAACTACTGCTTGATTCAAGCTGTAGTTACAAGATTTTATAACAACACCAATGGTTTATCAAAACATAACAGTAAACCCAGTCTATATTAGCATAAAATTCATTGCCATTATAACTACAGGGATATATGAAAAGTAACTGACTTTTACTTTGGTAACAGTTGAGCAGACAGACATTAGGCTGATAAGAAAGAAACCATCCTAATTTTGTTATTTCAAATCCAAACCCTATGTTGTGGGTACTCATTTGAATCGTCTCTGAGACGATTCCAATGAGTACCCACAACATAGGGTTTGATGAACAATGAATAAAATATTGCATTTTGAAAAGTAGTCACTCCCTCTTATCTGTATGTTTGCAGTACAATAACTAACAAGAGCCGTCAGAGACGGACAATGCTCCCCGAATAAGGCATTGTCACAATAAATATATGCCATGCAGAGCTAATATAAAGCTAACAAATGTTAAGCCCCCTTTTTCCATGACATATTTTTCATACACAAATTTTAAATAGTTTATTGTCAAGGGCATCTGATTTGCTACTCAAATATGAAATTTCATCAAATTCTGACCATTAGACTAGGAGAAATTAGAGGAAAACTGAATTTAACCTTAAGTCCCCTTTTCCCATGACGAGGCCTCAAATCCAAAAACAGGGAAAAGTACATCGGCATTATGTCCTAGGGAGTTCACATGGTAAGTTTCATTTGATTTGGCCCAAGGGTTATGGAGAAATCACTTCGGACGGACGGACGGACAGACGGAATGACGGACGGACAGGACAGACGGACAGACAAAGCGGCGACTATATGCTCTCCCTTCGGGGAGCATAATAATGCAGCATAATATTTTAATGCAGTAACAGTGTAGATCAGAACCACACAACAAACTAAAACATAACATTTTCCTTTTCATTTTTTTTTACTTTCTCAAAAAAAAAAAGCGCCCTCAGGGCAGAAAGATTATAATACAGGCATACATATAAAATGTAGAGTGGTTTTAACATTCTATTAACCATATAGACAACAGAATTTAAGGAAAGTTTAGCGCAAAACTATTATAAAAGCAAATCGTCAGTGTTATTGCAAAACCTCGTATCTACAGCTTTAATAAAGCTGTAGATACGAGGTCGTACAATAATACCAACAATATAATTTCTATACACTTACAATATTTTTGAGTTAACAGCCCAAAACTATCGTAAATACATACTAAATCATCAACACTTACAATATTTTTGCGTTAAACAATCAAATTTTTTTTAACTAAGAGATCACAATATCACAATTCATGGTATTCCCACAGCTCCTTCTCATAACCTTCGTGTACATGGTCCAGTAACACCTTCCTTCTACTTTCACAGTACCTGCAATACACAATCAGAATATAAATTAACTAGATGGTAAAATATTAACCCTTTCCCAAACAAGACAAGGTTTTGAGGTCCCTATTAGAAAAGGCTTGGGAAAACATTGAAACAAAAGAAGAAACTGCTGATAACCAGCAGTTTCTCCTTTTGTCTCAATATTTTCTATGCCATATTTTTTACACAAATTCTATCTTTAACAACTTCCATTTTGTCATTTGTGGCAGTTTCACCCTAAATTTTTGACGTTTGGTAATTCCACAGCTCTTTCTCATAACCTTCGTGTACATGGTCAAGTAACACTTTCCTTCTACTTTCACAGTACCTACAATACACAGAGCAACAGATAAGAGGGTGACGAAGAGACATGTTTATGTGTTTATGAAAGATCAATGCCCACTAAAACTGCAATTGTGTAAAAAACAAGAGCTGTCCGAAGACAGCGCGCTCGACTTTCTAAGTTGCTTAGTATAAAGGGGGCATAATTCCAAATATATAGTGGAGCCAGGGTCATGGGCCCTGGTAGTAAGGTAGAGGGTGTGATGGTGAATAAGTATTCCATGTTTGGGTTGAATCCCTTTGATAGTATGGAAGTTATTGATGTTTGAAAAACATTTAACCTTTGTTGCAACGCCGACGCCAATGCCGACGCCAACACTGACGCCAGGGTGACAGTATAAGCTCTAATTTTCTTCGAAAAGTCGAGCTAAAAAGAGAAAAGAGCTGTCTCCTCAG
Source organism: Fragum sueziense (assembly GCA_963680895.1). Classification (NCBI taxonomy): domain Eukaryota; kingdom Metazoa; phylum Mollusca; class Bivalvia; order Cardiida; family Cardiidae; genus Fragum; species Fragum sueziense. The sequence continues at coordinate 36,805,989 of OY804598.1, read as the reverse complement.
GATAGTCAAGCATGACTATCAAGTGTTGGATAATGAAAAATTCCAAAAGGGTAAAAATCCATTGAATTAAATGTCAGAGTAATGATTTTTTGTCTAGAGGCTAATATCGTGATCACAGAGGCATGTGCAAAGTTTCAGAGCAATAGCATTAGTAGAAACAGAGATTTGACAAATTTGCACATATAATCTTAACCAAAGAATTAAGCAAATGCCTGTGTTACTAGAATAGCCAACCTTCTCTACAAATACTTGCGCTAAAAAAAGAATTGATATTTTAGGCATCAAAGGAAAAATTATGTCACAACAAGAGCTGTCACTGTAAGATGACAATGCCCCCGACACCGCTTTGATTTTAAATTATGGCCAATCTATGTTCAAGGTCAAGGTCATCCAGGGGTCAAGGTCACCAAAGTATGTGCCTACAGAAAGGTAATGTACCAAGGAATGTTGTGGTAAAGTATGAAGCGAATATGTTAAGTAATAAGGAAGTTATGGCCAATGTTAAAGTTTTTGGACGGAATGACGGACGGCCGGACGGACAGACAGACGGACAGACGGCCGGACGGACAAGTCAAATTTATGATGTCTCCCTATCGGGGGCATAAAAATTAAAGCACAAGAAATATAAAAGCCTTATATCGTTTTTGCTGCAAAAGGTATGGTCAAAGTTATAGTCTTTTTGGTCAACAGACAGAAACAAACTAGGCAACAAACTATATACCCTGGAATATTGATAAAAGTGCATTCAAATACCTAGTCACCCTAAATGTCTACCTGACTTCCTGGCAAGCATTTTCTTCTTTTTCTTTAAGAGTTAATTAATACCTATACTCCTACCACATTGTTACTAAGTAAGTAAGTTACTATCATTTAATTTTTCTAGATCATGTAAAACGCTATTGTGATGAAATTTAACCCATTACCACACAATCACTGTTTTTGACTCCCCACAAAATAATGGCTATGGAAAAATATAGTGGAAAACGAAGAAGCTTGTGACAAGCAATTTCGTCATTTCCCACAATGTTTTCCATCTAAAAAGACCTAAAAATTAATAAAAATTCTATTCACTCAAAATTGTCGTCTGCAGGATCTTTCAATTTGGACCGCCCTAAAATTTTGTCATTTGGTAAAGGGTGAAACAGAACAATACCTGTATTTGTCTTGAACTTTTTGTTTGATGTCTATTAGAATGTCTGAAGTTATGTCCCTCTCTAAATATTCAGATAACTGTTCAGTGGCATGCTCAAGATCTTTCTGGTTTTCCTGGATGAAAAAGGAAGTAAAAAGAAATATGATCTGTCATGCTAACAGGTACCTTCTGGAATTTTCATAAAACTCAATTTCGAGAAATAGATTAAATGTCACATTTTTTAAAATAAAAAGAGCCGTCATAGACAGGTTATGCTCCCCTAATAAGTGTTTGTCACAAAAAAAGCTATCATACATTAAGCCCCCTTTTCCCATGACAGGTTTATGTATACACATTATCTATATAATATGGTCTAGAGCATTAACCCTTTCCCAAACAAGACCTGGTTTTGACGTCCCTAATTGAATAGGCCTGGGAAAACATTGAAGCAAAAGAAGAAACTGCTGATGCCAGCAGTTTCTCCTTTTGTCTCAATATATTCTGTGCCATATTTTACACAAATTCTATCTTAAATAACACCCATTTTGACATTTGTGACAGTTTTTGAAGTTGATCACCTAAAATTTTGTCGTTTGGGAAAGGGTTAAAGTTATCATTTGAATACAAAATTTCATTAAATTCTGCCTATTGAATGAAGAGAAATTAGAGAAAAACTAATTTCTACATTAAGGTCCAGTTTTCCTTGACACAGAGTCATATTAAGAAACGGAGAAAAAAGACTCTAGGGATTATCCCAGGGAGTTCACATGTGAAGTTTCATTCAATTTGGACCAAGGGTTGCTGAGATATGGCTGTGGACGAACAGACGGACAGACAGCCAGCAGGGCAGAAGGACAGCATGGTGACTATGGCAAATGTTTTTTTCGGGGAGCACAAAAATACAGTAAAATAGTAAAGACAATCTAGATCTAGAAAATTAAGTTATGAGTGATAAGCTTTGAACAGACTGCACATACTGACAAGGGTCGATATTTTTTACCCTTTCCAGAAGGTACCTTTCAAAATAAGGAAAGCTTTGTAGTAATTGATGTTCCCCATGAGATTTTTCCTCAAAGAAATTCTGCCATTTATGCTTTAGCTTGAAGGTTCTCTTCAGGAACACACATTTATCTAAAACTTATTTCAATTGAGACCAACCTCAAAACTTTTTTGTTTGTCAAAGAGCTTATTTATACCACCAAATAAACGATGTCCAAATATTCCAAAATCACAAGAATTCCACACGATCTTACCTCAAATATGATAGACTGGTTATTTTTCCGTAGATAGAAAGCAAACACATATGTGTACATAAGAGTTTGTCTACAACTACACAAAACATCCACGGCCATTTTCAGAAACTGCACTTCTATCCATGACATGCTGTGATGCTGCATTTCCTCCATTTTTAATCTCACAGATGCGTATAACTGTAATGTAACAATTTTATTGTATATCAATTAATTTTCCTTAACAGATATCTAAGTGAACATATATTACAAATTTGGACAAGAAAATTTTGGAAACATATTGCCAGATAAGAAGCAGGGTACTGAGAAAATGTAATGAAATATTTTACACCAAACTGTTTTGTACGAAACTTGGTGTTATTTTTTAATTTCTATATTTATATACTTGTTCTTATTCTAAAAGATTTTTCAGAAGGCAGGACAGGACCTATTAATTGATTCATTGCATTTAAGATTGAGGTGAAACAGGTTGATCGATTAAGTTTTAAATGTTGTACATTCTTTCAATTTTGAAATGTGTTCATTCTCATGCCGCACAACTTTCTCTTATACTAACCAAAGTATTGAGGAGTAAACATGTCAAATGACCTCAACTACACCCTGAAAGGTTAGATAAAAGAGCGTATACATGTATTTAGGAAACATTAAGGAAAGACAAGAAAATCCTGGTGACTTACCTTATTTTCAAATTTCAAACTCTGCATATGGTTCATATATCTATTACAATAGAAGAGATACCGCTGTAGCTGGAACCGGGATTGCTGAAATTACAAATTAACCCATTACCAAACGACAAAATTTCAGGCTGCTTCAAATTCAAAGATGTTGCAGACGACAATTTTAGGCAAATGAAATTTTACATTTTTGGTGTCTTTGGGTAGAAAATATTGTGGGAAATGAAGAAATTGCTTGTCACAAGCAATTTCTTCACTTTCCACAATGTTTTCTGAGGCCATTATCTTGAAGGGAGTCAAAAACAGTCATTGTGTGGTAATGGGTTATTCAAATAATAATTGCTGATAAATATTTGACTTTCTGAGTCACATTATTGTATAAATAGGCTTACTTGACCCATTACCAGACAGCATTTTCTTTTTCAACTTGTCCAAAGTGTAGAAATTTTTGTTTTTATCTGTTTGAGTAGAAAACATTTTGGGAAATGAAGAAATTACTTGTCTCAAGCAATCTCTTCATTTTCTACTATGTTTTCCAAAGTATTTTTCTAGTTGGGCGTCGAAAAGTGTCACTGTATGGTGATGGGTAATGGTTCATATACCTATTGCAATTGAAGAGAATATCTCTGTAGCTGGAAGCGGGGTTGCGGAAATAACAAATCATTCATTTTTCAACAAATTTCACCGATTTTTCTTAACATGTTTTAATTTTCTTTTGAAATGCAATTTTGCTGCGAAACTGACTTTTGCAGAGTGGGCGATTATTTCACATTCTGCGTGAGTTGCCTGCACTGTTCCGATTTGAAAGCTGTTTGATGTTGAAAAATATGTTGATGTTGATTGAGTATAAGATTGTACAGAAAATATTTAGGCTAAAAAGGCTGATTATACAGACAAACAATAGTATTTCGAAAGTGTTGTTATAAAATCTTGTATCTACGGCTTGATTCAAGCCGTAGTTACGACATTTTATAACAACACCGACGGTACATCAAAACTTAACAGGAAACCGAGTCTATTTTTAGCACAAAATTCATGGCTTTTACCTCCTGGCTATCTCTGGCCCTTTTGGCTTCATCCTCATCATACCTGTTACAGTTATACCTGAAATATACCATATAACCCATTACCAGATGGCAAGAAATTAGGTTGGTCCAAATTCAAAGATGTTGCAGACGACAATTTAAAGTGAATAAAGTTAAGAATTTTTGGTACCTGTTACAATTATACCTGAAATATACCATATAACCCATTACCAGACGGGAAAAATTCAGGTTGGCACAAATTCAAAGATGTTGCAGACAACAATTTCAAGTGAATAAAAGTTTTAGAATTTTTGGTCTTTTGGGGTAAAAAACATTGTGGAAAATGGAGAAACTGCTTGTCACAAGCAATTTCTTCACTTTCCACAATGTTTTCCATAGCCAATATCTTGAAAGGAGTCAAAAAGAGTCATTGTTTGGTAATGGGATAAAACACAATGGGGAGCAGTCAAGCATCGTTGTAATGTATGCGACATTCAGGTTGACTGATTGGAGATTAATGCTATTTAAAACTGCTATGGTCATACCCCGGCAGCTGCAGCACCTAACCATGGATACCTGCTATTTCTCATACCAGTATTACAACAACGTCATAACCAAGCCTCCAGCTGCTTGCCCATATAGGTTAACAATATCAAACCATTGTTGAAAGGACGTTAATCGCAACCAGGCATCAAAACCGAGACCTCAAAAGTGACTCTGATGTGTTAACCCCTTACCAAACAGTAAAATTTTAGACTGGTCCAAATTCAAATATATTGCAGACAACATTTTCAAACAAATGAAATTGTAGATGTTTTGCATTCCATTGGTAGAAAACATTGTGGGAAATGAAGAAATTGCTTGTTAAAGGGCCAATAACTCTTGTTTTTCTGGCCAGATCAAGCTGAAAATTTAACTTGTCAAGGATCTTATAGTCACCAACATTGTGGCCAAGTTTTGTCTTGATTAGTCTATAAATGTAGATGCTACAGTGTAAACAGTCTAAAACAGCAATTTTGTCAAATTAGCCATTTTTGACGTTCAAGGGCACATAACTGCGGACTTCCTGGTCCGATCTGACTAAAAATCAAACTCATCCGAGAACTTATGGTCATACATGTTTTGACCAAGTTTGGTCAAGATTGGTAAATATTTGTGGATGCTAGAGTGGTAACAACAAATTGTGGACAGACGGACGGACGACGGACAAAAAGCGACCACAATAGCTCACCTTGAGCACTTCGTGCTCAGGTGAGCTAAAAAGCCTTGCAAAACATTGTGGGAAATGAAGAAACTGCTTTTGACAAACAATTTCTTCATTTTCAACAATGTTTTCTACCCAGAAAGATCCAATAGAGATCCCAACGGAATTCCAATCTTCCAATGTCAGAGATCCCTTCTGAATTTTTGGGGTCCTTGGGATGCCGGACATACTGTTAGTGTCCAACCATGCTTTGAGATTGGGAATCATTAAACCCCTTTCCCAAACAGCAAAGATTTTATAACTGTCTTATTTGAAGGCTACAGCAAATGACAAAATGAATGTTTAAAATGATGTATTTGTGTATAAAATAGCACAGAAAACATTGGGACAAAATGAGACAAGAGCTGCCCGAAGACAGCGCGCTCGACTTTCTAAGTTGCTTAGAATATAGGGGCATAACTCCAAATATAGTGGAGCCAGGGTCATGGGCCCTGGTAGTAAGGTAGAGGGTGTGATGGTGAATAAGTATTCCAAGTTTGGGTTGAATCCCTTTGATAGTATGAAAGTCATTGATGTTTGAAAAAACTTTAACCTTTGTTGCAATGCCGACACCAACGACAATGCTCGGGTGACAGTATAAGCTCTCATTTCCTTCGAAAAGTCGATCTAAAAACCCTTGTTATCAGCATTTTCTTGTTGTATCTCTATGTTTTCCAAAGCCTTCTATATAAGTGAGGTCAAAACCAGGTCTTGTTTAGTGCATAAATGAATGATTTACAGCTCACCATAAATAACCTGGCAGAGAATCTCTAGCTAATAGCTAATGCTCTACCAAGCTTACAATAATTGACCTTGCAGAGCATCTCTAGCCAATAACTAGAGATGCTCTACCAGGTCATTTATCAAATGACAAATAATTTATAGCTAACAATAAATGACCTGGCAGAGCATCTCTAGCTAAAAGCTAGAGATGCTCTGCCAGGTCATTTGTCCTAAGTCCTATACTAACCATGAAGATCCATGAGGTTCCCAAGGACCGAGGCACACCCAGCAAAAATCTGCCTTACAGTTTTGATTCTTGCATATCATGTGATTACATCCGCCATCTTTCTCTATTATCACATGACACTTTGGGCATTCCTGATTGGATAAAAAAAATGCATTGATAGACACATGACTTGTTTATTGTTTAACCCATTCCCAAACAAAACCTGATTTTGACATCTCTGATAGAAAGCCTGATCTTGTAAAGTACAGGGAGGGTCTATTTACTAACCAAGAGGATCCATGAGGTTCCCATGGACCGAGGCACACCCAGCAGAAATCTGCCTTACAGGTTTGATTCTTGCATATCATGTGATTGCATCCACCATCCTTTTCTATCGTCACATGACACTTTGGGCATTCCTGATTGGATTAAAAATTGTATCAGTAAAAGTATGACTTCTTATAACATACTGGTTTGTACTGCTTTATTGCTTTTTTTTCTTTTTGTAACCGTCACACTACATATTAAAATTTTAAAGAATGCAATTCTTTAATTTGATAAGTATTAGTATAAAATCTCTATACATTTTATTTCAAACTCTTAATAAAATCCCAGAAGTAAATGAGAGAAAGCTCCTGAGTCAATGAAACAAAGGGTAAATCTGTAAGGCTATGATACTTGCTTAATCCCTTCCTAAATTATCTTTTCTTTGTCCCTGATTATAACCAACATTTTCTCTTTTCACATAAGTATTTTCTTTAACAGATCACAGAGAAAAAGTTTGGTTTATTGGGGTTAAACGCCGATTTCATCTGCTATGGTTATATCACAGGGGCTGGAGCACCTAACCATGGTCTCATGTCGTTTCTACACCCTTACCGAGCCTCCAGCTGCTTCCCCACATAGGTTCACGATATCAAACCATTGATAAGTGACATTTTTGTCAGAAAGGGTATTTGCCGCGGCTGGGTATTGAAAACGGGACCTCTAATGAGAGGCAGATGCACTACCAACTGCGCCATGGCCGCGGCCCACCACAGAGAAAAGGACTAACAATTTAAACTTAGGGCCCAGACTGGTAAAATTTGATATCTAACCCTATCCCAAAATACAAAACTTTAGACTTCTCTGGTTCAGGTGAAATTTTACCGACTTAACCTTTGTGTTTGCAGCTATCTTGTTTGAGGTCTCACTGTCGTAGTCAAATTTCTTTATCCACTTCCGTAACCAGACACATTTTACCAGAGGACAAAAATTCAGATTTGTCAAAATTATTAAGATATTTTAAACGACAATTTCAATAAATTTTATTTTTTTCAGTCTTTCTGAGTAGAAAACGTGGAAAATAAAGAAATTGCTTGTCACAAGCAATTTCTTCATTTCCATCAATGTTTTTTTTCCCAAAGCCTTTATATTTTGGTACATTGTGTGGTAATGGGCTTATCAGATTGATGTTGAACCCTGGCTCTAAATCTTAATAGATTTGAGTTTATTGGGGTTTAACGCCATTTTCAACTGCCAGGGTGATATCGCGCAGCTGGAGCACCTACCCATGGATTCCTGTTGTTTCTCAAACCAGTACTACCACAACGCCCTTACCGAGCCTCCAGCTGCTCGCCAAATTAGGTTAACGATTTCAAACCCATTGGTGAGTGACAATTTTGTCAGAAAGGGTATTTGCCGTGGCCGGGAATCGAACCCGGGACCTCTCGAATGAGAGGCAGATGCGCTACCAACTGCGCTAAGGTCACGGCAAATCTTAATGGTAAGTGACCAAACACAATAAGTTTCGTTCGAGGCAACTTGATAATGTGACCATACACTACCTTTGTGTTTGCAGCTATCCAATTTGAGGTCTCACTATCATCGTCACATTTCTTTATCCACTTCCGTAACCAGACACATTTCACCGGGTCATGCCAGTTCTCCCCGCAGTCAAAACTGAAAACACATAATATCAATGTACAGGGGTTTAAATTTATAACTTCGTGGCCATTTTGGACTCAAGCTAAAGTAGACCAAAGATTTTCTTTTTTTTTTCCTATAAACCTCATAATATTTATAGCCATGGATTATACTCAAATTCAGTAAAATAGACGGGGGAAATCAACATCCACACCCATCACATATAAAATATTGCCTAATAAATGTTCTTTCAACTAACTTTTTTTCTAAAATGGGAAAGAAACTTGAAAAGGTTCAATTTAAAAGCTGATGATGATGAAATATTTGTCGATAAATGCACACAATATAAAAGCAAAAATAGTATTGCAAAAGAGAATGCTGTTTATCAGAATTTTCAACTTCTGCAGCAGTTTCCACTTAATCAAAGTTCCTGTCTTCAATATTCTCTTTGTCACTAGGGGGCTAAGGTGGTGCAGTGGTAACGCACTGGACTTGAAACAAAGGGGTTGCTGGTTCAATCCCCCACTTCTCCAGTCTTTTGGATGAGACTTTAAACCCAGGTCCGGTCTCCATGTGATTCAAAATTTTGGAACGGAACAAAAGTAAGAATAATTAAATACCAGAATATATGTCCACAGCTACACTGTACAGGTTTTACGTCAAAATGTCGAACTTTTATCACATGACCACAGTCAGGAGCGGGGCACCAACGTAATAAACGGTTACACTGAAATACACCAACATAGACATGTGATCAATCTTAGGATGATACATGCAACATAATAAACATAATTAAACATAAAACAGCTTTTTTTCTTTATTATATGTCTAAATTAATACTGTACATGTTTTAAGACGTTTTGGAAAAGAAAAAATATTACTATACTGTACTTACAACATGGGGTTTGAAATTAAAATAACAAAGTTAGAATGTCTTCAACTCCACTTATCTGCAGCTCTGACAGGGCCTTGTTTAGAAAAGGGTACAAGTTAAATCATACTTACTTCTACAAAACTATTGGTTATAAGGTGTTGATACTTTAATTTAGTTCTAGGGTCTTTTAGTAATTTCCTGAAAAGAAATAAAATAGATGACAGCTAAAAGTATTTCTAATGCAATGCCATAATTTGTCTACCATTAGGGAAAACAATTTCAAAACAGGAGCTCTACGAAGAGACACTGATATCCCAAACAGGAATTTGTTTATGAAAAAAACTTTGATTCATTGGGCCATATTTCAGAGGGAAAAAAAGATTCAAAGGACCAAATAACAAGAATTGTCCGCGGACAATAAAGCTCACCCAAACAAATGCTTGTCACAAAGAAAGTCATTTCCTAGGTCAAGGTAAAAAGGTCATGGCCTAAAATGAAATTTTGTAAAAGTAGGTCAAGCTCCATGGTCAAGGTCACAAGGTCACAGGCGGGGCTTTTTTTCAGGGTTGGGGGAAGACACCTGACGCTGGTAAAAATCACATGCGGCATCCTAGTTTTGGGGAAAATTGTATAATATAGAAACAGTACTCTTGATAGGCTAAAACCCTCTTATACCCACTACTGTAGACTTGAGAACCAGCAGGGCTGGTTTATAGAGCTACAGCAATTGTGGAAAAGGTTTCCTTTTCATTTTATTTGGGTTTATGGTGTGATTTTTAAAAAATTGTCTTGTGTTTTAGAGGGGAAAATCTATTCTTTGGGGAAAAAAGTGGATTATTTCTGGAGGGGAAGACGCTGGAAACCAGTGTCACGGAAGACGCTGGAAACCAGTGTCACTTTCTTAAAGGGAAAAACCCCTGACAGGTCATGGTCAAATGTGAACTGTGTTGGAATGAGGTGTCTGTGTGTGAAATATCAAGGCTGTAGGTGTAAAAGGACATGAGATATAGGCCAGGTGAAAGTTTTTTGAAAGTAGGTCAAACTCCAAGGTCAAGGTACAAGGTCACCGTCAAATGTGAACCGTGTTGGTAGGTGTCCATGTGTGAAATATCAAGGCTGTAGGTGCAAAAGGACATGAGATATAGGCCAGGTGAAAGTTTTTTAAAAGTAGGTCAAACCTCCAAGGTCAAGGTCACCAGATCCAAGGTCATGGTCAAATGTGAAAAGTGTTGGTAGGAGGTGTCATTGTGTGAAATATCAAGGCTGTAGGTGTAAAAGGACATGAGATAAAGGCCAGGTTAAAGTTTTTTAAAAGTAGGTCAAACTTCAAGGTCAAGGTCACCAGGTCCAAGGTCAAATATGAAAGGTCTTGGTGGGAGGTGTCCATATGTGAAATATGAAGGCTGTAGGTGTAAAAGGACATGAGCTAGAGGCAAGGTTAAAGTCTTTTAAAAGTAGGTCAAACTCCAAGGTCAAGGTCACAAGGTCCATGGTCATGGTCAAATGTGAATCATGTTGGTAGGAGGTGTCCATGTGTGAAATATCAAGGCTGTAGGTGTAAAAGGACATGAAATATAGGCCAGGTTAAAGTTTTTTAAAAGTAGGTCAAACTCCAAGGTCAAGGTCACAAGGTCCAAGGTCATGGTCAAATGTGAATGGTGTTGGTAGAAGGTGTCTATATGTGAAATACCAAGGCTGTAGGTGTAAAAAGACATGAGATATAGGCCAGGTTAAAGTTTTTTAAAAGTAGGTCAAACTCCAAGGTCAAGGTCATGAGGTCAAAGGTCATGGTCAAATGTGAATGGTGTTGGTAGGAGGTGTCCATATGTGAAATATCAAGGCTGTATGTGCAATAGGGCATAAGATATAGGCCAGGTTAAAGTTTTTTTTAGGCCAGGTTAAAGTTTTTAAAAGTAGGTCAAACTCCAAGGTCAAGGTCACAAGGTCAAAGGTCATGGTCTCCAATGAAAGGTCTTGGTGAGAGGTATCCACATGTGAGATATGAAGGCTGTAGGTGTAATATGCCATGAGATATAGGCCAGGTTAAAGTTTTTTAAAATGGTCAAAAAGTGGGTCAAACTCCAAGGTCAAGGTCACAAGGTCAAAGGTCATGGTCTGAAATTAAAGGTCTTGGTTAGAAGTACCCACAGGTGAAATATGAAGGCTGCATCTCTAACAGAGCATGAGATATGGGCCAGGTTAAAGTTTTTGCGGACGCTGACGCGGACGCTGACGCCGACATCCGGGGGTATGACAATAGCTCTTCCGAGACTATCGTCCCGGGCGAGCTAAAAATAGTAAATAGCACATCTAGACATAAAAAGATATTGCAGTGAATTGAATAACCTATCCCTTTACAAGACGGCAAAATTTGAACCTGTCCTTTTTGAAAGAAGTCACATTGACAAAATAACTGAAATCAAAAGTAGAAAATATACATGTATAATATGTACATCATAGATTAGAAAATATTGAGGCAAAATGAGAAGATGTTGATTATTATTAACATTTTCTTCTTTAGCCTCAATATTTTTGCAAGTGGTTTCTATTAGGGACATCAAAACTAGGTATTGTTTGGGAAATGGTTTACAGATACAGATCTATATAGCTAAATTGAATGGAAATTAAACAAAGAGCAACATATTACTTTTCATAGTTCACCAGTACTACAGTGTTATCCGGTATGTCTGCGCACTTAAGATGTCTGATAAGTCTGCGCATGTCAATGTGTGTAGTTTATTTTCACAGTGACGTCATTTGGTGAAGTGATGACGTTTGCTATGTAAAAGTTTAGTCTTGTTTACTTTAGCTCTGGAATTTCTGCATTTCATTGTAAGGTTTGACTTTTTTAGATTAAGCTTAATATTTATCTAATGGGAAATCTTTGTGCCATATTTTCATCACATACTTTGTTTTCAAGTCTTTCCTGAAGAGAAAAATGTGGAGGCCACCGGTCTGATTAAAATGGGTCACATGAATATCAATGAGGAATCTGTAAACACTGGTGTCACTCGGTTGAATCACAAATTTTGTAAAATTACTTAATGTTCTTTGCAAAATATTCATGATTTTTGAAAAGTGGGATCATTGATTAAGTTTTGTTTTTGCGCACAGACTTACCAGACTCGACTGTACCAAAACATCCTAAGTTACTGAGCCAAGCTGCTCGCCCACATATGTTATGGATATCAAATCTTATTGCCCATAATTTTTTGTTCAAGTCAAACTCTAAATCATTATTTCTCTAAAGCAGACAAAAATGTATTTATACCATGAGAGTTACATTGGTTAGTTTATAATTTGACACAGCTAAGTGTTACAGCTTGGGAAACTATTTTAGAAAAGATAGAAAATGATGATTTGACTATCATTTTCTCCCTATTCCTTAATATTTTCCATCATACCAAAGATAATTCCATTCTAACAGTCATCTTTATTTTATTGTTTTCATCATCTTTGAATTTGGACATTGGTGAAACAAAGGTTAAACCCATTACCACACAGTGACTCTTTTTGAGGCCATTCAATAAACATGCAAAAGAAAACAATGTAGAAAATGAAGAAATTGCTTGTGACAAGAAATTTCTTTATTTATCTCAATGGTTTCTGTCCTTATAGACCGAATGAGATGTGTTTGTGAAAGCTGAATGCCCCCGATATGACTAATGTTTAGGTTTTGTACAGACAGATGAATAGACACAAGTTTAAACAATATGCAGGGGTTGAAAAATTTCTTCAACCCTACTAGTCCTGTAGGACTAGTAGCTCTGAATTTCTACTCGTCCTTAAGGCAACCCAACTCGCCCTTAAAGATGAAGAAAATTTTAGACTGTTGGCTCTTACGGATGCATTATTATGCAAATAACATAGATCTAACTCTTTGACGCTACAAATAAAGTTTCTTCGGTATAAATGACAGACAGGGCTTGCGCTGGCGATCGCCACTTTAAAAGTCATAGGCGAATAAGGCAACAATTTGATTTAAAAAGATGGTCAATAAATCGAATATGGCTCCTGAAGACTTGACTCCATCTTTTACCATAGACTTTTGTAAACAAATCATAGTAAAACGTAACCTTATTTGGTTGCGGAAAAATCACGTGATTATATTGAAACTGGGATGACTACGTCATCAATTGACGTGTTTGCGGCGTCTTTGATCTCGCTCAATTCATCGCATATGAGTATCAGTAACACAGATTTACTCTAGTTTCCTTGTTTAGTTTTACTTTTGGGATTGATCGACATAAACAGGGAAAGGTCTTATTTTACAGCGAATATTATTGTTTCCGATATGAAGTTTGAAATAAATACTTTCTTTTCAATCTTTTATTTTTTTCCCCTCAATCAGCGTGATTCAAGTCCTAAATTTGCACTCGCACCGTCGGACTAGTTCGTCCCCAAATCTACTCGTCCTACGGCATTTTCAACTCGCCAATGCGAGCGGGCGAGTGGATTTTTCAACCCCTGATATGCCCTGATCTTTAGATATATATGGGGACATATATCACACTGTCGTCTGCAACATCTTTGACTTAAGACCAGTTTAAATTTTGCCGTCTGGTAATGGGTAAACTTTATTCCCAGCTACAATTTGTCAATCAGTCTCACTTACATTACTGTAACATCATCTACGAGAATATCACAACCAAAGGCAGCACAGGAGATGGTCTGGCCCATTCCCTCGTCAATAATCTTGGATGTCAGATAATCTGCCCAGCATTCTGCACAGAATTTATGGCCGCATTCCAATCCTGTCAAATCCTGAAGTAGTAGTACAGAAATATATTTTAACCTGTGATGCTATAAGGGACCTTACAGGAACCCTATAAAACAATAACTTGAGAAAGGGACCATACTTAGCAAACGTAAACCAGGTGTCGCACCTGGGAAATGGATGTAGTGAGGTAGGGATAACATTTAATACCAAGAATATTACCCTGCAAAGTGTCAATCCTAGATTCCTAGCCAGTCTTCACAGTCAGTGTTCATTTTGTCTTAACCCTTTCCCAAACGACAAAATTTTAGGGTGATTCACTTCAAAAGCCTCCACAAATGACAAAATGGAAGATATAAAAGATAAAATTTATGTAAAATGTGGCATAGAAAATATTGAGACAAAAGGAGAAACTGCTGGTTATCAGCAGTTTCTTCTTTTGTTTCAATGTTTTCCCAAACCTTTTCCGTTAGGGACGTCAAAACCAGGTCTTGTTTGGGAAATGGTTAAGCAGTAGTTTACACATCTAACCAATTCTTGTATTTTGGAAGGGTGAAGTGTAAAGGTATTTTTCATTCAATCCAAAATTAGGAAGTCCTTCTTTCTTTCTCAAAACACAAAACACATGATTTTTAGTTCAATTAAACTTCAAACCTGCTGTAGATGGCAAAAATGGATGTAAAAAATATATTAATTTACGGTAGGAATGGGAACGAGTACTCGATTACTCGAGTACTCGATCGAACGTCCGAGTATCGATTACCGATTTCACTAATCGAGTAATCGGACAGAAAAAATACTTCCAGAAGAAAAATGAAAATTCGTTTCCAAACTAAAGTTGAAAATATCGATCGCTCTTTTCCAACATTGTACCGTGCAAAGGGTAGAGTATGTAACACCTGGACTTCTGCCGATTATCTAATCCCTCGATTTAGTCCTAATTTGCAATCAAGTGCCAACGGCTATTGTTCTCGCTGTCAAACAATGTCATAAATTTTCGCACCTTCGCCGCTCTTTACTCGGATTTCGGGCGATGCATTTTAATTGGACGTCCGTAAAATTTACCCTAGAGTTGATTGGTTAATGCAATATTCGGTCAGCCGATTATTGGATTATTGTTAAAATTTCATTCTATTGCTATTTGTTTCTCGAAAAAGAAACATATCATTCCCGATTACACGCAAATAAATTCAAGAAAGTCTAACAATGCCTCCCTCTTAGTCTACATAGTGACTTGTGTATATCTCACAACATGCGTAAATATTACGAACGCTTTTCAGATAAATAACAAAAACAAACTTTATTTTATTTTATTTTTCATGAGTTTAATGGAAAGATTTTGACACTTTCTGTAATTCTCACCACATATCGAACAATTGTCCATTTTTCTCAAATAAAGTACAGATCAAATGTCATTTAAAGAGATATTTATACTGAAGATATGCTGGATAAATCGCTGATGAACATGCTGGAAAACACCTATACTTTAACCAAAAGATGACATTTCTATCCGAGTACTCGAGTACTCGATCGGAAGGGTGACCGAGTACTCGATTAGTAAAATTGGTACTCGTTACCATCCCTAATTTACGGTAATGACAGCACAGAAAATATTGAAGGAAAAGGAGCATTTGCTTCTTTTCTTCAATGTTTTCTGACATTCTGTCCTTTAAAAACATCAAAATACAGTCTTGTTAGGAAAATGATTAATACAGTGAGAACAAACAAGAGCTGTCCGAAGACAGTGCGCTCGACTTTCTAAGTTGCTTAGTATAAAGGGGGCATAACTCCAAATATAGTGAAGCCAGGGTCATGGGCCCTGGTAGTAAGGTAGAGGGTGTGATGGTGAATAAGTATTCCAAGTTTGGGTTGAATCCCTTTGATAGTATGGAAGTTATTGATGTTTGAAAAAACTTTAATCTTTGTTGCGACGCCGACGCAAACGCCGATGCCCGGGTGACAGTATAAGCTCTCATTTTCTTCGAAAAGTCGAGCTAAAAATTACTTACAGCTGGTGACTTATTACAGAAGCAGATTTCACACATAACATCCACAGATGAACTGGAAGGTGTAGACGACTGTCTGGTTGTTCTCTGAAAAATAATGTTTAAATATTTTGTAAATTTTTCATATTGTTCGACCTGGTTTAACCCTTTCCCAAACAAGACGTCCCCAAGAGAAAGGGTTTGGGAAAACAATTAGACAAAAGAAGAAAGTGCTGATAATCAGCACTTTCTCCTTTTGCGCCCATATTTTCTGGGCTATAACATACATATTTTCTCTATTTGATATGATGTATTTTGTCGTCTGCAACTCCTTTCGAATTGGACCGGCCTAAAATTTTGTTGTTTGGGAAAGGGTTAATCGAATTCCATAATTTATTAATTATGCAGCTTTACTTTAATTTCTGCAGTGTTTTTACTCCTTCTTTGGACAGGTTGTAAAAGGACCCATTCCCAATGCCAAATAATGTATATCTTTCCCAAAATCTGGAAAGAGAATTCTCAATTCAAAAGTTATTCCTTCTTTTTGAAAGAAAATTCATTCATTCCCTTTCATATGTTCAGACAAAAATATCCAGGACTGGAAGACCCTTTTTTTTATTTCAAATAGTTAACTATACACAGGACTCAATTTTTTGTTGCAGTCTGTAATTTTCCCAATTTTGACAAAACCATGCATTTTCCCCAATTTGCCTGGTTTTGGACCCGTTACAAATTATGTGATAAAAACGCTGTTCTAATTAGACTTCAACATGGTAGATAGATCATTATTGGATGAGAAAAGTTTGTTTCGTCATGAATACAACATAAAATTATTTTTAGCAAGAGCCGTCAGAGACGGACAATGCTCCCCCAATAAGGCATTGTCACAATAAATGTATGCCATGGAGAGCACTTTATTGTCAAGGGCATCTGATTTGCTACTAAAATATGAAATTTCATCAAATTCTGGCCATTAGACTATGAGAAATTAGAGAAAAAGTGTATTTGACCTTAAGTCCCCTTTTCCCATGACGAGGCCTCAAATCCAAAAACCGTGAAAAGTACATCGGCATTATGTCATAGGTAGTTCGCATGGTAAGTTTCATTTGATTTGACCCAAGGGTTATGGAGAAATCGCTTCGGACAGACATACAGACGAGAGATACGTTGTGCAAAAAATTTTAGTGGGGTTAATTTTTCTGTACATATGCGCCTTGTGGTTCTCTGGACGCATGTTAAATAACGTAAAGCCGGGTACAAGACCATTTTGGCGATGATCGGGTCTGTTCCGCATTTCCCGTAAAGCTC
Organism: Fragum sueziense; assembly: GCA_963680895.1. Classification (NCBI taxonomy): domain Eukaryota; kingdom Metazoa; phylum Mollusca; class Bivalvia; order Cardiida; family Cardiidae; genus Fragum; species Fragum sueziense. The sequence continues at coordinate 36,788,927 of OY804598.1, read as the reverse complement.
TCGAGTGCAATTATTTTCAGTAGTGGAGATTCGTGCACATAATGAAAGCAAATTTAAGAATTTTTAAATCATAGTCAATTTTTGTGGGGTTATTTTTTTAAAATACATAGACAATTTTTGTGGGGTTCCATTTTTCAAATACATTTTTTAACACCACAAACAACAAATATACAAAACAAGAGCCGTCAGAGACGGACAATGCTCCCCGAATAAGGCATTGTCACAATAAATGTATGCCATGCAGAGCTAACATAAAGCTAGCAAATGTTAAGCCCCCTTTTTGCATGACATAATTCTTATAACCAAATTTCTTATAGTTTATTGTCAAGGGCATCTGATTTACTACTCAAATATGAAATTTCATCAAATTCTGACCATTAGACTAGGAGAAATTAGAGAAAAACTATATTTTACCTTAAGTCCCCTTTTCCCATGACGAGGCCTCAAATCCAAAAACCGGGAAAAGTACATCGGCATTATGTCATAGGGAGTTCACATGGTAAGTTTCATTTGATTTGGCCCAAGGGTTATGGAGAAATCACTTCGGACGGACGGAATGACGGACGGACAGGACGGATGGACAGACAAAGCAGCGATTATATGCTCTCCCTTCGGGGAGCATAATAAAATCAACCTTTTAAGGGGTTAACCTCATATTAGGAAATAACCCCACAATGTCGGCATGTGCTGAAGAACAACCCCACTATGTACCTCTCGCAAGTGCGGACGGACAGAATAACGGACGGACCGGACAGACTGACAGACAAAGCAGCGACTATATGCTCTCCCTTCGGGGAGCATAAAAATATTCTTCTATTTGTAATTTTTGATTTTAGGCCAGAATTCATAAAGTTGAATTGTATGGAATGCTAGACTAGTTACCAAACTGCAAAATTTTGGTCTTCTTCATATTCAAATTTGTTTAAGAGGAAAATTTCAAGTGAATCAAAACTTCAAAATGTTTTTGTCTGTCAGGGTAGAAAAAATTGTGGGAAATGAGGAATGTGCTTGTCACAAGCAAATTCTCATTTTCCAAAATGTTTTCAAAGGTTTTTTCTAGTGAGATGTCAAAACCGTCATTATGTGGAAATGGGCTAACACATTCAAACACATGTCGCAGTGACCCATTTTGACAAACCAAATACTTTGCAAAACATTGTGGAAAATAAAGAAATTGCATGTCGCAAGCAATTTATTCATTGCCCACAATGTTTCCGACAAAAAGAGAAGAAGCAATTTCTAATTTCATTCACTTGTCATCTGCAACATCTTTCAATTTCAACCATTCTAACTCTCTGTTTGAAAATGAGTGAAATGTTTACCTTGTTGTGTCTTTCTTTTCTATAGGGACTAACGACATGGGCTTCATTGAAGAGACTGTCTTGATCACCATCATAAAACCTACAACAAAACAACATCAGAGATTTTTATCTGATTGAGTAACTAGTTGGTATCTATTTACAGTGTTAACATTTTCACATAATTACCGGTATAAGATTTGGTTTGACATATCCATCATCTTTGGTACAGTACAGCTCGCATATTTTTTGCCTAATTAGATGCATCACCATAATCTGATTTTGGGTGGATTCCAGTGGCAAAAAGCGATTGCCACGATTAGTGTTTTCTACTCAAATCCAGCCCAAATCACTGCGTTTTACCACCGCAAATCAAGGTGATTTGCGTGGACAAGTTTTTATCTTACCTAGCATTTCCACTCAATCGCCGTGCTCAGCATATTGTTGCTTATCAACGAAAACCTCATAACTGCAGCATAAAACAATATAATTGGATTGAGCTATCTAAATCCACGAATTATCCATTTAAGTAGGTACCCATGTACATGCCAATAGGAATTTTTTTACCTCTCTCAGCCCTACTAATCAATGACTCAATGTATTTTTATACCTATCTATTACAGAACTGATGTAGAAGTGCTTACCTTTCCATCAATTTCTCTTTATCCCATTTGAAATGATTGAGTAGAATCCTTGTTATAGTCGAAGGAATCTGAAAAAGTAACAATGCTTATGAATACACAGTCATTCTTTCCATTCTTTGGATGGGAGAGACTCAGAGGATCTGTAAAAGTTAAAAACAGACCAGTTCCAAGACTTGAAGTGCCAAAAAGTTACTAATTGAGTGATACATACGCTGGGCATATCAGTAAAAATGACGCAGCATGATACAGGGGTTTCATTAAGAGGCGGGGGTGGGGATTTCCCCCCTCTTACTTGACCGATATTGAGTACAATCGGGTCAATCCCCCTGCTACTTTTGAAAAGTTTGTATGGGGTTAACAGGGGTAAAGACTAACAGGGGCCCAGGCGCCAATGGCCCGTATATTTTGGGCTGGGCCCCTAAGTATTTAGAAAAAATGCCTTTACTCTTAATGTTAAATATTGAATTTGGTTATTCTGGGCCCCTAAGTTAAAATCCTTAGTCTTTTTCCCTGGGTTAATAGGGAGTACATAGGAAATACCCCGCCTACATTAGTTTCTGGCCCAGGTGGCTGAAAAGTTATTGAAACCCTGATGATAAAGGGCAAGATTTCATTTTGAATTACAGGGTCTTGTGTCATGCATCTCTCCTGAAGTATTTCATAAACAGGGTTGTGCCTAGGTCAGAATTTTTGGGGGACACATGACTGGTGTCCGCCTACCTACATTTCAAGGGGACATTAGGAAATTTTGGGGGACACGCTAAAGTAACAACTATTTTAGTCATGATTTTAAACAAGTACATGTATTGCATTTCATGTTCATTGTTGACATCAGTCTCACTCAACAACAGGCATTTTACAACCAATTCTTATAGAACTTTTGTTCCTTGTGTTTTATTCGTCTCTGAGAAAGATGATTGATGCATTTGGCTGTCTGCATCGGCAGACGAAACAGTATTGGGTGTTTTATCCCCTGTTCATCAATTTTACATCGTCTGCTATCTTTCTATTCAGACTTAGTCATCTGTCAATTTATTTCGCTAACAACTTTAAGACCGGTTCTCAATATTTAATTTTATCTTAAAATCGGCTGGATCACTAGGCCTAAAGAGGGTTAAAAAAAATCCAAATGGGGGTTTTGCACCCCCAAATTGAATCTTGTACCCAAATTTTTGCAGGCAGCCTTCTATGACTCATATAGAGGGAATGCAAGTACATGTATGCAGTAAAATGACTGTTTTCACCCCCAGATTTAAAAGTCAGTGGGAACCCTGCTACATAAATTTTGGGTCACAGTCAAGTTTTGGCAGGTGCGTGATCGGTTTACAATGTTTTACATTTAAATCGGCTGAATTGAATGGCAAATATTTGATACAGTCAAGCTTTTCCATGTGATGATGTACAATACGCATAATAATATACAATGCATGAATTATCCTATCATAACAAATGTAAACGCTGATCGAGCAGAGTTTTCTTCTAAGTAATTACGGCAAATAAAAGCACACTCTGAGAGCGCTCGAAATCATGTCATGCCTTAAATTTTGAGGGACATTGAGAATTAATTTGCGGAATTCCAGCGATGCCGCGGTCTAGGCACAACACTGCATAAAGTATGTTGACATGAGAATGACAATGACTAGCATTTAAAAAATAGGCACCACACATCTGATATGTAACAGAAAATGTTTACTTTTCAATCAGATGTAATCTTCCACAGGATTCCCAAGGTTCTCTTCTCTCCAAAGCCGAGGCCTATATTGATTAAACCATCAAATATGACCTCTGCAGTTTTCGGTACGCCAACAGCCTATTTGGTCGTCATAATCTAATTATAGCACATCATTTGAATTATCGAATCAAAATCATTCAGTTTTATCTTGCATGATCATTACATATACATTATGTCGCTTCTATTTTTTGCTGAAGCCGGTAACATTTGAATTATCGAATCAAAATCATTCAGTTTGATCTTGTTTGATTACGTATACATTACGTCGCTTCTATTTTTGGCTGAAGCCGGTAATTTGAAGCGTCAGCCAATGAAAACTTGTATCAAAAATTTCAATTGTTTATCAGTTTATTGTCAACGATTGGATACCGAAATCCCGCCAAGGCCCCGAGATTAGACGTGAAATGACCCCGCGAGAACAGAGCTCATTCTATCGAAATGGAATGTAGAGATAATGTGCTCTGTTCTTAAGAGAGTAAAGGTTCTCAAGATAGATTCCGGCAGACACCTTATTTGGAAACTTCCACCTGCTCCTTCCAAAAAATATGAGAAACAAATTCAAACAAAATTTGTTTGTGAAACACAAATGTCTCCAAAATGGCTTTAGTATTTTCTGGAGAAAAGGCCAATGCTAAGTTTTGGGACGGACGGACATGAGTGAAACAATATGCCCTGTGTCAAAACAAAGAAAAGTTAAATAATTTCAATACCTGAACAACAGCATTGACTTCCTTTATGCATTCTACCATCACATTTACAATGTTTTCAGCTGTCAAAACTTCATAAGGAAACTCTTCTGGCTCCTTCGCGTTTGAGGACTCTGGTTCCATCTCCATATCAATGTAATCGTCATCGTTGCTGCCTTCGTCCAGCGATTCATCGTCGTCGTCGTAGATAAAATCGTCGTCACTATCCATTTTTTTGGCCGTCAGATGACGATTTTATATTAAAATAACTTTTTGTCAACAGTAAGTTATCCTTTATTTACGTTTATGACGTCACGTTACATCTTCCTTTACGCAGCGCCAGTCGACCAGTTTCCATCAAAATTTCCTGAAAATAAGCGTGTCTAATTTAAAACTGAGTTGTACGTCAGAAAGTTGGTTATTTAAACTTTATGTCTGAATACTAATTTCTACAATTTTGTAATGCTTTACTGAAATAAATTGGACTTGAAAATCACCTTCAGAATATTGTTTTGACTTCTCTCCGGGAATTGTGGGTAAAATCCATTGAAACGACTTTTTCTATTTTTAAACACGGATGAGTAACGCAGGGGAAGTAACTCTAGCCGACTTTAGTCTGGATACCATGCGTTAGACAAATCGTTTATTCAATGCATTTGCGACTTAAATTCAATTTATAGATTACAAATAAATGCAGTTCTAGCGCATTTTATATATCTAAAGTCGAGTGACATGTGACCGAGTGACCTTTTCCAAAACGACACCATTTTAGAGTGGAACACATGAAGGCCACACAAATCCAATCTTCATCCAGGGATTTTGTCGTCTGCAGCAGGTTTTGAATTTGGACCACCCTAACATTTTGTCGTTTAATTGGGAAAGGGTATTTACATCATTTTGTCGTCTGTACCAGCTTTTCAATGGGAATATTTACTCTAAATTTTGCCGTTTGGGAAAGTGTTAGCCTAAAGACAAACACTTATAATTTCCCGTAGAATATACAGATGCGCCATCAAAACATTATGGGAAAAGGAAGAAATTGCTCGTATATCAGTTTTAAACATGAAATACCACGAACATCTCTTTTTCGTGACAAATTTGAAGAAATAAAGCTCTGAGAATCTTTTGAAAATTTGGGGTAGGGGAGACCGGGGCACTTAGTTAGGCCTACATTTTTTCAACTTTTGGCCATAACTCATCAACCATTTGTTCTATCTACCTTCTTATTATTTCTAAAATTTGAAATTCTCTTTATTGAAAAGAAAAATATGAAAAGGACAGACACAGTTTGAAAGGCTTTCGTCTGTCGAACTTAGATGTATAAATCACGCCCAAATAGCCTAACTTTCATATAATTCAAAATATGAGCAATCGAAATTAGGGGACCGAAATAGCCCCGGTCTCCCCTACTTGGGAAAAATCAGAAAAGGATGACATTGTCGAAAAAACAAATTGTACGAAAAAGAACAAAAACCTTATAATCTAACCAAAATGAACACGCAGATAGATAGAATGACCATTTTAAATTCAGCAAATCATTCTATGACGAAGCGTTTCTGCTCTGGTCAGCCTGGACAGTCCGAGCTATCTGTTAAGGTCGAAATATTTTCCGTTTACCACCGTAAACCTATTCCACAATTCGGCTCGGTTATTTTTGGGCCTTTTTATAGCGTTCGGGGCAGAAAACTAGGGGGGGGGGGGGGTGAAACAGCAAAGCCGCTAGAAATCGTGGTTGGAAAAGAGAATATGCCTATTACGTGGCCAAATAGATTCACAATACAGTAGCCTATTATTACAGTGTAACAACTTGCCCAATTTGCTTTTTTTTAAAATTTCGCGTAATCTCTAAGATAAACAGTGTACGTAGCATGTTGTGAAAAGATCGATTTCAAAGAAATATAGATTATTTTTTGTCTGTGAAAACATACAATATGCAATGCGAACTACCCAGGTGAACGGAGTAGGCCTAAAATAAAAAAAAAATCAAAGACAACCCAAGATTTACGTTCATGCATTTTTTCATATTTTCAACCATAGCTTGAATTCTTGTTTAAATCTCCAAGATTGACTTTTCAGAAGTAGTTGTAAAAGAAAAAAAGCTACCAGATCATCATAGTTACAACATTGTGTGTGGCGTCATTGTCGTGAAACCGTGGGTGTAACAACTTACCACGTGTAACAGATAGTCCCGGTCTCCCTAGACCTGTTACACTGATTTACACGAAGGCATAGATCTAGTAGGCTACTTTTTTCGTGACAAAGTCGAAGAAATTTAGCTCCGAGAATCTTTTGTGAATGTAGGGGTAATACACTGCTTTACGCGAAGGCGTATTATGGCCTTACATTATGGCTTTGTAAGAACGCTCGGTGCATACGAAATTACGGACATGTTTGGTTAATTTTCAACCCAATTCTGTCCTTTCATACTAACCTGAGAATGCTCTCGACAAATACCTTAAAATCTATTCAAGCATGATGACATCTTTTGACGCTCCACAATGGGACGGTTTTTGGAAGACATAGCGGGAAATGTCACACATTCTTTCGTTTTGACGAGCCATATCAAGACCACTCCAGACCAGTCTAGCCAGCTAAGCCAAAAAGCTTAACCCAATGGCAATGAATTTTGTACTGAAAATAGACTAGGTTTACTGTTATGTTTTGATAAACCGTTAGTGTCGTTATAAAATATCGTAACTACGGCTTGACTCAAGCCGTAGTTAAAAGATTTTATAACAACATCTACGAAATACTATTGTTTGTGCGAAATTACTTCACGATTAACAGGATAAAATTTCAACTTCAACTTCAACTTTTCTCAGCCGGAAAATCAATGAAGATTACTGACGGCTGGCGCTGTCTGGAAACAGTTGTTAGTACTGGGCAAATAAGAATAAAAAGTGTTAGTTAGGGGATAAAAGGATAGAGTGCAGTGCTAAAATGTTAAAATACTAAACTACAGGGGTTTAAAAACAGAGGGGTGAGTTATGGGTGTGGGAGTGAGTCCAAGTTACCTATGAATATTGGCATGGTTGGACTTGTCTGTATGGTAATTGGAAGGCTATTCCAAAGTCTGATTGTTCTGGGGAAAAAAGAGCTTGCATGATAGTTTGTTTTGGAGTGTGGGATGTTCAGTTGGAGATTTCTGGTAGTGGAGAGGTGGTGATTGTCAACAGCTGCTTTGTTTGACCTTATTTTATATAGCATTATTAGTGAAGCTATGTTCCCCCTGTGTTCTAGGGTTTGCCAATTTAATGTTTTAATCATATCTGAAACACTGTGTGTATAGTCTTAGTCATCGAGAACATAGCGAGCAGCTGATCTTTGAACCATTTCTACCTTGTGGATGAGATATTTCTGCCAGGGGCACCAGACTGTAGCACAGTATTCGACTTGAGGGCGGACATAGGTTTTGTAAGCTGCTTCCTTGACCCGGGCATTTTTTGTCTTGATGTTTCTTTTGATAAACCTGAGAGTTTGGTTGGCTTTCGAGGTGATAGTGTTTATGTGCGGGGCCCAATTGAGGTCCTTGCTGATGTTGACACCAAGGTATTTTGCTTGGTCCGTGGACTTGAGTTCGATGTTATGGAGTTTATAGGGGAACAGGAATGGTCTGCGTTTCCTGTGGATACGAAGGACCTCACACTTGTCAGGATTGAACTCCATAGCCCAATCCTGTTCCCATAGCTCTAGGGAGAGAAGGTCGTGTTGGAGTTTTTCTGCTGATGATTGTGAAGTGATAGTAAGATACATAATGGTGTCGTCTGCAAATAACCGTAATCTACTTTTTACACTCTCAGGCAGGTCATTAATGTAGGCTAGAAATAGGCATCATTCCCTATTGATAAACACCAGAAGAAAGACAATTTTAAATGGCACAGTTACACAAAGGACTGGAATGAGTTACCCCCCTTTGACCACCTGCGTTCGGATGTTAAACGAATGGTGTTTTTGTCATTTTTTGCATTTATATCCCCTGAAAAGCCTCATGGGCGGATCTGGAGGGGGTCCGGAACCCCCCCCCCCCCGGCATTGGCTGAAAATCAAAGTTTGACTATATAAATGTAGCGTAACGTACGTTACATATTTATTACATTTTAAGCCATAAATTGAGCGTGGACCCCCCCCCCCCCCCCTGGAAAAAATCTTGGGCTTGGACCCCCCTGGAGAAAAATTCCTGGATCCGCCCTTGAACCTTGTCAAATTTTAACTTCCGGGTTTGACGCCCCACAGCTAAAAGTATCCAAAGAAAAAGAATAATCAATGAATAAATAAATAAATAAATAAATAACAACAACAACAACAACAACAAAACAAACAAGAGCCGTCAGAGACGGACAATGCTCCCCGAATAAGGCATTGTCACAATGAATATATGCCATGCAGAGCTAATATAAAGCTAACAAATGTTAAGCCCCCTTTTTCCATGACATATTTTGTATACGCAAATTTTAAATAGTTTATTGTCAAGGGCATCTGATTTGCTACTCAAATATGAAATTTCATCAAATTCTGACCATAAGACTAGGAGAAATTAAAGAAAAACTGTATTTAACCTTAAGTCCCCTTTTCCCGTGACGAGGCCTCAAATCAAAAAACCGGGAAAAGTACATCGGCATTTTGTCATAGGGAGTTCACATGGTAAGTTTCATTTGATATGGCCCAAGGGTTATGGAGAAATCGCTTCGGACGGACGGACGGACGGACAGACAGACGGACGGACGGACGGAATGACGGACGGACGGACGGACGGACAGACGAAGCGGCGACTATATGCTCTCCCTTCGGGGAGCATAACAAACACGAATTCTAGGCCTATTATTATTTACAGGTTTATTCCAATGAAATCTTGTCCATTTTCGAATTGATTTTCGTGAAAATATATTCATCAAACAAATAAGATGTGTATTTGAAGTGCATGCATCTCAAATACTTCATAAAGGCCTACATGAGTGTGAAATTTCGAAATGAATAATTTGAAAATTCAATCAGACACATCTAATGAGTCCGGTACCGGACGATTAGCCATTTGCACTCTGCTACGTTTCGGCTATTCGCCCAGAAGATGTCGATGTAGTATATTGCGCCATTTTTATTCTCTTATAGATCGTGACTTTGGCGCACTTAAATTTCACCATCTAGCAATTTCTGAAACGACAACAAACCTATTTGGAAGCTGCTGCAGACTACAAAATATATATTTTTTAGAGATAAAGCATTTGCTTGCAATTCGGGACAGAAAATATTGAGGTAAAAGGAAACAAAACAACAACAAAAGTAGATCTATGAGAATAGAAATATATAAAAAAGAAGAAAAAAAGTAGCATCATTAATGTATTCGGGACTTCTGCGCCATGTAACCATTGAAAATTTAGCAGGACTTTGTGTTTCACAAGTCAACTGCTTAGCCATCACGGCTATGTCGGTAAGCTATTAAAAAGGTGCGAATAAAGGGTTTTCAATGTTATAAAGTTCAGGATTACTATTTCCAGTTATCGTAATGAATAGTGGTTAAATCAAAATTTATAAATATCAAATATATTAAAGTTTGTTGCCGTTAAACAGTGCTGTTGAATGAAAGAATTACATGTATGTTACTTTAAATATCTATGGCAGTACTAAGGTACATTGACGCTTAAAATTGTAAAATTTCAATAAATTTTAATGATTATAAACCTTCTTTTTTTTAAATTAAATAAGAACCACATAAAACGCTATTTTTCAACAACAAGTCTGACAGCTAAATGCTATATTACAATAGGCACATGTCATGCTAATTCATTTTCGGGAACTTCCATTCGTTGTTCCTTGGGGTGGGTGGGGTCATGCTATGGTAGTGTAGCTATGATAGAATGAGAGCGTTTGCTTGCTAATAGACGTTTTCGCAAGCAAGGAGTACTTTAATCTATAATATGCCGTTTGTTCATATGCAACTAAGTGGACATAGTACTCTCTGCTTGCGAAAATAGCTTTGCATGAGTGGAGTAGTATTTCCCAAACAATGCCTGCTTCTGACTGTCTCCAGTCTGAATATACACACGTACATTGAGGCGAAAGAAGTAAATTTCAACAGAATGAAATTTTGCTCCTTTTGCCTGAACGCTTTCTTGTCTAAATGGTCTCAAATAATGTTTTATCTGCAGCAGTTTCCACCGTCTATGCGTGTACTGCTTGGGAAACGAACAAAAATGTGTGACTGAATGCAAAAGTGAGGGTGTGAATGAGTGTCAAGGGGAGGATGTGAGTGAGTGGAAAAGTGAAGGTGTGAATGAGTGCCAAGGGGAGGATGTGAGTGAGTGGAAAAGTGGGGAAGTGAATGAGTGGAAAAGTGAGGGTGTGAGTGAGTGAAAAAGTGAAGGTGTGAATGAGTGGAAAAGTGGAAGGTGTGAATGAATGCCAAGGGGAGGATGTGAATGAGTGGAAAAGTGAGAAAGTGAATGAGTGGAAAAGTGAGGGTGTGAATGAGTGCCAAGGGGACGGTGTGAGTGAGTGGAAAATTGAGGATGTGAATGAGTGGAAAAGTGAGGGTGTGAGTGAGTGGAAAAGTGAGGGTGTGAGTGAGTGGAAAAGTAAGGGTGTGAATGAGTGGAAAAGTGACGGTGTAAATGAGTGGAAAAGTGAGCGTGTGAATGAGTACCAAGGGGAGGATGTGAGTGAGTGGAAAAGTGAGGGTGTAAGTGAGTGGAAAAGTGAATGTGTAAATGAGTGGAAAAGTGACGGTGTAAATGAGTGGAAAAGTGAGCGTGTGAATGAGTACCAAGGGGAGGGTGTGAGTGAGTAGAAAAGTGAGGATGCGAGTGAGTGAAAAAGTGAAGGTGTGAATGAGTGCCAAGGGAGGGTGTGAGTGAGTGGAAAAGTGAGGATTGGAAACGTGAGGGTGTGAGTGAGTGGAAAAGTGAGAGTGTGAATGAGTGCCAAGGGTAGAGTGTGAGTGAGTGCCAAGGTCAGGGTGTGAATGAGGATGTGGGTGGGGAGAGTTTGTGAGGCGGTTAACGTGTGAGTTAAGGTGTGAGTGAGGGTGAAGGTGTGATTGAGGATAAGGGTGTGATTTAGGGTAGGGTGTAAGCGGGTTGAGTTGTTGTAATGTGTGTTTTAAGTGACCATCATAATTTGCCTACATAACCCCCATCTCTTTGATTGGGAAAGGGTTATATTTAATGAATGATAGCCGGTGAATTATTTAGTAATGATCAATCTCACGAACCCACAGGAAGAGTCCAGGGTTCTGACATGTTGTCGAATTTAGCTACTAAAAGGGCGTTATCAGAAAATGGTTTTGCAAACCTTTTAGTAGGCATATATCTATCTATAGCGACAGTCATTTTCCCAATCCCTGGAAAATGCTTAGGATCGCGATTGGATTTTATTGTAAAGTGAATTAACTTGTAGTCCCCCCTAATGAGATTCGCGCGACGTCTAAATTATTCGGGCGACGTCGAAAACATTCGGCGGTGGAAATTCCCACCGCCGACTGTCTACGACCGCGCCCGAATAGGTTCGGATACGTTACGACACAGCTCGAAAAAATCCGATGTTTTATGAATCTCAAAATGGCCACATTACGGGTATTCTACCTTAAAATATTTTGTCACATATATTGTGTTATACCTTGTTATTCGATTCCCCTAAATAGAAAAAGCTTCTGAAAAAGAGACATATGATTATAGTAAGCATTTATCCCCTTTCCGCCTGTCTGTCATAAATACAGACGTTTTGTTAACCATAATGTTACCGTCGCTTTTCATCAAAAACATCATATCTGCAGCTTAGAACAAGCTACAATTACAAGGTTTTCGTTTAAAAGCATCGATATCATTTTGCTTTTAGGCCTGTACAATCGGATTATTGGAATACTTAAGATTCTATTTTGCCCTACAAGAAGACAGAATTGTTTATTCTGCGGCACCAAATGCCCATGCTACAATTTTCATCAAATTTTTAAAGCGAAACATTCCATCTTTTAGTGATGGTGAATGTCAAATGAAGTATCTTATTGTTCTAAATGTAAACATATGCCAGAAAATTTTAGATTTTCTTTGAAAAAAAAGAAGAAGATATTTTTGTCATACTAGTAATTAGGCTAAAACAGGGTGGGTTGGGTAAGATAAATTCTAATATCTTTTTATTTGCGTGGAGAGGTGTGGTGACTTTTTGTGTAAAAATAGCTCTTGAAATAATCTTCAAAATATCCAAAAACAAAAAAATATTCATTGGGTAAATTTTTGGCAAATTGAAAAAAAGTTGCAAATTTTTCTCTAAAAAATGTGATTTTTCAACTTTTCCCATATTTTTTTCAATAAAATGGTTTTAAAATATTTCGTTGAATTATTTCTTCACATTTGTGCATATTTTAAGTCTCTAAATTGATATAACATTTGAAATCATCCATTCAGAATAACTTGCTATATGACTTTAAAACATAAGGGTAATTTTGCGAAAATGGTAATTACTAGTCAAGGGCAGATAACTCTGACACGAAAACGAGTCAGGAAACTTACCCTGATCTTTTTATATTTTGTTCAGGAAATGTTACTTTACAACATATGTACAAACAAAAAATATTCATTGGGCGGATAAAAAGTAACCCCCGAGTCCAAACTTACCTTTAGGGTGAATTCAAATAAAATGGCACCAAAAAATTATTTTTTCCAATTTTTAAATTTCATTTGATCATTTTGGTCTATATGTTCTAATATTGTACATAGATCAAATTTTAATAATCTAAAACAGCACTGAAAAATATTTGGACATAAAAGTTTCAGATTTTTTAATTGAAGAAAATCATCAGAAAAACATGAAAATACATATATTTACAAAGTAGTGTACCCTCACATAATGATACGAAAAATAATATTTTTTTCAATCCAAATTGTAATTTGTGAATCAATACGGAATTCTAAGCAAAAAACCTAATTTTTCTGTCATAAATCTGGTGAAAATATGACTTTTTACACAAAATTACTAGTGATTTTTTCATACATGGGTCAAAAAGTTTTTATTATGATAAAGTTTAGCCTCATATAGACTTCAGACCCAATTTTCTCAACAATATAATAAATTCAGAACATGTCTGCAAAAAAACTTGTACAATTGTCATGTTTGAACTTAAATCTAGACAATCCAAAACTTGCATCTTTTGTCACAAATGTGTTGCACTCCAGACAACATAAATACTGGTCTAAATCAAACACAAGTCTGTGTCTAAACTGGATTTCTGGTGTGAATAATCTTTGAGTCTATGTTATCTGAAAAAGAGAACAATGGTTCATTAAAAAGTAATATATAGTGAAAGAGGGGTTGTTAAACTTCAAATGTTACACTCCAGACAAACATGGCTGAGTTTATTTAAGGAACAGTCAGGAGTTTTTGTCCTTATGTAGGTATTCAAAATCATATTTGTTCAAGGCTATAAACATTTTTGTACATTGATTATCATAAAAAATTGACTTTTCAGTCTTAGAATTCCCACAGTATTCAATTATTTCGAGATTCTCTTTTGTTCTTGTGTGAACCTTAGCGAACCCTTTGCACACAAACACTAACCACATACAAAATTCAAAACTCAAGATGTTTAACTTAATGTTAAAAGTCTTAATTTTACACACATATTGTTATTCTTTTATTGTTATGTATTTAGAAAAAAAGAAAGTTTTTTTCTGTTTACAAAAAAGCGTTTCACTCCAGACATTTTATGCATGCTTTTATGGCATAACTTTAAAACCGTTACAGATATTTCAATAAAATTTTGCATGAACAGACAATACACTAATTAACATCACATGGTCCTTGCAATTTGATCAAATATTCTATTCTTTTTAGTTTAGATTAAAAAATATGCTTGGTGTCATTTATTTTGAATTCACCCTTAACAAGAAAAAGGAGAGTAGGTCCATTTTTGCAATTGGTTATAACACATTACTGACAGAGGGAATATTTTTGTTGCGTCTTAATCCTTTACAAAAGACGTTCTTGTGTCGTGTCGACGACTCTACATAACTGCGAGGAATCACGTGACATAACACCAACAATTGCAGAAAATCGTCGGTGTAAATGCAAAACCTCGTATGTCGAATTTTGCGATTTTCCCAGTAAAATCTTGTGTGTCCAGTTAAGACAATTCTTGTAGGTTTTGAGATATTTTTACTGATCAGTATTAATGACACATTATTTGTGAACAATATGAACAAATTTCAAGTAAAACCTTTCAGTTTGGAAAAAATTATTACACTTTGTTCCTTCCCCTTTAAAATTTTCCAAAACGAGGTTTTGCATTTACAACGACGAACTATTGAATAATTCTGTTAATAAGAAGCCCATTTGAATTTGGTTTGAAGCAGACGTGTAAAATGTTATTGATTTTCTGGATGTGATGGATCTTTCAAATTAGCATGTGATGAAAAAGTTGTTGACGACCAAACTTAATATAATGAACCGTTACAAAGATCCTACACACCCAGCAAATCCGTCGAATTTATTCGTCCTCTGGAAAATGATCCCTGATATATTAAGACAGTTCACCCATTAAAAAACGACAGAAATTCAGAATAATCCAAATTCAAAGATGTTGTAGACAACAATATCAAGTGAGTTTAATTTAACAGTTTTTTGCCTTTCTGGGTAGAAAATATTGTGGGAAATAAAGATATTGCTTGTCACAAGCAATTTCTTCATTTTCCACAATGTTTTCCCCAGCCCTTTGCTAAATAGGAAAGTCAAAAAAAAGTCACTGTGTGGTAACGGGTTAAAGGGCCTTTTCAACGACCCGGCTTTCATGTATTCAGGACAATTTATTAAATTTTCCTCTAAATTTAAAAACCCTCATGCACAAATTGTTTAGATATATCTTGTTATCTTCAATGCATTAACCAAGACTCAGTTCTGTAAAGTGTTTTTAAAATTGTTGCATCTTCCAGGAATTCTAAATTTGCAGGCTACTTTTGATAACTCAGAATCGCGATAAATTGATGCCTGCATTTTGTTTAATTCTACCTTTAATCAAGTTAGGAAGAACACAATAAATGAAATGAGAATCCTTTTCATTGTAATACTACATTTAATGAAACGCAGTGGTAGATATTTCTAGAAATATAAAAAAGACTGGTTTCTGGTTTTTAAAATGCAATATATCATCCATTGTTCATTAAACTCTATGCTTTGTTAACTTATTTGAATCTCACAAGTATGATAAAAATGAGTACCAAACAAATTTTGAAGGTTTGAAATTGAAAAACAAAGTTTGAATGCCACTAGTGTATTCCATAGATCATGTCGTCGCTTTTCAACAAAAACCTGGTATCTGCAGCTTCATATATCGTGCAATTCGCTGTAATATCCGGATTTCAAATTTCTACTAAATGACAGACGGTTGATTTATTTTCCAAGATTAGAAATTTTTAATTTTTTCTGCACTGATATTTAAATGTATGAGAAGTAAAAAAATGACTTAAAAACTATGGGTCACCAAGCGAATTAAAAAGTTATTTGATTTCAAGGCAGACTACCCTTGTTCAAAATTGCCGAATTGGCGTGTCACTTAAATACCCACAAAATAGCTGTTCGAATTGACTTGTATTACATAAATAAGTCTATATTGTGTTCAATATATTTTACCTTGTGTTAATGAATGTTAATTTGGGAAAATTTAGTGGTGATTTTGAAATTTTTAGTAAAATATTATTTCAAACTGGAATGGGGCGTTTCTTTTACACGTTAGTATGTTTTCAACTAAGGTTTCTATCTACAACCTGAAGAGAAACGTGTATTCAAACTTTGATTAATCATATGAGAACGTAACTTAACTATGTATTTTACACAATGCCAGTTCTATGTTCAAAGTCAATCATTATATGTGTTTTGAAATGTTGGCGAGTATAGCCCCTGTAGCAGTCTTTATGCTCGATAATAGTAATTCGATTTTCTTAATCTGAATAATTTGTTCATCATGATTGTCTTGGTCATCTTCGCAAGCCAATGGTCCTGCCTCCACTTTGTTCCTTACGATCTTCGGAAGCCAAGCCAATGGTTCTACCTCCACTTTGTTCCTTACGATCTTCGCAAGCCAAGCCAATGATTCTACCTCCACTTTGTTGATTACGATCTTCGCAAGCCAAGCCAAGGGTTCTACCTCCACTTTGTTGCTTACGATCTTCGCAAGCCAAGCCAAGGGTTCTACCTCCACTTTGTTCCTTACGTTCAACTTTGTTCCTTACGAACGTAAGGAACAAAATGGAAGAAGAACCATTGGCTTGCGAAGATACTGTCTCGGGATTTATTATTTTGAAATTCTATAGGTACGAATATTTAGGAATAAGGCTGGCCCATGCATACCACCTTGGAATAATTCTAATTATGTCAGAGGAATTGAATACGAAAGAGAAATTAAAAAAAAAATGGAATTTGATAACTCGCTCTTTTCTGTTGTCTGTTGAAGTCACAGAAATTTTCACGGAACTCCCACAAAAGCGTCTTCATGATAAGAACGTTATTTAAAGAAAAAAGTTATAATCGCTGTTCCTTGTAAATGAAATTGTAAAAAAAAGATAATATACAAAAAAAAAAGAAAAATCAAGAAAAAAAAAAAAAAAAAAAAAAAAAAAAAAAAAAAAAAACATTCCCAAAATACTGCTATTTGTTGCACGCAAGTTTTACTAGATTATTTTCCCTGACTAATAAAGTCCTCTCTTCTTTTTATTAATTTCCAATTGCTTTCCGGGAAGAGATTAACGGAAATAGCTAATTTCCGATATGCTCTTAGCATGTTCCGTTTAATGCAACAAACTACCGGTTGAGCATCAAATCTCGTGGCCAGTCTTAAATATGGCGTCATTCATTGACATGCATTGCCACAAACGACTAACGTACAGTCGAAGACATCGGAAAATCCCACAATGTACGTAAAGAAACACTAAACAAACACCCAATAGCTTTCCATAAAGTTTCAATTATATTACGTTGACAACTGTATTTGAAAGGTAAGACGCATTTCTTCCTATGTTTGCTTCGATTTACAACAGAAAGTGGTTTCTGCGCCAAATACAATCTTCGTCGTTGTATTCAGGATAACTGATTTTGCATCTATTGACTGTCTTAAACGCCGAATTTCAGCCTAAATCAGCAACTTTTAAATTTATCGAATATATACGAGGGACGTTCAATTAATTTTGGAACTGGGGTTCTATAATCCATAGTTATGTCGCAATTCAATTTTAAGTTTCTTCAGTCCTTCGAAGTAATCCTCTTTGACACCCACACACTTTTAAAGTTTTGAGATCCATTACTTATATGCCAATAAATGGGCCTCTTTTGGAACACCCCGCAGACACTGGAAAATTGAACTGCATATGGAATATGAAGGCCTATACCGACGTCCACAGGCTTTTTTTGTCATCATGGGAACACAAAAAAGACACACGGGATTAAGCCCAGCTATAAGGGTGGATGAAGACGCTGTGCAGCATGTGTCTCTTCCAGGAAGTCTTAGACAAGAGGACACCCGTGGACAGCTCCGTTGTCATGGATTTGGTACATGCCTCTTTAGCCGGTCCTAGACCTGCTCTTTCGGTGATATATCTTTAATTTCGCCAACAAACATTTCTTGTATGAATGACTGACGATAGTTGCACTATTTGAAACAGTAATTTAAACAATACATCCATTACATTTGAAAATTACCGCGTTCAAAACTTTTGCCGCGCTTTTAATTTTTTGGCTATTACGGGCCTTGTCTGATCTTTTCGCAACAATTGCTTGCTAATGACACGCCATTGGTGCTCATAATAGTAGATTATTGTTAAATCATATGTTTAAAACTCAGAAAACTCACATTTGTTGCATTTATTGCTTTATTTCAAAATATATTTCGCACGGGTGGCTCTCTGTCCTTTAGGCAGCAGGTGGGGACCCTTTTGGCATAAACCTTTCTGTGTTTCAACCCTTTCGTTAAAATTGTATAACATGTCTCCGATGAAAAACCAACTTTATCTGCTATTTCTTGCACATTGAACAATGCGTCTGGCTCGGTCATGTCGGAATCTACAGCAACATTTGCTATGGTACTAGCTCTACCCGGTTTGCCTGAGAGGGGGCATCATTCAGGCCAGTTTTACCAATTTTAATTTTTATTATCTTCCTAAAAACTGACGTATATTCAACGTTCGAATGTCCACGAATCTGATATAATTCATTATATACATGTAATGCAGAAATTTCAAAGCTTATGCGACCTTTAATGTAGACCCGTACATCCTACTTCAGTTCGTTTTCCATTTTGCGCACAGTGAAATAGCCAGTGTATACATATGACTGAACCAACTTTAAATTTCAATAACTTTTGAAAGAGTCAACGAATTTGTCTCAAATTTTGACCAAGTATAGACAGTAATTTTCCCGTCAAATAGCCACAAGCACAAATAGTTCTGTAGAACCTTGAGGTATGGTGGACCATTAGTACCACTTTTAATTGAACGCCCCTCGTACCACCGCCCTCACATTGATGAATGTACGTGACGTCGCGCACGGTATTGGGGAACTAAATGTAACGTCAAACTAGCGAACGTCATTATTCTAATAATTGCGGAACGTTGAAGTTTTTACGTAGACGGTTGTGTTGTGCTTTTAATGCTTAGTCTCTTTACAAACTAATGTAATATAAAAAGACAATACAATGTTTTAAGAAAATCTCCACTATTTCTGTCTTTTGCACTTTTTAAGCTTTAACGCCACTTTGATTCGTGTTATTTCCGTCTTAAAATGCGCCAAATAGATACTTTTAAGGCTACGCCAAATAAACAAAGTTTACGTTTATAAAATTTCTGTCCACACGAACAAATTTGAACATCTTTTTTACGTTTTATTATTTTGCGTTGAAATTTTGATATGACAAACAAGAAAAAAATAATATTTCCACATTGAAATTAAATTGTTGTATGAATAAGGGAACCGTTATTTTTTAAACTCTAAAGAGTAAAAAAGTAGAGTTTTCAACGACCTGAAACAATTTCTGTCCACACGCATTTTATATCATCAATGCTTCGTTTATTATGCTAACTAATTTTCTTGTATATATTATAGAAATAGAGAAAAATAATACTGTCTTGTATCAAGTTTTGTTGCATTTCAGCCATTAATTCACAAAATATCAAACGAAATTGTCATTTTTTCTGTGACGTTATTCTAATTGTTACACTGCGATTTTTGGTGAACAAACTGGGCTTATTTGCGTAATCGACATCGAAATTTGATTTCCGTTTGACAAAACATTCTACAGCATTTGCACTGTCATATAATATACTTTTCAATGTGTTTGACGTTACTTAATCGCAAAGTTGTTTATAAATATCCGTCGCCGTTGAAAATTGATGTTACATGTTACACGCGTTTTTTCGCCGAATTTACGAACAAAAAGTCTTTCTAGCAAATTTATACAAACTAACAACCTGAAAAGAGTATGTCATTGAAAAAGATCATGGTTTTACGGTTATTTTGACATATAACAAAGTTTTAGGAAGGAAAACGGTTCTTGCAAAAATCAGTTATGAACTGCAGAGGGTAGCGTTTTTTGAAAAGTTCCCCAATAGCGTGCGCGACGTCACGTACGTTCAACCGCAACTGTACGTAATAAGTGGGCGCGCGTCATCGACTGTCCGTTGGTCCACTGTGTTTGCATGAACTTATTTATCATTAAAACTTTAAGATAGAAGACCCATAATGGAAAAAAATACATTTTGAAAAATGCCAGTAATTCCTAAACTTTGTTACATTTCCATTCCAGATATAAACATAAGCATTTTGAACCGTTTAGAATTTTGAATTCATGCATACTTATGAAAATATTTGACAAAAATGTTCAAAATTACCTCCCTTGCATATGAATATAGAGTAAAATGATATTTGTAAATCATTTTCTTCTTGAAGCATAATCTTGAAATGCGGCACGGTGAATCAACTAATGTGAAGTGTATTTACATGTGTGTATAATTTGGTGCATTTCGTATAGCTAGAAAGTGTTGTTTTTCATTATGGGTATACCTAAAATGAAACTTTAATTTAGGTCACAAAATATTTTCCTATAGTCCGGTTATGATATTACGACACATGTTTACACAATGTATCTATGTAAACAACACGATATGGAGTTATAAACTACTGTACTTTTGAAAGTGATTGTTCGAATCTTGCAGGTGTCTCACACCTGCAAGATTGGAACCAACGCATGCAAAATTGTATTGGGATTATGTACGCTGTTTCCTTGTTTACAAAGTTAAATTTGTAAATGTGACCCATCACGCTAAAAGGGACCTTATCGTGTGTGAAAAATATCGACCTAGTCAGTCTGCGCAGTCCGCGCAGCCAGACTAGGGCCGACACTTTTCACTTGCATGTAATTTTCTACATCCAGAATGTTTACCCTATCTTACTATATGTTCCATTTTCGCAAACGGGATCTTGTTGACCTGTACTGAGTCTGACAAGTTTGTCAAAATTGGGATTTTTGGAGTTCGGATAAGGTCCCTTTTAGCGTGACGGTTCACAAATACATGTGCCATTCGTGACTGGACTATGAAACCCATACTTGTTTGTGAAAGAGTAGTTATGCAATATAATTCTGGCTCTGATACACATCCCGTGATCAGGCCTATCTACGACGTCATTCATTGACGTGCATTGCGTGATTAATTCAAGACTGACAAGGCTTCAACACTTGTTCTAAGTCTGCAGTATTTCCCAGTATTTGTACTTTTTGGTTTAAAATTGCAAGAAGCATTTCGCTGCTGTACAACAAAAAACTCGTAACTGCAGCTTAAAACAAGCTGCAGTTACGAGGTTTTTGTTGAAAAGCGACGATTTGTAGTGGCTGACATGCTATTGTAGTGTATAAGTAATTACATACATAATCAAAAGGGTATAAAAGTCATTATAACAGACCGCAAGCATAGGGCTTGCATATAGCGCCGTTACGCTGATAAGGACCATCTGTGTAATGTAAAAGTATCGGCCTAGCCAGTCTTCGCGTTAATTAAGATGAACACTATCGAAACTCAATCGCGACCCTCGAGACTGTTTGCTATGAAAACCCGTTTGCAATATGATCTTGAGCGTAATACAGAGACCGCCATATTGAACGTGAACCTAAACGCGCCTAAATGACATCATCAAAACAAAACGTCCTTTTTGCAACGTTATATAATTCAACAATTGGATCACCAAGGACAACTCTATCGAATCATACCTTGGATGCATCTCGTAGAACTACATTCAGACTATGAATAGAATAGAATAGAACAACAATTCAAAACGTTCGTCTGTGACTAATGTCAACAATGACGCGACAATATTACTGAAATACATTGTTTGCAGTTCCAGTGTCCTCTCTTTTTAGAATGATTACAACCTGCAAGTCCCGCAAGTTGCCATGGTTGTGAATTTGGTTGACCTCGAAAACTACTTTATGAAGCGTTATAGCTATTTCCGGCTAAGAAATCCGATTTTTTTAAAGATTTCTTCATACACACACATCCGAGTCGATGATTCGATCTTTGGTCGACATTATCCGAGGATATCCGAACGATAATTCAGGTGAAATATATTGTAAAATAATCGACAAATCACATCAATTGTTCATGGGATAAAATTTTCACATTAATGACGATATAATTACCTTTTGAACGTTGTTTGCTTCAAATATATATCTGGCGTAGCCATATAGTTGTTCGGTCTGCTTCTGTTGTTATGCTAGTTGAGTGATACGGGAGAAATTCTCCCATGGCGGCAACTGTAATACGTTCGAGCGATCTTGAGAAACGATATGATCCGATAATATGTAAATCAAATTTTACCAAGTATCGAGTGAAGTCAAAAATTCCATGATAAATTACTAGTATACCTGTACAGCACTAGGCAATTTAGCTGAGTGCCTAGCAAATACCATCCTCTGAATCCAGATTTTGGTGCAAAGTTTTGGTATAAAACAGCCTTCGAACTAAAAGTTTAGTGTCTACTATAGGACTAAACAATGAGCTTGAGTTCCTCTCAGATATCATCCTCTGAATCCAGATTTTGGTGCAAATGGGCATGGGAGCTGTTAATCAATCTAGAACTAGATTATTACTTGATTATTCATAATCTGAATCCAGAATTTGTTTATAACTGCCTTCGATTTCTTAGGTACTGTCGACTACAGCTCTAGCCAATGTAGCTGAGTTTAGGGTTCCTAGATAATACCATCCTCTGAATCCAGATTTTTGTAATCTTTGAATGATAATTGGAATTGAAAGTTTAGTGTCTATTATACGACTAAGCAACGGGATTAAGTTCCTATCAGATACCAACCTCTGAATCCAGATTTTGGTGCAAACGGGCCAGGGAGCTGTTAATCAGTGTCGCCTATAGAACTAGCTTACTTTGTTGATTTACAACCAGATATCACATTCTGATTCCAGATTTTGGTGCAAACAGGCCTGGGATCTGTAATCAGTATCGCCTATAGAAGAAGCTTATTTTGTTGATTTACTACGAGATATCATACTCTGAATCCAGATTTAGGTGCAAACGGAATTGGGAGCTGTTAATCAGTGTCGCTTATAGAACGAGCTTACTACCAGATATCACACTCTGAATCCTGATTTTGGTGCAAACAGGCCTAGGAGCTGTAATCAGTATCGCCTATAGAACTAGCTAAATTTTGTTGAATTACTACCAGATATCATACTTTGAATCAAGTTTTTGGTACAAACGGGCCTGGGGCTGGTAATTAGTATCGCCTATAGAACTAGCTTATTTTGTTGTTTTACTACCAGATATCATACTCTGAATCCTGATTTTGGTGCAAATGGGCCTGGAAGCTGATAATCAGTATCGCCTATAGAACTAGCTTATTTTGTTGATTTACTACCAGATATCATACTCTGAATCCAGATTTTGGTGCAAACGGGCCTGGAAGCTGATAATCAGTGTCACATATAGAACTAGCTTACTTCGTTTTTTTACTACCAGATATCATACTCTGAATCCTGACTTTGGTGCATATGGGACTGGGAGCTCTAATCAGTGTCGCCTATAGAACTAGCTTATTTTGTTGATTTTCTACCAGATATCATACTCTGAATCATGATATTGGTGCAAACGGGCCTGGAAGCTGATATTCAGTGTCGCCTATAGAACTAACTTGTTTGTTCATTTACTACCAGATATCATACTCTGAATCTAGATTTTGGTGCAAACGGACCTGGGAGCTCTTAATCAGTGTCGCTTATAGAACGAGCTTATATTGTTGATTTACTACCATATATCTTACTCTGCATCCAAACTTTTGTGCAAACAAGTCTGGGGGCTGGTAATGAGCGTCGCCTATAGAACTCTCTTATTTTGTTGATTTGCTACCAGGTAACATACTCTGAATCCAGATTTTGGTGCAAACGGGCATTGAAGCTAATAATCAGTGTCGCCTATAGAACTAGCTTATTTTGTTGATTTACTACTAGATATCATATTCTGAATCAAGATTTTGGAGCATATGGGTCTGGAAGCTGATAATCCGTGTCGCCTATAAAACTAGCTTATATTGTTGATTTACTACTAGATATCATACTCTGAATTCAGTTTTTGGTGCAAACATGTGTGGCAACCAGTTATGTAATAAAAACGAGGAATGTAATATTTATTACAAAACTCATTGCGATGTCAAAATTCGTATTACATTTCACTTAGCAACCAGAAATGTATTAAAATCGAGAAATGTAATAAACTTGTTTTCATGTAGTTTTCTCTTTCACAAGGTGTCTTCTACTGATTCAAGTGAAAAATGTCGCAGTTCAATGGTTTTTGTTACATTGCTAGCTTTTATTACATTTCTCGTTAAATGATAGCAAGGAGTTTGGCGACGAAACGAAAAATGGTACACATTATACATGTATTTTGAATATTTATACATCACCCGATTATTTATTGATTCTTACATATGTTTCATTTTTGGCCTTGAAGAGGCCAAATTTAGCATGTCATTTTTCTCAGGGCGTGCTGAATTTTTACAATATCTAGCAATAGATGTCGCCACCTGTCGATTACCATCTATCTCTGGTGGGCATTCTGGGTTAACTACTTTCAAGATGTCAGCGCCCATAAAATGCATACATGTGGTACTTCCTCGTGACATCCTGTCACGCGGCATATTTGCTTCATATGCTTGCATAGAGTAAAATGAATAATCTAATTTGAATAAATTATTTTATTAGATGAAATTGAGACGAAAATCAAACTTTATTTTGTTGTAAATGTATTTGTAGTTGCAATTTTCTGCTTGCTACTTTTTGGCGACAGGATTTTGGAGTTATGCGCACCGCGTAGTGATTTTTATCCAAAAATGGATAAAGTGATGCGTCAAATGAGTCAGTCCAAAAATAAAAAAAAAATAGACTGGAAATATTGTAGACTGGCTGCTTAGTCAATGGAATTTTTATCTTGTGAAAACGTTGAACGCAGATATATAGTGTTCTTGCGCGATGAAAAGTAAATCGGAACTGGACTAGATTTATACTACTTTATGCAGATTTTGTAAATTTCGACCCATGTACATTACAAAAGAAGTAAATACATACGTTGATAGCAGTAAAGGCATTTAAAATCGTAAAATATTTACAATCAAGAAATCGATTGCAACATAATATTATGCGCGGATCCATTCGCCTTCATATATAACCTACTCTATGTCACACGTTGTTCAACAAGTTCAGTGGTCGAGCGGTAATGGCGAAGTCTCAGAACTCTGGGGACCGACGTTCAACTCCAGCCATCAGCGTATAATTTTTATTTTTTTTTTACGAGATACTCGATGTGCAATAAATATCTTAGATCGTTCATTTGTATTTTACCTTACCTAAAACCTTTCCAAACAAAATTTTAGATTGTTCCAAATTAATTACGTAAAAGTGCAAACATAATTATTTGAAATAAATCTAGCTCGATTATCGGCCTGTCCGATCAGACCCGATGTGTCCGAAATAACCTGTCGTTGATGACTAATTTTGTTTTCCTCCTACCCGGTTTTATACGCTTAATACTTCTCATTAGGCCTACCGATGCCGGGGAAAAGGCTTAGAATTTTCTGATTGTGACATAAGATACAGTTTTTGTCTTCACCTATCTAAATAATGGCTGACGATCACTTAACTGTCCGAAAGTACCATACGTTCCTCTAATATTTAAAGAAACTCGTTCATTGCAAAATTTTCCGTAAATGTTCGTTTTCCCCCGCGAAAGAACTATTGGGTCCATAGAAATACCGGAACACCATGGAACGCATAGTAATTACCGGAACACACGGAACGCGTCAGTGATTACCGATACACACTTGAAATATTTGGTTTTCCAATACCGTAGGTAATAGTAACGATTTGTTATTCTTTAATATGTTTTAAAAATTTGTTATTTATATATCTATGTATTTGTATGTGTTAGATAGTTATGTTTTAATAGGCAGATTTATGATTTAATAAGGTTCTAAATGATATATTGTGAAGATATATAGAAATAACATCACGATTTGTCGGCAATGCTTTAACTTCATTTAATAAATCGTTATTCAATCCATTACTTCATCTTGATTGTTTGAACAAGATATAAAATATGGAATTTACCATTATCTCACCCATTCCAAAATGTAAAAACTTTTGACTTGTCAAATTCCAAAGCTAATGCAGACGACATAATGGGCATTAATAAATTTGGAAATTGTGCTCAATATAGCACACACAAAAAAAATACTGAGCAGAACGTACATTTTCTAATTATGCCGCATTGTTATCCAAAAAACATATTTTACCAGAGGTGTAAAGAAATATTACAAGATATACAGTTGATCTATTGTCAAGGTCATCTCCAATCTTTCTCTAGAAACAGGTATTGTCCCCAAAGATTAGAGAAGTAAAACAGTAGCACCCGTCTATAAAAAGCTGTCCAAAGTATAAATCCAGCAAGTATAGGCCAATCTCTTTAATCTGCAAAGCATCAACAATTATGGCGCGCATCCTGATAACAAACATCATGGGTCACTTTGATAAGAATAATCTACTTAGCCAGTACCAGCATGGCTTCAGAGCAAAACATACCTGTGAATCTCAATCGATTAGCCTTACCCAAGAAGCATACGACAATCTTGAAAATGGTCAACAAGCGGATATATACTTGAAATGGATTTTAGTAAGGCATTTGATTTGGAACCACCTCCCTATAGCCGTCTCAGATGCTACTACGCTCAGGGGCTCAGGGTCGCCCTACCACAGCATTCTGCGGCCCTACCCAGTAGCAAGTAACCGGTTGATGGGTGTACATAGTTTTAACTGTACCGTATAGACTTTTAGCTATACATAACCAATGGAAGAGGTGATTGTCTCATCCCATCGTAGGTCAAATATACATTCTATGAAGAACCCTGACCTAAACCGGAAGAAGAAGAAGGTTGATCACAGCAATTAAATATCCAAATTGAATAAGCTGGGTGTCCTTCCACTGATCTCAAGATGGATATAATCCTTCTAAAAGGATCGTTCTCAAAGAGTAGGTATTGATGATCACTCATCAACTACTCTACCAGTTCTCTTAGGCGTCCCTCAGGGTTCAGTGCTCTGTCCATGTCTTTTCTTAGTCTATATAAATGACCTACCAAACTGTATCCAATCCAAGACCAGACTATACTTGTCTGTAGAATCGGAAACTCAGGTGAGCGATATAGGGCCATCATGGCCCTCTTGTATATAATTAGTTTTGCTCGCATATTTTTATATAATGTCAAGATAATTTGCTATTGTGTTTCCATGATATTTCATGTTCTCTTATATGTTTTGACCTGCATGTTATAATTGAAATTTAACCAAAACATGTCTTTTTCAACATAAGAAAATGCCCACAAAGGGAAATTTAAAAAAAAAACTTCTAGCTTCAGCAGCAAAATAATAACAGATTTATTAACCCATTCCCACATAATGACTGTTTTTGACTCCCCTAGAGATAATGGGTTTGAAAAAAACATTGTGAAAAAATGTGAAATTATATTTAGTAATTACTTGAAATTGTCGTCTGCAACATCTTTGAATTTGGTCAAGTCTAAAATTTTGCCGTTTGGTAATGGAATGATAAAGGGTTTAAAGAACGACATGCACTTATTTTTTATATAATGTTCTGATAATATGCTATTGTGTTTCGATGATTTATTAACCAGGGGGCAGGGCCCAAATTATTCATGGTCTTAAGACCGCTTTTGGTCGCAGATTTATTGTTAACACAATTTGGACAGGAATTGATCATGCAATAAATAAAAAGGATAGATCTGCAATCGAAATCCTTCTTACCTGATCCTTGATAATTTGGCCCCCATGATTCTAGTGGTCATCCAGTACAGATGATTTCTGTTCATTTTACTTTTGTTTCATACCATACAGATGATTTCTGTTCATTTTACTTTTGTTTTATACCAAAAATCTGCATGTGTTCAAATTTGTTCGAAACTTCTTCAAAAGAAAATAAAAGATTAAAATGTTACTCTTGTTATTTTTCGTACACTTTCCAGGCCTTCAGCACTTTCAGCGCTTTGATTATTGCTGAAGTTGAAGAATATTTAAACTTTCTCATACCAATAATCTGCATGTGTTCAAATTCTTCAAGGCCTTCAGCGCTTTCAGCGCTTTGATTATACATGTGGTCTCAATTAACATGTGGTCAAAATTTGAAAAGTCGTAAAACGACTTGATTCATCGTCCTAATGAAAAATATTGTAACGACTGTTAGTTTTTTTGTTAGAACAAAAGACGACAATATGATTCGATATAATTATCTGAGTTACCGTTATCGTTATTGGTAGTTTTTATTACATTTCTCGTTCGTATATTGCAACAAGTTTTGTAATAAAACCAGAAATGTAATAAACTAACTGTCTTTTGATATACATTTCCGTTGAAGAAATGTAGCTTAAACTCAGACTTAAGGCTTCATTTCACAATAATATACTTTACAACCAAAAAGTAATGCGATAATGAATAAATATTCAACATATAATGAGTAACATTTTTTGTTACAAAACTCTTTGTTATCATTCAACGAGAAATGTTGTAAAATCGAGAAATGTAACAAAATACCAAACTGCGATATTGAGCACTTAAAATCAGTAGAAGACATTTTGTGAAAGAGAAAAGTACATGAAAAACAAGTTTATTACATTTCTCGATTTTATTACATTTCTGGTTGCTACCTAAAATGTAATACGAGTTTTGTCATCTCAACGAGTTTTGTAATAATTATTATATTTCTCGTTTTTATTACAAAACTGGTTGCTACAAACGTGCCATTGAAGTTGTTAATCAGTGTCACCTATAGAACTAGCTTATTTTGTTAATTTGCTACCAGATATCATATTCTGAATCCAGATTTTGGAGCAAATGGGCCATTGAAGTTGATAATCAGTGTCACCTATAGAACTAGCTTATTTTGTTGATTAATTACTACCAGATATCATACTATGAATCCAGATTTTGGTGCAAACCGGCCTGGAAGCTGAAGAACAGTGTCTAGCTTAAACTAGCTTGTAAGCTACCCTGAGCACGAATTCTTCAAGGTGAGCTATTGTGGTCGCTTTTTGTCCGTCGGCGTCCGTCCCTCCGTCCGTTCACATTTTGGTGTTGCCACTTTAGCGCCCACAAATATTCACCAATCTGAACTAAACTTAGTCAAAACATGTATGACCATAAGTTCTCAAATGAGTTCGATTTTGGGTCAGATCGGACTAGGAAGTCCGGGGTTATGTGCCCTTTAATGTCAAAAATGGTTAGTTTTGATTTTATTACCATTCTAGTATCTTGGTAAATCTTGACCAAACTTAATCAAAACATGTATGACCATCAGTTCTCGGAGTTATGTGCCCTTTAATATCAAAAATGGCTTGTTCTGACTTTGTTACCACTCTAGCATCTACAAATATTGACCTATCAAGACAAAACTTTGCCACAATGTTGACCTATCAAGACAAAACTTTGCCACAATGTTGGTAACCATAAGATCTTGGATGGGTTTGATTTTCAGTGTGATCGAAGCATGAAGTCTGGAGTTATGTGCCCTTGAAATTGACAAAGTTGCTGTTTTCGACTTTGTTTAGACTCTAGCATCTACATTTATTGACTAATCAGGACAAAACCTGGCCACAATGTTGGTGACCATAAGATCCTGGATGAGTTAAATTTTCAGCTTGATTTAACCAGAAAAAACCAGAGTTAATGGCCCTTGAATTTCACAAAATTACCGTTTCGGCTTTATTTTCCCTCTAACAAACACAAATATGGACCAATCAAGACACAACTTGGTCGCAATGTTGGTGACCATAAGATCTGAAATGTTTTAAATTGTCAGATTGATCAGACTAGAAACAACCAGAATTGTGTGCCCTTGATGGTGACAAAATTGCCGTTTTTGACTTTGTTTTTTCTCAAACAGAAATGAATATTGACCAATCAAAAAAAAAACTTAGACAAAATGTTGATGAGAATATCTGTATCAGAACATAGTTAAGTGCCCTTGACTGTGCCAAAATGTTTGTTTTCTTCCAATTTGTTTTTACTGTAACAGCCACAAATATTGATCATTCAAGATTATGAAAACAGTTTTCAGCTGGATCATAATCTCACTTCTTAAATTATG
The DNA here is from genome assembly GCA_963680895.1 of Fragum sueziense. Lineage (NCBI taxonomy): Eukaryota > Metazoa > Mollusca > Bivalvia > Cardiida > Cardiidae > Fragum > Fragum sueziense. The sequence continues at coordinate 36,758,893 of OY804598.1, read as the reverse complement.
TGCTCTTGAACTTGACGACATTGTGACTTTCATTCTATCTAGGTTCATGTGAGCGATTAAGGACCATCATGGTCCTCTTGTTTTATTAATTTGCTACCAGATATCATATTCTGAATCCAGACTTTTGTGCAAACGGGCATGGAAGCTGATAATCAATCTACTACTAGATATTAGTGCAAACGGGCCTGGGAGATCATAATCAGTGTCTCCTATAGAACTAGCTTATTTTATTGGTTTACTAGCAGATATCATACTCTGAATCCAGATTTTGTTGCAAACGGGCCTGGAAGCAGATAATCAGGGTCGCCTATAGAACTAGCTTGTTTTGTTGATTAACTACTGGATATTATATTCTGAATCCAGATTTTGATGCAAACCGGTCTGGAAGCTGATAATCAGTGTCGCATATATAGCTAGCTTATTTTGTTGGTTTACTTCCAGATATCATACTCTGAATCCAGATTTTAATGCAAACGGACCTGGAAGTTTATAATCAGGGTCGCCTATAGAACTAGCTAATTTCGTTGATTTACTACCAGATAACATACTATGAATCAAGATTTTTGTGCAAACGGGCCTGGAAGCTGGTAATCAGTGTCGCCTATAGAACTAGCTTATTTTGTTGATTTACTACAAGATATCTTAGTCTGGATCCAGATTTTGGTGCAAATGTGCCTGGGAGCTGATAATCAGTGTCGCCTATATAATTAGCTTATTTTGTTGAATAACTACCAGATATCATACTCCGAATCCTGATTTTGGTACAAACGGGCCTGGAAGCTTATAATCAGTGTCGCCTATAGAACTAGCTTATTTTTTGATTAGCTCCTAGATATCATATTCTGAATCCAGATTTGTGTGCAAACGGGCACGGAAGCTGATAATCAGTGTCGCCTATATAATTAGCTTATTTTGTTGAATAACTACCAGATATCATACTCCGAATCCTGATTTTGGTACAAACGGGCCTGGAAGCTTATAATCAGTGTCGCCTATAGAACTAGCTTATTTTATTGATTTACTACAAGATATCATATTCAGAATCCAGATTTTGGTGCAAAGGGGCATGGAAGCCGATAATCAGGGTCGCCTATAGAACTAGCTTATTTCGTTGATTAACTACTATATATCATATTCTGAATCTAGATTTTGATGCAAAGGGGCATGGAAGCTTATAATCAGTGTCGCCTATAGAACTAGCTTATTTTGTTCATTTGCTAACAGATATCATACTCTGAATTTAGATTTTGGTGCAATCGGGCATGGAAGCTGATAATCAGTGTCGCCTATAGAACTACCTTATTTTGTTGATTTACTACCAGATAACATACTACGAATCAAGATTTTTGTGCAAACGGGCCTGGAAGCTGATAATCAGTGTCGCCTATAGAACTAGCTTATTTAGTTGATTTACTACAAGATATCTTAGTCTGGATCCAGATTTTGGTGCAAATGTGCCTGGGAGCTGATAATCAGTGTCGCCTATAGAACTAGCTTATTTTTTTATTAGCTCCTAGATATCATATTCTGAATCCAGATTTGTGTGCAAACGGGCACGGAAGCTGATAATCAGTGTCGCCTATAGAGCTAGCTTTTTTCGTTGCTTTACTACTTGATATCATACTCTGAATCAAGATTTTTGTGCAAACGAGCATGGAAGCTGATAATCAGCGTCGCCTATATAATTAGCTTATTTTGTTGAATAACTACCAGATATCATACTCCGAATTCTGATTTTGGTACAAACGGGCCTGGAAGCTTATAATCAGTGTCGCCTATAGAACTAGCTTATTTTGTTGATTTACTACAAGATATCATGTTCTGAATCCAGATTTTGGTGCATACGGGCATTGAAGCTGATAATCAGGGACGCCTATAGAAGTAGCTTATCTTGTTGATTTACCACTAGATATTATATTCTGAATCCAGATTTTGGTGTAAACCGGCCTGGAAGCTGATAATCAATGTCGCCTATAGAACTAGCTTATTTTGTTGGTTTATACCAGATATCATATTCTGAATCCAGATTTGTGTGCAAACGGGCACGGAAGCTGATAATCAGTGTCGCCTATATAATTAGCTTATTTTGTTGAATAACTACCAGATATCATACTCCGAATCCTGATTTTGGTACAAACGGGCCTGGAAGCTTATAATCAGTGTCGCCTATAGAACTAGCTTATTTTATTGATTTACTACAAGATATCATATTCAGAATCCAGATTTTGGTGCAAAGGGGCATGGAAGCCGATAATCAGGGTCGCCTATAGAACTAGCTTATTTCGTTGATTAACTACTATATATCATATTCTGAATCTAGATTTTGATGCAAAGGGGCATGGAAGCTTATAATCAGTGTCGCCTATAGAACTAGCTTATTTTGTTCATTTGCTAACAGATATCATACTCTGAATCTAGATTTTGGTGCAATCGGGTATGGAAGCTGATAATCAGTGTCGCCTATAGAACTACCTTATTTTGTTGATTTACTACCAGATAACATACTATGAATCAAGATTTTTGTGCAAACGGGCCTGGAAGCTGATAATCAGTGTCGCCTATAGAACTAGCTTATTTAGTTGATTTACTACAAGATATCTTAGTCTGGATCCAGATTTTGGTGCAAATGTGCCTGGGAGCTGATAATCAGTGTCGCCTATAGAACTAGCTTATTTTGTTGATTTACTACAAGATATCATGTTCTGAATCCAGATTTTGGTGCATACGGGCATGGAAGCTGATAATCAGGGACGCCTATAGAACTAGCTTATTTTGTTGGTTTATACCAGATATCATATTCTGAATCCAGATTTTAGTGCAAACGGGCATGGAAGCTGATAATCAGTGTCGCCTATAAAACTAGCTTATTTTGTTGATTAACTACTTGATACCATATTCTGAATCAAGATTTTGGTGCAAACCGACCTGGAAGCTGATAATCAGGGTCGCCTATATAACTAGCTTATTTCGTTTGTTTACTTGCAGATATCATACTCTGAATCAAGATCTTAGTGCAAACGGAAATGGAAGCTTATAATCAGAGTCGCCTACAGAACTAGCTAATTTTGCTGATTTACTACCAAATAACATACTATGAATCCAGATTATAGTGCAAACGGGACTGGAAGCTGATAATCAGTGTCGCCTATAGAACTAGCTTATTTTGTCGATTTACTACAAGATATCTTAGTCTAGATCCAGATTTTGGTGCAAATGTGCCTGGGAACTGATAATCAGTGTCGCCTATAGAACTAGCTTATTTTTTTGATTAACTCCTAGATATCATATTCTGAATCCAGATTTTTGTGCAAACAGGCACGGAAGCTGATAATCAGTCTCGCCTATAGTGCTAGCTTATTTTGTTGATTTACTTCTTGATATCATACTCCGAATCAAGATTTTTGTGCAAACGGGCATAGGAGCCGATAATCAGTGTCGCCTATATAATTAGCTTATTTAGTTGATTTACTACCAGATAACATACTCTGAATCAAGATTTTTGTGCAAACGGTCCATTGAAGCTGATAATCAGTGTCGCCTATAGAACTAGCTTATTTTGTTGTTTTACTACAAGATATCATATTTTGAATCCAGATTTTGGTGCAAACCGGCGTGGAAGCTGATAATCAATGTCGCCTATAGAACTAGCTTATTTTATTGATTTGCTACCAGATATTATACTCTGAATCCAAATTTTAGTGCAAACGGGCATGGAAGCTGATAATCAGTGTCACCTATATAACTCGCTTATTTTGTTGTTTTACTACCAGATATCATATTCTGAACCCAGAATTTGGTGCAAAGGGGCATGGAAGCCGATAATCAGGGTCGCCTGTAGAGCTAGCTTATTTCGTTGATTAACTGTTAGATATCATATTCTGAATCTAGATTTTGATGCAAAGGGGCATGGAAGCTTATAATCAGTGTCGCCTATAGAACTAGTTTTTTTGTTCATTTGCTAACAGATATCATACTCTGAATGTATATTTTGGTGCAATCGGGCATGGAAGCTGATACTGCAATCCAGGAAATTATTTCGCGCTTTTTAAGTTAGCGTCTTTCGCGGGTGGATGTGATCCGCGAACTTAAAACGCCGCGAATAGGCTACTTTCAATAAAAATGCGAACTTTAATCGCTTTGATAGTTTTTGTTTCGGGAAACCCTATCGGGAGATGTTTTATTTACACTATACGTATTTGTTACTACGTAAACAAGGGAACTACCTTTTTTCATAACAGGATGTAAGTGAAAAAAAAAATCTTTATTTCAGACTACTTTCCTTTTTATCCAAAAATTCATAGATATTGAGACATATTGAAAAAACACGACATTGAAAGATAAACCAACTTATTACAACTAGATATACCTGCCTGGAATTGAGAAAAGGGGTCGTTTGGCATTCGAATGCCGAGTATGATAGCAAACGTCGATTGGCGTTTAAAATCTCGTAACTGTAGTTTGAAATCAGCCACAGCTACGAGGTGCGAATCGTCCTTCGATGATATTGAATAAAACTGTCATTATTGCTTCTCGACACTATAGGTAAATAAATGTGAAGTTAATGTAACGCTCAAATTCTATGCATTGTGTTACAAACTGTAATCCAGTAAACTATAAAGTGTGAAATAAAACAATAGGTCGATTGAAACTTACTTCGACCAAACTGTCAATGGCGACTAAAACATCGTAAATACAGTCATAATTCAATATGTAATTATCCGGTTCTCCGATTCCCCATATTAAATAACATATCGATATTTCATTTCCCTCATAGCGTGTTTTGTTTCGCGCGATTCGCGGACAGCATTGATCCGCGAACATAAAATGCCGCGAACAAGCCCGAGTGAATGAAAACGCGAACATTTCTTGACGCGAACTTATCCTGGTTTACAGTAATCCGTGTCGCCTATAGAACTAGCTTATTTTGTTGATTTACTACTAGATATATTCTGAATCCAGATTTTGGAGCATACGGGTCTGGAAGATGATAATCAGTGCCGCCTTTAGAACCAGCTTATTTTGTTGATTTACTACCAGATATTATACTCCGAATCCTGATTTTAGTGCAATCGGGCATGGAAGCTGATAATCCGTGTCGGCTATAGAACTAGCTTAAATTGTTGATTAACTACTAAATATCACACTCTGGAGCCAGATTTTGGTGCAAACGGGCCATTGAAGTTGATAATCAATGTCGCCTATAGAACTAGCTTATTTTGTTGGTTTATAGCAGATATCATATTCTGAATCCAGATTTAAGTGCAAACGGGCATGGAAGCTGATAATCAGTGTCGCCTATATAACTAGCTTATTTTGTTGATTAACTACTAGATATCATATTCTGAATCAAGATCTTAGTGCAAACGGACCTGGAAGCTTATGATCAGATTCGCCTATAGAACTAGTTAATTTTGCTGATTTACTACCAGATAACATACTATGAATCCAGATTACAGTGCAAACGGGCCTGGAAGCAGATAATCAGTGTCACATATAGAACAAGCTTATTTTGTTGATTTACTACAACATTATCTTAGTCTGGATCCAGATTTTGGTACACATGGGCCTGGGAGCTGATAATCAGTGTCGCCTAAAGTCTAGCTTTTTATATCATATTCTTAATCCTGATTGTTGTGCAAACGGGCATGGAAGCTGATAATCAGTGTCGGCTATATTACTAGCTTATTTTGTTGTTTTACTACCAGATATCATACTCTGAATCCTGATTTTCGTACAAACGGGCATGGAAGCTGATAATCATTGTCGTCTATACAACTAACTTATTTTGTTGATTTACTACTTGATATCATACTCTGAATCCAAAATTTTGTGCAAACGGGCCTGGAAGCTGATAATCAGTGTCGCCTTTAGAATTAGCTTATTTTGTTGATTTACTACCAGATAACATACTCTGAATCAACATTTGTGTGCAAACGGACCATTGAAGCTGATAATCAGTGTCGCCTATATAACTAGCTTATTTTGTTGTTTTACTACCAGATATCATACTCTGAATCCTGATTTTGGTGCAAACGGACATGGAAGCTGATAATCAGTGTCGCCTATAAAACTAGCTTATTTTGTTGATTTACTACTTGATATCATACTCTGAATCCAGAATTTTGTGCCAACGGGCATGGAAGCTGATAATCAGTGTCACCTATATAACTCGCTTATTTTGTTGTTTTACTACCAGATATCATATTCTGAACCCAGAATTTGGTGCAAAGGGGCATGGAAGCCGATAATCAGGGTCGCCTGTTGAACTAGCTTATTTCGTTGATTAACTGTTAGATATCATATTCTGAATCTAGATTTTGATACAAAGGGGCATGGAAGCTTATAATCAGTGTCGCCTATAGAACTAGTTTTTTTTGTTCATTTGCTAACAGATATCATACTCTGAATGTATATTTTGCATGGTGCAATCGGGCATGGAAGCTGATACTGCAATCCAGGAAATTATTTCGCGCTTTTTATGTTAGCGTCTTTCGCGGGTGGATGTGATCCGCGAACTTAAAACGCCGCGAATAGGCTACTTTCAATAAAAATGCGAACTTTAATCGCTTTGATAGTTTTTGTTTCGGGAAACCCTATCGGGAGATGTTTTATTTACACTATACGTATTTGTTACTACGTAAACAAGGGAACTAGCTTTTTTCATAACAGGATGTAAGTGAAAAAAAAAATCTTTATTTCAGACTACTTTCCTTTTTATCCAAAAATTCATAGATATTGAGACCTATTGAAAAAACACGACATTGAAAGATAAACCAACTTATTCAACTAGATATACCTGCCTGGAATTGAGAAAAGGGGTCGTTTGGCATTCGAATGCCGAGTATGATAGCAAACGTCGATTGGCGTTTAAAATCTCGTAACTGTAGTTTGAAATCAGCCACAGCTACGAGGTGTGAATCGTCCTTCGATGATATTGAATAAAACTGTCATTATTGCTTCTCGACACTATAGGTAAATAAATGTTAAGTTAATGTAACGCTCAAATTCTATGCATTGTGTTACAAACTGTAATCCAGTAAACTATAAAGTGTGAAATAAAACAATAGGTCGATTGAAACTTACTTCGACCAAACTGTCAATGGCGACTAAAACATCGTAAATACAGTCATAATTCAATATGTAATTATCCGGTTCTCCGATTCCCCATATTAAATAACATATCGATATTTCATTTCCCTCATAGCGTGTTTTGTTTCGCGCGATTCGCGGACAGCATTGATCCGCGAACTTAAAATGCCGCGAACAAGCCCGAGTGAATGAAAACGCGAACATTTCTTGACGCGAACTTATCCTGGTTTACAGTAATCCGTGTCGCCTATAGAACTAGCTTATTTTGTTGATTTACTACTAGATATATTCTGAATCCAGATTTTGGAGCATACGGGTCTGGAAGATGATAATCAGTGCCGCCTTTAGAACCAGCTTATTTTGTTGATTTACTACCAGATATTATACTCCGAATCCTGATTTTAGTGCGATCGGGCATGGAAGCTGATAATCCTTGTCGGCCAAAGAACTAGCTTAAATTGTTGATTAACTACTAAATATCATACTCTGAAGCCAAATTTTGGTGCAAACGGGCCATTGAAGTTGATAATCAATGTCGCCTATAGAACTAGCTTATTTTGTTGGTTTATAGCAGATATCATATTCTGAATCCAGATTTTAGTGCAAACGGGCATTGAAGCTGATAATCAGTGTCGCCTATATAACTAGCTTATTTTGTTGATTAACTACTAGATATCATATTCTGAATCAAGATCTTAGTGCAAACGGACCTGGAAGCTTATGATCAGATTCGCCTATAGAACTAGTTAATTTTGCTGATTTACTACCAGATAACATACTATGAATCCAGATTATAGTGCAAACGGGCCTGGAAGCAGATAATCAGTGTCACATATAGAACAAGCTTATTTTGTTGATTTACTACAACATTATCTTAGTCTGGATCCAGATTTTGGTACACATGGGCCTGGGAGTTGATAATCAGTGTCGCCTAAAGTCTAGCTTTTTATATCATATTCTTAATCCAGATTGTTGTGCAAACGGGCATGGAAGCTGATAATCAGTGTCGGCTATATAACTAGCTTATTTTGTTGTTTTACTACCAGATATCATACTCTGAATCCTGATTTTCGTGCAAACGGGCATGGAAGCTGATAATCAGTGTCGTCTATACAACTAACTTATTTTGTTGATTTACTACTTGATATCATACTCTGAATCCAAAACTTTGTGCAAACGGGCCTGGAAGCTGATAATCAGTGTCGCCTATAGAATTAGCTTATTTTGTTGATTTACTACCAGATAACATACTCTGAATCAACATTTGTGTGCAAACGGACCATTGAAGCTGATAATCAGTGTCGCCTATATAACTAGCTTATTTTGTTGTTTTACTACCAGATATCATACTCTGAATCCTGATTTTGGTGCAAACGGACATGGAAGCTGATTATCAGTGTCGCCTATAAAACTAGCTTATTTTGTTGTTTTACTACCAGATATCATACTCTGAATTCTGATTTTGGTGCAAACGGACATGGAAGCTGATAATCAGTGTCGCCTATAAAACTATAATTAGCTTATTTTGTTGATTTACTACCAGATAACATACTCTGAATCAACATTTTTTTGCAAACGGACCATTGAAGCTGATAATCGGTGTCGCCTATAGAACTAGCTTTTTTTGTTGTTTTACTACCAGATATCATACTCTGAATCCTGATTTTGGTGCAAACGGGCATGGAACCTGATAATTAGTGTCGCCTATAGAACTAGCTTATTTTGTTGATTTACTACTTTATATCATACTCTGAATCCAGAACTTTTTGCAAACGGGCCTGGAATCTGATAATCAGTGTCGCCTATATAATTAGCCTATTTTGTTGATTTACTATAAGATAACATACTCTGAATCAACATTTGTGTGCGAACGGTCCATTGAAGCTGATAATCAGTGTCGCTTATATAACTAGCTTATTTTGTTGTTTTACTACCAGATATCATACTCCGAATCCTGATTTTAGTACGAACGGGCATGGAAGCTGATAATCAGTGTCGCCTATAGAACTAGCTTATTTTGTTGTTTTACTACAAGCTATCATATTTTGAATCCAGATTTTGGTGCAAACTGGCCTGGAAGCTGATAATCAATGTCGCCTATAGAACTAGCTTATTTTATTGATTTGCTACCAGATATCATACTCTGAATCCAAATTTTAGTGCAAACGGGCATGGAAGCTGATAATCAGTGTCACCTATATAACTCGCTTATTTTGTTGTTTTACTACCAGATATCATATTCTGAACCCAGAATTTGGTGCAAAGGGGCATGGAAGCCGATAATCAGGGTCGCCTGTAGAACTAGCTTATTTCGTTGATTAACTGTTAGATATCATATTCTGAATCTAGATTTTGATGCAAAGGGGCATGGGAGCTTGTAATAATCAGTGTCGCCTATAGAACTAGTTTTTTTTGTTCATTTGCTAACAGATATCATACTTTGAATGTATATTTTGCATGGTGCAATCGGGCATGGAAGCTGATACTGCAATCCAGGAAATTATTTCGCGCTTTTTAAGTTAGCGTCTTTCGCGGGTGGATGTGATCCGCGAACTTAAAACGCCGCGAATAGGCTACTTTCAATAAAAATGCGAACTTTAATCGCTTTGATAGTTTTTGTTTCGGGAAACCCTATCGGGAGATGTTTTATTTACACTATACGTATTTGTTACTACGTAAACAAGGGAACTAGCTTTTTTCATAACAGGATGTAAGTGAAAAAAAAAATCTTTATTTCAGACTACTTTCCTTTTTATCCAAAGATTCATAGATATTGAGACATATTGAAAAAACACGACATTGAAAGATAAACCAACTTATTCAACTAGATATACCTGCCTGGAATTGAGAAAAGGGGTCGTTTGGCATTCGAATGCCGAGTATGATAGCAAACGTCGATTGGCGTTTAAAATCTCGTAACTGTAGTTTGAAATCAGCCACAGCTACGAGGTGTGAATCGTCCTTCGATGATATTGAATAAAACTGTCATTATTGCTTCTCGACACTATAGGTAAATAAATGTGAAGTTAATGTAACGCTCAAATTCTATGCATTGTGTTACAAACTGTAATCCAGTAAACTATAAAGTGTGAAATAAAACAATAGGTCGATTGAAACTTACTTCGACCAAACTGTCAATGGCGACTAAAACATCGTAAATACAGTCATAATTCAATATGTAATTATCCGGTTCTCCGATTCCCCATATTAAATAACATATCTATATTTCATTTCCCTCATAGCGTGTTTTGTTTCGCGCAATTCGCGGACAGCATTGATCCGCGAACTTAAAATACCGCGAACAAGCCCGAGTGAATGAAAACGCGAACATTTCTTGACGCGAACTTATCCTGGTTTACAGTAATCCGTGTCGCCTATAGAACTAGCTTATTTTGTTGATTTACTACTAGATATATTCTGAATCCAGATTTTGGAGCATACGGGTCTGGAAGATGATAATCAGTGCCGCCTTTAGAACCAGCTTATTTTGTTGATTTACTACCAGATATCATACTCCGAATCCTGATTTTAGTGCAATCGGGCATGGAAGCTGATAATCCGTGTCGGCTATAGAACTAGCTTAAATTGTTGATTAACTACTAAATATCATACTCTGAAGCCAGATTTTGGTGCAAACGGGCCATTGAAGTTGATAATCAATGTCGCCTATAGAACTAGCTTATTTTGTTGGTTTATAGCAGATATCATATTCTGAATCCAGATTTTAGTGCAAACGGGCATGGAAGCTGATAATCAGTGTCGCCTATATAACTAGCTTATTTTGTCGATTAACTACTAGATATCATATTCTGAATCAAGATCTTAGTGCAAACGGACCTGGAAGCTTATGATCAGATTCGCCTATAGAACTAGTTAATTTTGCTGATTTACTACCAGATAACATACTATGAATTCAGATTATAGTGCAAACGGGCCAAGAAGCAGATAATCAGTGTCACATATAGAACAAGCTTATTTTGTTGATTTACTACAACATTATCTTAGTCTGGATCCAGATTTTGGTACACATGGGCCTGGGAGCTGATAATCAGTGTCGCCTAAAGTATAGCTTTTTATATTATATTCTTAATCCAGATTGTTGTGCAAACGGGCATGGAAGCTGATAATCAGTGTCGGCTATATAACTAGCTTATTTTGTTGTTTTACTACCAGATATCATACACTGAATCCTGAATTTGGTGCAACCGGGCATGGAAACTGATAATCATTGTCGTCTATACAACTAGCTTATTTTGTTGATTTACTACTTGATATCATACTCTGAATCCAAAATTTTGTGCAAACGGGCCTGGAATCTGATAATCAGTGTCGCCTATATAATTAGCTTATTTTGTTGATTTACTACCAGATAACATACTCTGAATCAACATTTTTGTGCAAACGGGCCATTGAAGCTGATAATCAGTGTCGCCTATATAACTAGCTTATTTTGTTGTTTTACTACCAGATATCATACTCTGAATCCTGATTTTGGTGCAAACGGGCATGGAAGCTGATAATTAGTGTCGCCTATAGAACTAGCTTATTTTGTTGATTTACTACTTGATATCATACTCTGAATCCTGATTTTGGTGCAAACGGACATGGAAGCTGATAATCAGTGTCGCCTATAAAACTATAATTAGCTTATTTTGTTGATTTACTACCAGATAACATACTCTGAATCAACATTTTTTTGCAAACGGGCCATTGAAGCTGATAATCAGTGTCGCCTATAGAACTAGCTTATTTTGTTGTTTTACTACCAGATATCATACTCTGAATCCTGATTTTGGTGCAAACGGGCATGGAAGCTGATAATTGGTGTCGCCTATAGAACTAGCTTATTTTGTTGATTTACTACTTGATATCATACTCTGAATCCAGAACTTTGTGCAAACGGGCCTGGAATCTGATTATAAGTGTCGCCTATATAATTAGCCTATTTTGTTGATTTACTATCAGATAACATACTCTGAATCAACATTTGTGTGCGAACGGGCGATTGAAGCTGATAATCATTGTCGTCTATATAACTAGCTTATTGTGTTGTTTTACTACCAGATATCATATTCTGAATCCAGATTTTAGTGCAAACCGGCCTGGAAGCTGATAATCAGGGTCGCCTATATAACTAGCTTACTTGGTTGGTTTACTACCAGATATCATACTCTGAATCAAGATTTTAGTGAAAACGGACCTGGAAGCTTATAATCAGAGTCGCTATAGAACTGGATAATTTTGCTGATTTACTACCAGATAACATACTTTGAATCCAGATTATAGTGCAAACGGGCCTGGAAGCTGATAATCAGTGTCACATATAGAATAAGCTTATTTTGTTGATTTACTACATGATATCTTAGTCTGGATCTAGATTTTGGTGCAAATGGGCCTGGGAGCTGATAATCACTGTCGCCAAAAGAACTAGGTTATTTATATCATATTCTGAATCCAGATTTTTGTGCAAACGAGCATGGAAGCTGATAATCAGTGTCGCCTATACAACTAGCTTATTGTGTTGTTTTACTACCAGATATCATACTCTGAACTAGAACTTTGTGCAAACGGGCCTGGAAGCTGATAATCAGTGTCGCCTATATAATTAGCTTATTTTGTTGATTTACTACCAGATAACATACTCTGAATCAACATTTGTGTGCAACCGGGCAATTGAAGCTGATAATCAGTGTCGCCTATATAACTAGCTTATTTTGTTGTTTTACTACCAGATATCATACTCTGAATCCTGATTTTTGTGCAAACGGGCATGGAAGCTGATAATCAGTGTCGCCCATAGATCTAGCTTATTTTGCTGATTTACTACTTGATATCATACTCTGAATCCAGAATTTTGTGCAAACGAGCATGGAAGCTTATTATCAGTGTCGCCGATATAATAAGCTTATTTTGTTGATTTACTACCAGATAGCATACTCTGAATCAACATTTGTGTGCAAACGGGCCATTGAAGCTGATAATCAGTGTCGTCTATATAAATAGCTTATTTTGTTGTTTTACTACCAGATATCATACTCTGAATCCTGATTTTGGTACAAATGGGCATGGAAGCTGATAATCATGGTTGCCTATAGAACAAGCTTTTTTGTTGATTTACTACAAGATGGTCTTCAACGCCTTTTAGACCGTTTCTCCAAAGCCTGCAGGGACTTTTCCCTTACCATCAGTATCAAGAAGAGGGAAGTAATGGCCCAAAATGTTCCAGTCCCGCCTGAAATAACAACCAACGACTCTACACTGGCTGTTGTTAGCAACTTTAGATACCTTGTTTCAAACATCTCGGACAACTTGTCTTTAGACCAAGAAATAAATACAAGAATCGGAAAAGCAGCAACTGTCATGTCTAAACTTAACACCAGAGTATGGGAGAACAAGAACCTATCTTTCAACACCAAGCTTCGAGCTTACCATGCTTGCGTTATCAGCACACTCCTATATGGCAGTGAAACCTGGACTACTTATACCAGACAGGAGTCCAAGCTGAATGCTTTTCATATGAGGTCCCTTCGCAGACTGTTAAATATCTCCTGGGAAGACAGAATCACGAATACCAAAGTTCTCAGCATGGCAAAGACCGTTACCATTCAGGCAATGTTGTCTGAACGCAGACTGAGGTGGCTTGGCCATGTTAGAAGAATTGACAGAGGACGAATTCCAAAGGATCTGTTATACGGGCAGTTGGAAAATGGTACCCGCCCAGTAGGACGCCCCTGTCTCAGATTCAGAGACTCCTGCAAATGCGATCTAGCTTCTTCTGGAATCACCATCGAAACCTGGGAAGACACTGCATTGGAACGCAGCCACTGGAGGCAAGCCATCAAGTCTGGGACAAAACAGTCAGAGACTCAACGCGCACAGAAGAGGGATCTGGCCAGACAAAATGACAAGGCTTCAGACAGGGAAAACTCGGTGTTCGTCTGCCAGGACTGTACGAGAGACTGCCACTCCAGGATCGGACTACACAGTCATAGCCGACGCTGTTCTACAACGACAACATTACCAACAACAACGCGCAATCCATCGTCTACAGAGACGGACGGAGGCCAATGATGATGATGATGATGACTACATGATATCATATTTTGAATCGAAATTGTGGTGCAAACCGGCATGGAAGCTGATAATCAATGTCGCCTATAGAACTAGCTTTGTTCGTTGATTAACTACCAGATATCATACTCTGATTCCAGATTTTAGTGCAAACAGGCATGGAAGCTGATAATCAGGGTCGCCTATATAACTAGCTTATTTTGTTGTTTTACTACCAGATATAATATTCTGAATCCAGATTTTGGTGCAAACGGGCATGGAAGCTGATAATCAGGGTTGCCTATAGAACTAGCTTACTTTGTTGATTAACTTCCAGATAACATACTATGAAAATAGATTTTAGTGCAAACGGACCTGGAAGCTTATAATCAGTGTCGCCTATAGAACTAGCTTATTTTGTTGATTAACTCCTATACGAGGGTTGTCCGGAAAGTTCGTGGCCACAAGGCAGCATAGAAAAATGAGAAAAGAAGAATATATCACACAAACATGATTACATTAATCAATATCTTAGAAACAATATTTGAAAATGTGAATGAATTCCCTCCATTTTTGACAGAACTACATAGGTTTTTGTGAAGACGGTTGAGGCACCCTGGAGCACGGAATGACGTTACGTCGTTCCAGCGACGAAGAAATGACTTTGCCGCAAAGACTTGTGTTGCTCTATTTTCTTCAGAGAGCAGTCTAGGCACCCATCATGCACACAATCTTTTTTATGTTCAAATGCTCCGAGAGGATTTTGTTAACAATTATTTTTGACAGTTCACAATTTTTGTCCGATATTTCATATCGTATTCTGCCTATCTTCATTCACGACGTCACTCGCCAAATTAACATTTCTCTGAAACGTTTGTACATTTTGGAAACAAGAATACGTGAAACACATAAGTTCATCATAGAAGAATTAACTTATTCCCTGGTCTCTGCAGGCATTTTCCTAGTTCCACGCAAAATTTCACACGAACGCGCTGCTCCACCCAAACGTCTGACGTCGTTATTTTTGACAGATTTTCTTCCATATCAGATTTCTTTAAATTATCATCAAATGTTAATCTTTAAAGTGATAACTTTGAAATCAAAAAAATATTGAGTCGGAATGTGACGTCAAATTTTCATGTGTTTATTATTACGTTTCCAGCCAATTCTATGCGTTAAGTCACATTTTAAAACACCGATATTGGTAACCAAAAAGCTCAAATTTTGACGTGCTCCAGGTACCCCTATGTAGAGTTGTTAAAGGTCATATTGCATAATAATTGCATATAAAATTTGTTTCTTTTTGACGTAAAAGTACTTGATAGATGTTGAGCTTGCATGTGATATAGATATTTTCACGAAGAAAGTATTGTAAAGCAAAAAAAATTATGTGTCCACGAACTTTCAGGACAACCCTCGTATATCATACTCAGAATCCTGATTTTGGTGCAAACCTGCCTGGAAGCTGATAACCAATGTCGCATATAGAACTAGCTGATTTTGTTGATTTACTACCAGACATCATACTCTGAACCCTGATTTTAGTGCAAATGGACCTGGAAGCTTATAATCAGTGTCGCCTATAGAACTTATTTTGTTGATTTACTACCACCCATCATACTCTGAATCCAGAACTTTGTCTAACTCGGCTTTTCATTCGTTAGCTATTGTCGACTACAACACTAGCCAATGTAGCTAATTACTTCCATCATCTGAATCCAGATTTTAGTTATTTTGATATATAACAAGGCCTTGGATTTGAAAGTTTAATGTGTACTTAACTTTCAGTTCCATGGCCGTCTAATACCAAAAATTACTCAAATCTATTTTCTGAGGATTGTATTTGCTAGTAATTCAGCTACATTAGATAGTGCTGTAGTCGACAGTATCTAACAAAATTTTTAGATAAGGTTTAGTGACTACAATAAGACAAACCAATGGGGATGAATAAGGTGCGATCCTCTGTATCCAGATTTTGATGCAAATGGGTCTGGGATCAGTTAATCAGCGTCGCATACCGCACTAGCTTATTTTGTTGATAACATATACTCTGAATCCAGGTTTTGTTCTCTAAAACGGACTTTGATTTTTTAAGTACTGTCGACTACAGCACTAGCCAATGTAGCTGAGTTCATGGCAAATTCCATCCTCTAAATACAGATTTTAGTAGTTTTTATATGAAATGACATTTGAATTGAAAGTCTAAAGTGTACCTTACTACTACCATAGAACTAACCAATGTAGTGGGGGAGCTTAAGTCCAAAAAGTGGCAGAATACTTCACTTTGTGATACAAGCACCAAATTTGGCACAAGTGTTCCTCAGAGTGTACTATTTTCAAAACAAATGGTATCAACGATGAAAAACCAATATGGCGGCCATTTTTCCAAGATGGCCGCCATCTCTAGAGGTAAAAAAATCAGAAAAAATACTTCATTTCGAGATACAAGCACTAAATTTGGCACAAATGTTCCCCAGAATATACTCTTTTCAAAACATACGGTATCCACAGTGAAAAACTAACATGGCTGCCAAATTCTGAGATGGCCGCCATCCCTATAATTAAAAAGAATCAAGAAAACTCTTCTTTTTGAAGATACAAGCACCAAGTTAAGCCTACATGTTCATAAAAGTATACTATTTTCAAAATATATGGTATCCACCTTAAAAATCCAACATGGCTGCCATTTTCCAGAACGGCCACCATCTTCATAGAAGAAAAAAATCTGAAAAAAATCCTTATCTTTGAGATACAATCACCAAATTTGACACAGATGTTTCTTAGAGTGAACTGTTTTCAGAAAGCAAGATATCCATAGCAAAATCAACCTTGTGGCCATTTCCCAAGATGGCCGCCATTTCTGTAACTCAACATATTGGAAAATGCTTCTTTTTTGTGATATAAGCACTAAATGTGGCACACATGTTCCTAAGAGAGTACCATTTGCAAAAATAATGGTATCCACTGTGAAAACACAACAACATGGCTGTCATTTTCAAAGGTGGCTGCCATCTACATATGGATCTCAATATGGGTAAAAAACATTTTCGATGTAAAAAAGATTTTTTACACAAACATTTTTTTGTGGAGTATATGTTCTTTGTAAAATATGTTATCATACGTGAGGTATCGGAATTTGCTTCCATTTTTTTCAAAATGACTTTAGTATGTATAATTATACATGTACATAATCTAGTTTTCAATTCGCCTTACTTCAACATTCATTTCGACATTCATTACAACATATTTCTTCAAAAAATCATGTATAACCTGACTTTGATAACATTTGCAAAGCAGTTGTAATGTTTAGTTTGGGTTATGTCAGTTATGTTTTTTGCTGTTGGTTATGTTTGTGTTTTTAGAGGATTGTAACTAAATGTCTTACCATTTTGTTTGCAATGCGAATAAACGTTTCTGCATGTTAATAGCACGGTCCTATTCATGGAATACTATCCTTGTAGGTGAAGACAAAACAAACGACATTTCAATAGGCCTATATGGTGGCCATTTCGATTATCATCTATACAAGTATTAAACTATAATTCAATATAACCCAATTTATAGTGTTCAATCCTACATAAGTTGTCATTGAAACATCAAGAAGTAATCTCTTAACAAGCTTTGTCATCGTAAAAAGTTTGCTTCCCACCAAAATAGTTGCATTAGTATAAAATTAAAGACATGGGTTCTTCATGGCCAATGACAGATCATAAACTACAAACTATAAAATACAAAATATAGATTGTTTCTGCAATATAAAGGAAGTTACTTATTCGTTCTACGTATTCTACGTATATCGTTATTCTGTACAAAATATATAATGGGCTGAGAGGCCTTAAATACAATTCTGAAAGCATAAACATCAAATGATGATAGAATAATATAGTTTTCCATATTTCTAAAATAGAAAATAAACAACAAACCCTGTTGTCAGTTCAATAGGCAATTAATAATACTTAACATTTTATGTAAAAACAGTTTTGGGCCCTTTTAGATATATTTGACAAATCTTTCACATAATAAAATTGTGCATGCACAAAATATTCCTTACTGTATACTTTGATATAGAGTCACATATAATTCGTAGAACATACATTCTTCAAAATGCATGATATCGACCTGAAAAGTCAAAACGCCTTGTTGATTTCAAATAGTTCCACCTTTACAAAAGTCAAAATAGTGGTCTTTGATTTTGTCATGCAATCCTCCATTTCGCACAAATGTTTCTTAGATTATATTTTCTTCAAAATACCGTATATAGTATCTGCCATGAAACACTAACAAAGCTGCTGCAAAATTTGTGAGATAACTGTATACAATTTTTAAAGGTTCAAATATTTGAAAGATCTACAAAATGATCACAATGACACTAAGTTGCAGCTTAATATTTTAAAAGTTGTTGATACATAATTGTGGCTTTATTTGTATTAAATCGTCAATTACAAATTAAAGGAATGTTTTTTAAAGTGGTAGCCAAGTAGTTCTTTAACACACCATGGTGAAAATTTTGACCAAGACAATTTCACAAGAACAGCAATACTGACAAAATTGTTTGGTTAACAGTGAATTCTAGTTAGTCCGTCGGATATTATTTTGTTATTGAGCACAAGAACAATTTTGCTATAAATTGTCATAGTCTTTATCACGTTATGACAAAATATGGCTATGTAAGATATCTTTTTTCACAAAGAATAACTGATCCACAAAAACTTCAAAATAATGGTGCTTGTAACCTAGGAAATTATTTTAACCCATATGTGATCTACAGAGATAGCAGTCATCTTGGAAAATGGCAGCCATGAGGTTGTTTTATCTTGGTGGAAACCATTATGTCTGAAAATGGTATACTCTGAGGAACATGAGTGCCAAATTTGGTGCTTATATCACAAAAAGAAATATTTTCCAATATTTTGAGTATAGAAATGGCGGCCATCTTGGGAAATGGCCACAAGGTTTTTTCACCTATGGGTGTCTTTCTTTTTGAAAACAGTTCACTCTAAGATACATCTGAGTCAAATTTGGTGATTGTATCTCAAAGATAAGGATTTTATTCAGATTTTTTTCTTCTATGAAGATGGCGGCCATTCTAGAAAATGGCAGCCATGTTGGATTTTTAAGGTGGATACCATATGTTTTGAAAATAGTGTACTTTTATGAACATATGTGCTTAATTTTGTGCTTGTATCTTCAAAAAGAAGGATTTTCTTGATTTTCTTTAATAATAGGGATGGCGGCCATCTTAGAATTTGGCAGCCATGTTGGTTTTTCACGGTGGATACCATATGTTTTGAAAAGAGTATATTCTGGGAAACATTTGTGCCAAATTTGGTGCTTGTATCTCGAAATAAAGTATTTTTTCTGATTGTTTTACCTTAAGAGATGGCGGCCATCTTGGAAAAATGGCCGCCATATTGGTTTTTCATCGTGGATACCATTTGTTTTGAAAAAAGTACACTCTGAGGAACATTTGTGCCAAATTTGGTGCTTGTATCACAAAGTGAAGTATTTTGGTATAAGCTCCCCCACTAATGGGGTTTGGTTTTTATCAGATACAATCCTCTGAATTAAGATTTTGTTGCAAATGGGCCTGGGAACTGTTAAACTGTGTCGCCTTTAGAACTAGCTTTTTTTACTACCATCATCCTGTATTACCAGATTTTTGTCTAAAACGGCCTTGTATTTGTTAGGTACTGTCGACTACAGTTCTAGCCAATGTAGCTGATTTCCTAGCAAATACCATGCACCGAATCCAGATTTAGGTAATTTTGGTATAAACGGAATTGGAATTGAAAGTTTAGTGTCTACTATAGGACTAACAAATGGGATTGAGTTCATATCAGATACCATCCTCTGAATCCAGATTGTGATGCAAATGGGCCTGGGGCTGTTAATCATTGTCGCCTATAGAACTAGCTGATTTTCTGATATACGAGGGGTGATCCAGAATTAGCGGTACTGATGCTCTAAAATTAATATTTTTGTGTTTTTCTTGATGGAATTTGGCATAATACAAGTACTATTCATATTTGACATGACACGGAAATTTTGGCACTGTCTTATAATTGCGTCCATGTTGGAAGCGTACCCATAGCAACCAAGGTACGGTTAGGCGGGGCAGGGGTAAAATTTCTTAGCTTTTTAATATTCTACATGTTTTTTCAACCCTTTCTAACGAGCAAATTTTACAGAGACGTTGGAAACATCAAAAGTAACTTAATACTATTCTATGACCAAAATTTGAACGTTATTTCCGGTTGAATGGGAAAGCTATGGACCAATTTGCTTTGGTGGAACAAGTCAACTATGACGTTGGACGAGTATTGGAATGTGCACGGTTTTTAAGTTTTGCGTAAAACATGGAAATTCCCCCATTCGATACGTACAAAATAATGTAGAAAAACTCACATAACATTCTTTATCTAGAAATTCCACAATCGTTTGGTACTGAATGTTCAATAAGGGACGAACATTGCTGTAGGAAAAGAAAGGGGGAAGTAGTCAGAGGAGCATCTGGACGCGACGTCAACTAAAGCTATTACGGGCGTCAACGTTTGAGGTCGCCGCTCCACCATCAAATACATTTGTTACAAGACGGAATTGAGCTATGGTAGTGAGATTTGAATACTGACAGATCATTTAAACATGAATAGGCTCAGCTGTCAGTAGATTTTATATCTTCCTAATACAAATAATTATGGGAAAACGTGATTGGGCGTTGAAGAAATTCTGGAGCAAAGATTTCGTTTAGAAGCAACTTCCTTGATGATATTCTAACAACAATTTAGATGCACTTGTATGACTTAAAAACACTTAAAAATCACAACAACGGACGTCACCTGTTTCATCTCCAATCCAAGAAAGCTATTTTAAAATCGTTCCTTCTCATCAGTTTAAGCTTCAGTGGAATTGCGGGTATTTCCCTGTAGGAAATCAGTACTGAAATGTCACAGTTTCAAGGTCTTTGGTGAATTAGCTCTAGACATTCAGCGGATGTTTTCTACAATCGACAAGCAATTGTACAGGGATATGTATAGTGGGTGAATTGAACGTCACAGTACATGAATTGCAACTCTAGGTGACTGTGTGGAGGAATAACGTCATTATTTTTACGTTGCGAACTTGCGACGTCGTGACTTTCGTTGTCTACCTGCCCCGCCTTTTCGTTATGTACAAAACTAGTTTTATTGTAACTTTTTTGTTTTAGGTCCGAATTTGATGAAATTTGGTCGATTGATCATTGATAAATTACGTTTTATGCTATTAAAATTTGATTGACTTAGATGGATTCATATTGAAGTTATAAAGCCAGTACCGCTAATTCTGGATCACCCCTCGTACTACCAGATAACATACATTGAATCCAGACTTTTGTCTAAAAAGCCTTGGATTTGTTAGTTTCTGTCGACTACAGCACTAGCTACTGTAGCTGAGTTCCTAGCAAATCCTATCCTCTGAATCCAGATTTTGGTACTTTTGGTATACAACGACCTTGGAATTGAAAGTATAGTGTCTACTATAGGAGTTACCAATGGCATTAATCTCTTATCAAATACCTTTCTCAGAATCCAGATTTTGGTTCAAATGGGCATGGGAGCTGTTTATCAGTGTCGCCTATAAAGCTATCCTATTTTGTTGGCTTACTGCGAGACAGCATATTCTGAATTCAGATTTTGGAAGATTGTGTATAAAACTACCTTGGAATTGAAGGATTATTTTGTCTACTATAGGATTAACCAACGGGAGTGAGTATCTTTGGAATAAAAAGGCATTGGAATTGAAAGCTTAGTGTCTTTTATATAGAAATTACCAATGCGGTTGTGTTCTTATCAGATACCACTCTCTGAATCAATATTTGGGTGCAAATGGGCCTGGGAGCTGAGCGTCATCTATAGAGCAAGCTGATTTTATTAATTTACAACCAGATATCATACTCTGATTCCAGACTTTTGTCTAAAACGGACTTGGATTTGCTAGGTACTGTCGACTACAGCACTAGCCAATGCTAGCTGAGTTCCTAGCAAATACCATCCTCTGAATCCAGGTTTTAGTAGTTTTGGTACGAAACTGCATTGGGATTGAAAGTTTAGTGTCTACTTTAGGACTAACCAATGGAGTTAAATTCCTATCAGATATCACCCCCTGAATCCATATTTTGGTTCAAATGGGTATGGGAGCTGTTAATCAGTGTCGCCTATAGAACTAATCTTTTCTGATGATTTACTACCAGATATCATACTTTGAATCCAGATTTTTGTCTAACACGGCCTAGACATGTTAAGAAATGTCGACTACAGCACTAGACAATGTAGCTGAATTCCTAGCAAATACCATCCTCTGAATTCAGATTTGGGTAAATTTGATATAAAACGGCCTTGGGATTGAAAGTTTTGTGTATACTATAAGACGAACCAATGGGACTGTGTTCCTATCAGATATCATTCTCTGATTCCATATTTTGGGTGCAAATGGACATGGGATCTGTTAATCAGTGTCGCCTATCGAACTAGCTTATTTTGTTGATTTACAACCAGATATCATACTCTTAATATAGATTTTTCTTAAAACAGCCTTGTATTTGTTAGTTACTGTCGACTACGGCACTAGCCAATGTAGCTGAGTTTCTAGCAAATGCCATCCTTTGAATCCAGATTTTGTTAATTTTGGTATAAAACGGCCTTGGAATTAAAAGTGCTGTGTATACTATAGGCCGAACCAATGGGCTTGAGTTCCTATCAGATATCATCCTCGGAATCCAGATTTTGGTGCAAATGGGCGTGGGAGCTACTAATCAGGGTCAATATAGAACTAGGTTGTTTTGTATATTTACTACCAGATATCATACCCTGAATCCAGATTTTTGTCTAAAACGGCATTGGATATGTTAAGTAATGTCGATAACAGCACTAGCCAATGTATCTGAATTCCTAGAAAATACAAATACCATCCCCTGAAACCAGATGTTTGGTAATTTTAGTATAACACGGCCTTGGAATTCAAAGTTTAGTGTCTATTATAGAACCAACTAATGGGGTTGAGTTTCTATCAGATACCATCCTCTGAATCCGGATTTTGGTGCAAATGGGCCTGGCAGCTGTTAACTAGTTTTGCCCATAGAACTAGCTAATTTTGTTGATTTACTACCAGATATCATACTCTGAATCCAGATTTTTGTCTAAAACGGCCTCGGATTTGTTTGGTATTTCCTAGCAAATGTAGCTGAGTTCCTAGCAAATACCATCCTCTGAATCCATATTTTGGTAGTTTTGATAATCATTTAATTTATCAAAAAGATTTAACACTATTTAATTTAGTGTTAGCCAGGACAAAATTCTTAAAAAGTTGCCTAGTTTTAAGGGTATCTAGGCATTTTGTGAAGAAAATGATTTGAGATCGGTTATATGGTATTTGGGTATGCTGAGTCCAAAAACCAAATGAGGTTGAGTTTTTATCGGATACCATCCACTGAATTCAGATTTTGTTGAAATTGGGCTTGGAGCTGTTAATCAGTGTGACCTATAGAACTAGCTTATTTTGTTGATTTACTACCAGATATCATACTCTGAATCCTGAATTTAAACGGCCTTGGATTAAATCATTTGTTTGGTATTGTCGACAACAGCACTAGCCAATGTAGCTGAGTTCCTAGCAAATACCATCCTCTGAATCCATATTTTGGTAATTTTGATAATTATGAATCGGCCTTGGAATTGAACGTTTAGTGTTAGCCAGGACAAAATTCTCAAAAAGTCGCCTAGTTTTAAGGCTATCTTTTGTGAAGAAAATGATTTGAGATCGGTTGTAGGGGTATTTGGGTATGCTGAGTCCAAAAAGCAATATAGGACTAGCAAATGGGGTTGAGTTTCTATCGGATACCATCCTCGGAATTAAGATTTTGTTGAAATTTGGCTTGGAGCTGTTAATCAGTGTCACCTATAGAACTAGCTTATTTTGTTGATTTACTACCAGATATCATACTCTGAATCCTGATTTTTGTCATAAACTGCCTTGGATTTGTTTGATATTGTCGACAACAGCAGAAGCCAATGTAGTTGAGTTCCTAGCAAATACCATCCTCTAAACCCAGATTTTTGTAATTTTTGTATAAAACGGCCTTGGAATTGAAAGTTTAGTGTCTACTCTAGGATTAAACAATGAGGTTGCCTATCAGATACCATGCTCTGAATCCAGAATTTGGTGCAAATGGGACTGGGAGCTATTAATCAGTGTCAATATAGAACTAGTTTATTTTGTTTATTTACTATCAGATATCATACCCTCAATCCAGATTTTTGTCTAAAACGGCGTTAAGTAATGAAATGTCGGCTACATGTATATAGATTAAAACCGGTCTATTTTAAGCAAAATGTACCCTATGTGGGTACATAATCGATCCATAATCGAGCAATTTGTTGGATATTGAATTAACCTTATCCACAACGAGACTCGTTAGCGACGTCCCTGATAGAAAAGGCTTGGAAAAACATTGGGCCAAAAAAAGAGCATACTGGCAACCAATATTTTCTCATTCCACTTCCATAGTTTTTCTGCCCTATTGGACCCCTATCAAAGTTTCCAATGAAATTTACATCTGGGGGTTTAAATCATAATTTTAGAGAATGCTTGTATCCCCTCTATTAAATAGAGACATCGTAGAAGGCTTCTTGCAATAACTGGGGGTGCACGGTTCATTTTTTCGAACATCCCGCACATCTTATCTAACGTCTGTAACAGCTTTCAATTTGGAACAATCTAGTAGTTTGCTGTTTATAGAAGGGCTAACAAACGGTCACTATCGAGTTAATGCTGGATGAAGTAACAGAATTTAGGGACAGTCTAGACACTTATTTCTAGTACAATGACCATTCTCTATAGCTTCCATTAAACCATTATTTGTTTTCTACTCAGGGCAAGTCGTCCCATGCATAACAAATTTGGTTCAGCCCGGATTACGAGTATATCAATTGATATTCTTCTAAAAGCCTCATACGACTTGTTAGGTTTGAAGATGTAGTTGCATGGTTTTAGAAGAAACATGTCCATATCAAAGTTGTTGCAATTGTACGACTTATTATAGCACGTGTGTTTTATATTTTTCTAAATCCAAATGCTTTCCCAAACGGCAAAGACCCTAGACATTTCTATATTGAAAGCTGATGAGGGTAACAGAATGGAGACCTTTAGCGACAGTATTTGTGGAAACAAATAAACAAAGTATTGATGTAAGAAGGGACAATGCTGTATACCAGCACTTTCTTCTTTTTCGGCAATGTCTTCCCTAGCTATTCTTATAAGTGAAGCCCCAACCATGTATTTCGTAAGAGTTAAATAATTTAAAATTATCTTCTTCCTATTGTACTCTTTTCCGTTCATAACGAATTTTGTCTATTCCCGCGCGCGAGTATATCGTAGTTTCTTTTGAAATGCCTCGAAACTACTACTAGTTTTAAGACTGATGCCAAAATATTAGGTATTTGGTTGCAGAATGAGTTAACGATTGGTCACTATCGAGTTAATGATGGACGAACTAACAAAATTAAGGGACAGTCTAGACACTTATTTCTAGTACAATTACCATTCTCTACAGCTTCCATTAAACCATTAATTGTTTTCTACTCAGGGCAATTCGTCCCGTGCATAACAAATTAAGTTCGGTCCGCAGTACGAGTATATCAATTGCCGTTCTTCTAAAAGTCGCTTGTAGCTTATTTTAAGCTGTAGTAGCGAGGTTTTGGAAGACAAACAGTGCTATGTGGTTTAATTTGCTGCAAAGATATGATAAATTGCACATTATTATATGTACAATTACCCATTAGAAGTCGCACTTTTATCGAGCTCAATGCAAACTTCGAATTAGTGTTTGAAAGCTGACAGATTAAACCCTCTCCTAAACAGGACCTGGCTTTGACATCCCAGTAGAAAGGTTGCACGTAGAAGATATATGGTGTCAAAAGAAGAAATGCTGATGCTCAGCATTTTCTACTCTTGCCACACTTTCCCGTACTTTATAATACAAAAATTCTATTATGAATTTATCGTGAATATCTATTTCGTTGATTGCATATTGTCTTTAATGAAAGGGTTAAGTCTACAAATGCTAATAAAAGCTATATAACACATGTCCCTGGTAAAATACTATTAAAATCGGTTCCAGATGGAGTGAATAAACCCCTGTGTCCCCATGCATTTGTAAGTCTAAATCTTTGTGCAGGGAAATCTCGCTGACTGAGAAGATGGACACAGGCTTGGGACAGACTGAATGTTACGTGACCGTTTATAATGGCTAATCCCACAGTTACGTTTATGCAGCTTCATCCATTAACAAATTTGATAAGGTTCGCCGAAACCCTCCAAGAATCATTTATCTTAATTACGTTCAAGGGTTGACAACCTTCCGATACAAAAAGTCACCGACGTTGTCGCCGCAATAGTACTTTTGTTTAACCCCTTCCAAAACAACAAAAATTAGATTGGTCCAAATTCAAAGACTTTGCAGACAACAATTTCAAGTCAATAAATTTTATTGTCTTTTTGGCCATTGTGTGTAGAAAACATTGTCAGAAATGAAGAAATTCTTTTCACAAGTAATTTCTTCATTTTCTACATTTTTTGTCAAAAGCCATTATCTTATAATGAGTCAAAAAGCCATTGTGTGGTGATGGGTTAAATAAAGAAAGCGGCCACACAGGAAAGATTATAATTATAGAAGTAAAACTACATTTTGTATTTCGCTATTTGGTAGGCTATTTACTTATGTCGTGCGGTTCGAAATGAAAATCTTGATACGCTGATTCTTTTGAGTACATGGTGTGCTTGCCTGTTGTTGTTAAAATGTATGATTTTGACGCAACTATTCGTAGAATAGGGGGATTTTCCGGTTTCCTGTGCGTCGGCGTTAGCTTCTGTGTAATGCTAAATAGTTAAGGTTTCGCGTTCCCGTGTCATATCTGCGTTTGTACCTATGGTATCGCTGTGAAACTTTGTGCATGCCTTAAAGACCCTTACATAAAAGTGACCATTATAAATTTATATCAGCCTCTAGACAAAGATTCGATACTCTGATATCTAACTTAGTTGATTTTTAGAGTTTTTTCACTATACAGCTCTTAATATTCGCACTTTGCTGTCCTCTGACAGCTCCAGTTAAATTCGATTGAGTGACTGAGTCTTTTTCTATCATATGTGACTCGTCACGCTAAAAAGGACCTTATCTGATGTGTGAAAAATATCGACCCTAGTCAGACTGCGCAGTCCGCGCAGCCAGACTAGGGCCGACACTTTTCACTTGTATGTAATTTTCTAAATCCAGAATGTTTTCCCTATCTTACTCTATGTTCATTTTTCTCATACGGTATTTTTTTTACCTGTGGTGAGTCAGACAAGTTTGTCAAATTTTGATTTTTGGAGTTCAGATAAGGTCCCTTTTAGCGTGACGGGTCACATATATCTTATCTATCTAGACAGTACCCACTGCTGTTTATTGACCTATATCTGTTGCACGAATGCCAGTAAGAGTAGTCTCGCGCTGTACTTATGTCGTCCTCGACGCCATACTTGAGGTCTTCAGGTTTCTGTTATCATGCGTTTTCTTTTATCTGCATTTTATGCTAGCACAGAGCTACAGATAAGAGGGGATAATGACTTTTCAAAACGCAAAATATCTTTCTACGTTCTGTGACAATTACCCCATGGTTTTCCACTGACCTACATACATGTACATTGATACGTGTTATGCGTTCTTTCAAGATCTCGTATCTACAGCTTTAAACAACCGCCGCAACCGTGTCTACGCCCATATGGAACATGACCCCATCCTTGTACAGTGACCTAAATCTATCCTATAAACATCAGGCAAACTGCTCTCACACACTGTTCATGTGTCGTTGTTGTGGACCTATTATCAAAACTGTGCGATGGACATTATTCTGTAGTTGTCCATTGACCTATATCTGTCTTAATAAATGTCAGTACAAGTACACTCACAGCGTTGTTGTTTTGTGCTAGGCTAAAATGTTTCTATCAATATGCCTTTAGCATGGCAATGTGTTTCATAGAACAGTGTAAGTGTATTTAGCTCCACTGGCCGAATGCCAGCGGGGCTTATGTCATGGCCCTGTGTCCGTCGTGCGTCCGTGCGTAAATTCTTTCTTTAAACATCTTCCTCTCCAAAACTACTCGACCAATTTCATCCAAACTTTTCAGGAACCTTCCTTGTATGAATCCCTTCCAAATTCCAAGATTCTTTTAATCAAATTAAGTTGTCGAAAAATCTTTAAAAATCTTCTTCTCCAAAACTGCTGGGCCAGTTTCAACCAAATTTTACAGGAATGCTACTTGCATGAATCTCTTTTAAATCCCCCCCCCCCAAAAAAAAAATATTCCGTGCAGAACCTAAATTTCAATCAAAATAATAAATTTAAATTTTCGAAAAAAATATTTGGAAATCCTGTTCTCCCAAACTACTCGATCAACTTCAACTTAACTTCACAGGAATCTTCCTTGCATGGATCCCTTCCAAATTCCTTACAGAAATCCGTGTAGAACTTTTAAAAGTTTTGATTAAATTTAATTGGTTTAAATTTTCTAAAAAAAAATCTTTAAAAATCTTCTTCTCCAAAATTAAGTAACTAAACCAATTTCAACCAAACTTCACAAGAATTTTCCTTGCACAAATCTCTTTTGAATTCTCTAATTAATAAATTCCGTGCAAAAACTCAATTCTAATTAAATTAATAAATCTAAATTTTCGAAAAAAAAAACTTTTAAAATCTTGTTCTCCAAAACTACTCGACCAACTCCAACTAAACTTCGCAGAAATCTTCCTTGCATGAATCCCTTCCAAATACCTTAAAAAATCCATGTAGAACTAATCAAATTGATTAAACTAAATTTTTAAAATATTTTTAAAAATCTTTCTCTCCAAAACAACAGGACCAATTTCAACTAAACTTCATGGGAATTTTCCTTGCACAAATTTCTTCAAAATTCCATCAAAAAATAAATTCCCTATACAATTTTTATTTTAATTAAATTAATTAAATCAAATTTAAAAAAATCGTTAGAATCTTTTTCTCTTAAAAGCGCCTTAATGGATTTTATTATAATTCAGCCGGAATGTTCAATGTACATTAGATTGTTTTAAAAAAACTCGATGGAATGAAAAAAAAATGGCCCCTGTGGGCTGGGCTTACTTTTCTCTATATGAAACATAGTGTAATTTTAAGAAATTTTCAAATATATTTCTCCTCCATAGCCACTTATTGGATTTCACTGTAGTGTAGCATGAATATTCTTTGAATAAAGCTTTGTTGTATTCCTAGAAGAATTTCGTAGTCTTAAAGTCAGTGGAGCGATACAGGCCCCTCTTGTTCATTATATTGTCATTGACACACAAGAGAAAGTTTGTATTTGGTAACAGGGAAATGTTGTATACTTCTTTAAGGAAAATGCTACCATAAGTATAGACGTGTTGTTTTTGGCATTGATACTTGTCCAGAAATTTTATACATGTATTTTATAAACTTTATATGTACCGTGCCCTCTACGTATATGGATTGATCAATGCAAGTGTTTTAGACCGCATATATCTAAAGTATGACAAATTAAATTACCGGACAAGTAAAAAAGACAAAATAAATAAATAAATAGATAATAAATGACATGAACAAAAATGTTCATATTCTGTATCTTTTGCAGTTTACCATCTGTTATTTACATTTACAGTAAACGTTAATTATCAAATTTCAATCAAATTTAAACAATTCTTTAGTTCATAGTCTTTGATATCACATTTGATATCATTTGGCTTAAATAAGTGTGCACTATTTTCCGATTACCGAATGCACGCCTTTCTTTGCGTGTCAGTATAATAATACGTCTTTTTTGCAGCTTAGAACAAGCTGCAGTTACGAAGTTTTTGTTGAAAAGCGACGACACATTATCCACTGAACATTAATCCATAGTTGTACATTGACCTAGCTATTTGTCTTTGATATATCAGGCGAAGCATTCTATGTGTACAATATTTGCTTGTAACCAAAATGCACACTTTCCTTTGCGAGTCAGTATACCTCTGCGTTTCAACAAATACTTCGTAACTGCAGCTTAAAACAAGCTGCAGTTACGAAGTTTTTGTTGAATAGCGACGTCATATAATCCACTGGACATTACCCCACAGTTGTACGTTGACCTATATCTGTCTTTGA
The DNA here is from genome assembly GCA_963680895.1 of Fragum sueziense. NCBI lineage: Eukaryota > Metazoa > Mollusca > Bivalvia > Cardiida > Cardiidae > Fragum > Fragum sueziense. The sequence continues at coordinate 36,728,552 of OY804598.1, read as the reverse complement.
GATGTCAGGCTAAGTACTCTCAAACAGCTAGATACTTTGTCGTCCTAACTAAATGGTTTTGTAGTTAGTATAAATAATTTTCTTTTTTCGTGTGCATGTAGTATAATTCATGGTATTGGATATATAAATGAAAACCTCATATAGTAACTAAAACGAACCTTGATCCTTTGCGCGTCAGTATACATTATCCACTGGACATAACGCCATGGTTGTACATTGACCTATATCTGTCTTTGAGATGTCAGGGGAAGCACTCTCAAACAGCTAGATACTTTGTCGTCCTCGCTAAATGGTGGTGTAGCCTGAATAATAATCAAATGTAAACAATCCGCCAGTATTTATTATACAAATAAGTATTTATTATAATTTATGGATTAAGTAGGAAAATGTCGAAACACATATCTACTGTAATCAACATATTTTGAAATAATCAATTTCATACTAAGACATGTACATATTTTGTCATCTGATACTTACTGCAACCTAAACTGTTTTATGATTTTGTCAGTATTAGATCTACATGTAATTTGTATATACAATAATGTATAATATGTTATAGGTCCGCCATATTGTAAAACTTATTATGTAATTTGTGTTCCACATGGGTCAAAGACCTTCTGGATTATTTATATGTGAATTAAACAAAACATTTATAATACATCCTTGAGTCGATACGTATTTGTAAAATTTGATACATGTACCACGTAGTGATATTATTCGGCTTAAATTGTGTAACCTATTTTTGTAACCAAATACACACATTAATTTGCGTGTCAGTATACCAGTGCTTTTCAAGAAAAACCTCCTAAATGCAGCTTAAAATAAGCTGCAGTTACTGGGTTTTTAGGTCGGGAAATCTCTTCAGAGATTTTCAACGAGCTATAGTCATCCAACGCTTCTAACGCTTTTCTACGAAAACCTCGTATCTGTAGCTTGTTTTAAGCTGCAGATACGAGGTTTTCGATATAATTTGGTCGCCGCATAGTAGTTTGTCTGAGTCCGCCGAAAAAGTAGACCTACCTTTGAACAATTCAAAATTGCTCAAATAACATAATCATCGTAAAGACTTTCATTTCCTAATTGTTTTATCAAAACAATGCAGCAGTTTGCTCATAAGTGCGAAAACTTTCAACTTCTCTTTTAGGCGGAAAGGTTGATTCGAACTATTCTAACTGGTGTGGCAGACTACAGCAGACGAGAATTTCAACACCAAAACAAATTACTGCGCCACACAGTTCGTGTAATTGGACATTTCCGTGAAGCACTCGTAGATTCACGGAAAATCTATTTATATCCTGACTCTAGTCGAGTCCTTCTCCTTGTTCAATCGCTATGCGCACAATCGCATTTTACAACACATGTATTTTATCGGGTTATACGTGTTAACACTTCGCGGTGTAAAGCTAGTCTCCTATGCTCTGACCAACTAAAGTGTTACCGTAACAGCGTTGTACGGACTTTGAGCCGTCTTGAGTACATACAACGTAATTTTCGTAATTTATTCATCCTTGTTAATCCAGGCTTAGGTTTAACAGGAATTTAATCATCTTTCTTCGACCTGGGCTTGAGATATAGGCTATTTATGAGTTCATTGTAGGCCTCTGTCTCTGCAGATGATAGGGGTGATAGAATTATAAATCTCTTTCACAAACGACAGAAAGAACAATCCAAAGTGAAAGCTAATGCGAAAAGCAAAGAGGACAGCAAAAATAAAAAGAAAGCAAGATCTAGATTTGTGTGCAGAAAATACGAGCTCACTTTTTTTCAAATTCTAAGTTTAACACACATATTATTAGAATTGTTGATCAATGTTTGTAGTCTAACCTTTACCATTATTTACAATGTGCTATATTGTAAATTTAATTATCTAAATCTGGTCAGTTCTCATGCCACTTTTGTCGACCATATTATATTTAACTTCATTCCTCATTCTGAATTTTGCTCAGAAATTTTCCCGTCGTAATATTAATAGCCTATTTTTCATCGTGCAAAGTTTAACCTTTCCTAAAGTGTAGAATGTAAAACTCCTCTCAGGCCCGTAGTAAGCAATTTGATAAGGGGAAGGGCTCAAAACTCTGTCCGGGCTAGTGTCTGAACATCTTAAGGGCTAAATTGGCCTTTTCTTTAATTTTCTATGTAAAATGAGGAAATTTCGATATTTTTGGCTAACATTTGGGGCTTATCCCATCCCGTGGCCCCACCTGTGCCTACCGGCCTGCATCAAAATCGGAATACTGTTGCTACATGTAATGTCAAGCTTGTGTTGATAATTTAGATAAATATTCATGTAAAGTTTAGCTGAAGAATCGTTGAAAAACAGATTGAGACAAAGAAAAAATGTTGAATATCAAAATGTTTTCGTTTTGCCACCATGTTTCCTCAAACCTTTTTGTAATGCATATCAAAATGATATAATGTTTTACAAACTGTTAACCCAGACAATTCATTAAGGCAGTCCATCTGTAATGAGATTCATGCGATGTCGGATCTTTTCTGACGACGCCGTAAATATTTTTAACATACGGTTACCCGTTCAACACGGACACGTTACGAGTTAAAGAAATCGACACTTTCCATCACCGAATGTTAACGACATCACCCGAAAAAATACGACACCGTGTAATGAATTTGGATAATTGGGGTTTTACGCAGTTTTCAACTACTAGGGTCATATCGCGGCGGACCGTGTAATGGAGTAGATCTATATTGTTGACAATTACCCTTTCGTCTCCTGTGATTTCTTTTCTAGAAATATCAATTTTTAGCTAATGTAAACTCGGGAATAAGAGTATAAGGATTAATTTTAATGTGCAGTCAGATAACAACATTGAGAATATACTAAGCAAAACAATTGAAGGATATTCAAATTGCACTATTTGTAAAAATTAACAAAGGCATATATTCGAACAAAAATCTACAAATAACTTCATATCAATTTCTAATCTTGAAAATCAAAAACATAAAGCAGAGAAATTGTTTCCGGTTTCCCTACAATATCCGGTTAAACGCTAGTACCCTACAACCGAAAAGTCACAGTCATGAAGAACGGATATTTTCACCCTGGAAGTCGACTCAAGCCTTACAAGTTCCTTGCAAATTCATCGCAGATAGAATTACCACATGTTGCGGTACAGTATTCCATTCCCGAATACGTCCATGTCGGAATAAGCCGGGTTGGTCGGTTGTTGTTGGTTGCAGTACACCTAGAATGGCTCCTATATAACTCTATGTAAAATCCCATTTTTTAACACATTATTACACAATCCACAACTCAGTTAGAGTCAAACTGCGCCTAAACTGGTGTAGATCCACCCTTGACCTGTAGAAATCTCAGAAATGAACCCACTATCATGGAGTGGATTTTTCAAAAAAATCAGTTAAACATACGTACCGTGTATTTTTCAGCGCTAAAATTGAGACACCGGAAATGGTGGCCACATGTATTCATCCACCCAGAGACGTCAAATAGTCCTGAAAAGAAACATGGATTCTGGCTCAAAAATGAGAAAACATGTCAACAAAAAGCATTCAATGGAAATATTAGCTCAAAATCATTCATGCAGAGAGCAAGGCATCACCAGAAAAGGGGCCAATTTTTTTCAAAGAACTATTTTAGCCCCCTACGACCTAGGAAGTACTTGCCTGGGTGACCTTACTCCTGTTGTCGGTGACGTAGACGTCTACCCAACGTGTTTCAAACATGCTCGATTTGGTAAAGGTTCTACATGTATGAGCAGGATAGCAAATCATTGGATTGACACCAAATCTGTTTAAGATTGTGTTTTACAATAACGGCACCGAATAAGTTTACATTGGCGTCAATTAACGCGTGTTCATCTCCATTTTCCTGTTTGGAAGAACTTGCAGAATGCGAGTCAATCACGTCGTTAATGTAATGTTGGTCGGTCAGTGTCATTTAGCACTAAAATGTTTGTCTCTAAGTAACGTAAGATTCCCGTCAACTCCATAACGCTCACGTTACCATATGCGTCACATGTGGGTATATTGCATTCGTGTTATCTCTCGTTCTAATATCGAAAAAAGCACGAATTCTGCTGTCAACATGCGACGCCGAAACCAGCTTTGGTTGGTGATGAGCACTGTACTCCGGTGCTGCTGGTTCCATCTCAAATGGGTTCTGGTCCATGCGTTAGTGTCGTCATGTCAAAGCGTTAGCTGTCCACGACATACTGGCGTGAATGTCCATGATTATTCAATCCGTTTATCACAGACTGAATTCTAAGGTTTATCCCTCGCACATCTGTTAGACTCTGGAGTAACTTTGGAAAGCTTTGGAGTCCTAGAACGTAACTAGTTCTTGAGAATGTAACTGTCATCAGCCAAAGACGTCGTTTACGTACGTCCCCTGTCACGCCGTTTCATAATTACGACTGCCGAGTGATACCGTTTGTGTAATCGACTGAATACACATTTGCAAAATTCAAAATATACGAGCGACGTCAACCTGACGTTCCCATACGTTCAATTGACCACCAGCCTGCCAGCGCTGCAGATCTGTCAGCCATTAACGTTCAATCCTTTTTATTGACTTGACTATAGGCAACTACATTTTAATTTACGCAATGAAGCAACTCAGAGTACGCATTTATGTGAAAAACGGCACGTAAATAACACGGTAAGTTTGGTAGTTGACCCCTGTGTTGTAAATTGTCCCATTTTGGCATGACCAGTGAAGCATAACTCGATATGGCAGCATAGAATATGAGAACAAATGTATGTTATAATAAAAAGCATTGTGTTTTTATATCATATTTAATCAAAGTTTCTAAAATAGCTGTAGAATTTTGATATCCTTCTATTGTTTTGCTTAGTATATTTTACGAATTCAATGTAAATTTAAAAAAATGACCATTTACTGTATTTCGAATCCTCTGTTTCCCGACCTTCAGTACTATCAGTACTTTGATATTGAAAAGCGACGATGCATTTCCACTGGACATTACTCCATAGTTGTACATTGACCTATATCTGTCTTTGAGATGTCAGGCGAAGCATTCTTCTTGTAAACAAATGCACACTTTCGTTTACGTATCAGTATACCTCTGCATTTCAACAGAAAACTTTGTAACTGCAGCTTGTTTCAAGCTGAAGGTACAAGGGTTTTTGTTGAAAATGGACGATACATTGTCCACTGGACATTACCCTATAGTTGCACATTGACCTATATCTGTCTTTGAGATGTCAGGCGAAGTACTCTCACACAGCTAGGTAATTTGTTGTCCACACTAGATGGTGTTGTAGTTAACATAAATAATTTCTCCTTTTCGTTTGCGAGTCAGTATACCTCTGCGTTTTAACAAAAAAACTTCGTAACTGCAGCTTAAAACAAGCTGCAGTTACGAAGGTTTTGTTGAATAGCGACGTCATATTATCCACTGGACCTTACCCCACAGTTGTACATTGACCTTCATCTGTCTTTGAGATGTCAGGCTAAGTACTCTCAAACAGCTTGATACTTTGTCGTCCTCGCTAAATGGTGTTGTACATACCTCTGCTTTTCAACAAAAACTTCGTAACTGCAGCTTATATAAGCAGCAGTTACGATGTTTCTGTTGAAAAACGACGATACATCGTCCACTGGACATTACCCTATAGTTGTTCATTGACCTATATCTATCTCTGAGATGTCAGGCTAGGTACTCTCACACATCAATTCTCTTTGTCGTTCTCAATAAATGGTGTATTAGCCTGCATAATAATCAAATGTAAACACTCCTACAGTATCTATTATACAAATAAGTATTTGTTATTAAAATGCATCCTTTAGTCGATGTGCATTTGTAAAGTTTGATACATGTACCACGTAATACAATAAGTGTAACCTATTTTCTTGTAACTAAATACACACTTTCCTTTACGCATCAATATACCACCGCTTTTCAACATAAAAACTTCGTAACTGCAGCTTAAAATAAGCTGCAGTTACGAGATTTTCGTTAAAAAGCGACGTTACATTATCCGCTGGACATTACCCCATAGTTGTACATTGACCTATATCTGTCTTAGAAATGTCAGGCTAAGTACTCTCTAACAGCCAGATACTTTGTCGTCCTCACTAAATGGTTTTGTAGTTAACATGAATAATTTCTTCTTCTTGCATGTAGTATAAAAACGGTTGTTGTTAAAATGGACGATACATTGTCCACTGGACATTGCCCCATAGTTGTACATTGACCTGTCTTTGAGATGTCAGGCGAAGTACTCTCACACAGTCAGATACTTTGTCGTCCCCACTAAATGGTGCTGTAGCCTAGATAATAATGATAATCAACTGTAAACCGTCCTTCAGTATGTATCATAATGAATGTTTATTATAATGCATCCTTTAGTCGATACGTAAGAGTAAATTGTGATAGCGATACTATTTGGCTGAAAAAGTATACTTAGCAAAAAAAGAAACTTTACATCTTTTATTGCCTTTTTAAATGGCTTAAACGTTTCTTTATGTCAGTTAAATCGATATGATCTTATTTGGCAAAGGATAGAGAATATACAGGCACACAAAATTTTGATGTTTTACAGCGCACGGGCTTGCACACTTTTCATTTCCGGTTTTCATCACCCTACTCGTGTTTAGCAATCCCGAGTTCATTTCGAATGCTTTTTTGACATCGAGTGACATGTACTCTTTATCACTAAAACGAAAAAACAAAACTGTTTGCATTTTCTTATGAAAACAAATATGCCACGGTTGTCGGAAAATGACCGAAATCAGGCTGTCGGTATGCTTATTGCCGGTATGTCTGTGAATAACGTTGCCCTTCATTTTGGATGCTCAAGGCAAACAATTCATAACCTAACGACTCGGTATGTAACTACCGGAGAAGTTAGAGACAGGCCGAGATCGGGTGGGCCTCGAGTGACGTCAGATAGAGAGGACCGTTTTATCACCGTAACGCATCTGTGTAACTGATTCATCCCAGCAACAATAACTGCTAGACGGCTATGACTCTCGACCCAGACCATACGTAATCGCCTTAGGCAAAACAGAGTTGACATTCGAGCACGGCGATCTTGTACGGGACAAATCATCACTGTCCGCCACAGACACGCTCGCTTAGTCTGGGCTCGTCGTCTCAGGCACTGGACAAGAGCTCAAATGCGAAATGTGATTTTTACGGACGAGTCACGCTTTGGGGTGAGCTTTGCGGACGACAGGATGAGGGTTTACAAGCGTGGGAACGAGCTATTTGACCAATGTTGCGTGCAAGAACGAGACAGATTTGGTGGTGGCAAGGTCATGGTTTGGGCGGGTATAATGGACAACCAACGAACAGATAAAGTCATTGTTCAGGGTAATCTGAATGCAGTAGGGTATGTGAATATTCTGAGGAATACTTTCCTCCCTTTCGTGCATAATCTAGGCCCTGGAGACCACGCGAGACCACACACAGCTCATGTAACGTGCAGCGTTTGGTCCAGAACGGTGTCAGCGTCTTAGAGTGGCCGGCGCTTTCGCCCGACCAAAAACCCTATCGAGCAAATGTGGGATGAGCTGGAGCGTCCGTTTCGCAATAACCACCAAATCAACGACGTGAATGACATAAGACATGCCCTTTTTTGAAATGGCAGAACTTACCAAATCAGGTCATTCGACGGCTCACAAATTCAATAACGAGAATAGCATCTTGTATTTTGGCAAATGGTGGTCACACACGTTATTGAAATAATGTTTTGCGTCTACACATTCAGAAATGATACTCAAAAATCACTTAAAGGTCTTTCGTCATTTTTGTGATTTTTGAAATTGACCCCTCTCTCTTTTGACCTTCAAGTTGACCTTAATCTTTCAGACCAATGGTCCCGACCCTTTCTTAAAATTAAGGGCAATACTTTCAAGTTTCATTTAACTATAACATATGTATTCTATAGTGCTTCAAAGCAACGCTACAGTCATCAAAAAACCATGTAAAGTTTCTTTTTTTGCTAAGTATATAACCTATTTTCTTGAAACCAAATGCACACTTTCCTTTGCGTGTCAGTATACCACTGCTTTTCAACAAAAACTTCGTAACTGCAGCTTAAAACCACTGTACATTATCCCATAGTTGTACTTTGACCTATCTCTGTCTTTGAGATGTCAGGCTAGGTATTCTCAAACAGCTAGATACTTTGTCGTCCACACTAAATGATGCTATAAACTAAATAATAATACTCAAATGTAAACCGTCCTTCAGTATGTATCATAATGAATGTTTAGTATAAGGCACCCTTTAGTCGATACGTACGAGTAAAGTTTGATACATGTACCACATAACGATACTATTCGGCTGAATAGGTGTAATCTATTTTCTTATAACCAAATGCATACTTTCGTTTGCGAGTCAGTATATCTCTGCGTTTCAACAAAAAACTTCGTAACTGCAGCGTAAAACAAGCTTTTGTTGAATAGCGACGTCATATCATCCACTGGACATTACCCCATAGTTGTACATTGACCTATATCTGTCTTTGAGATGTCAGGCTAAGTACTCTCACACAGCAAGATACTTTGTCGTCCTCACTAAATGATGCTGTAGCATAAATCATAATAATCAAATGTAAACCGTCCTTCGGTATGTATCATAATGAATGTTTATTATAATGCATCCTTTAGTCGATACGTACGAGTAAAGTTTGATATTGATACATGTACCACATAGCGATACTATTTGGCTGAAAAAGTATAACCTATTTTCTTGTAACCAAATGCACACTTACGTTTGTGTGTCAGTATACCAGTGCTTTTCAACCAAAGACTTCGTAACTGCAGCTGCAGTTAAGAAGTTCTTGTTGAATAGCGGCGTCAAATTATCCACTGGACATTACCCCATAGTCGACATTGACCTATATCTGTCCATGAGATGTCAGGCTAAGTACTCTCAAACAGCAAGATACTTTGTCGTCCTCAATAAATGGTGCTGTAGTTAACGTAAATGATTTCTTCTTTTCGTGAGCTCGTAGTATGAACTATGGTATTGGATATACAAATGGGAACCTCGTATAGTAACTGCATGTACAACGAACCTTGATCCTTTGCGCGTCAGTATACATTATCCACTGGACATTACCCCATAGTGGTACATTGAGCCTACATTGACCCATATCTGGCTTTAAGATGTCAAGCGAAGCACTCTCACACAGTTAGACACTTTGCCGTCCCCAATAAATAGTGTTGTGATTAGCATAATTAATTTTCTATTTTCGTGTGCATGTAGTATAAAATATGGTATCGGATGTATAAAAGAGAAGCTCGTATAGTAACTAAAATGAACCTTGATCCTTTGCGCGTCAGTATACATTATCCACTGGACATTACCCCATAGTTGTACATTGACCTATATCTGTCTTTGAGATGTCAGGCTTAGTACTCTCAAACAGCAAGACACTTTGTAGTCCTCACTAAATTGTGTTGTAGCCTGAATAATAATCGAATGTAAACAATATTTCAGTGTTTATTATACAAACAAGTATTTATTATAATGCATCCTTTAGTCGATACGTATTTGTAAAGTTTGATACATGTACCACATAGCGATACTATTTGGCTGAAAAAGTATATCCTATTTTCTTGTAACCAAATGCACACTTTCGTTTCAGTTTCAGTATACCTCTGCTTTGCAACAAAAACTTCGTAACTGCAGCTTAAAACAAGCTGCAGTTACGAAGTATTTGTTGAAAATGGACGTTACATTATCCACTGGACATTACCCCATAGTTGTTCATTGACTTATATCTGTCTTTGAGATGTCAGGCGAAGCATTCTTCTGGTAAACAAATGCACAATTTCGTTTGCGTGTCAGTATACCTCTGAATTTCAACATAAAACTTAGTAACCGCAGCTTATAATGTATAAGCTGCAGTTACGAAGTTTTTGTTGAATAGCGACGTCATATTATCCACCGGACATTACCCCATAGTTGTACATTGACTTATATCTGTCTTTGAGATGTCAGGCGAAGCATTCGTCTTGAATGTAAACAAATGCACAATTTCGTTTGCGTGTCAGTATACCTCTGCATTTCAACAGAAAACCTTTATAACTACAGCTTGTTTCAAGCTGAAGGTACGAGGGTTTTGTTAAAAAGGACGATACATTGTCCACTGGACATTACCCCATAGTTGTTCATTGACCTATATCTGTCAGGCTAAGTACTCTCAAACAGCTAGATACACTTTGTCGTTCACACCTAAATGGTGTTGTAGTTAATATAAATAATTTTCTTTTTTCGTGTGCATGTAGTATAATTCATGGTATTGGATGTATAAATGGGAACGTCATTGTATTTGAAACGAACTTTGATCCTTTGTGCGTCAGTATACATTGTCCACTGGACATTGCCCCATAGTTGTACATTGACCTGTCTTTGAGATGTCAGGCGAAGTACTCTCACACAGTCAGATACTTTGTCGTCCCCACTAAATGGTGCTGTAGCCTAAATAATAATAATCAAATGCAAACCTTCCTTCAGTATGCATTTTTATGAGGTTTTATAACGCATCCTTTAGTCGATACGTATTTGTAAAGTTTGATACATGTTCCACATAATTATGAATTTATTTGGTTGAATAAGTGAACAATATTTTTTCGTAATCCAAAGCAGATTGTCCTTTTTGTGTCAGTATACCGCTGCTTTTCAACATAAAACCTCGTAACTGCAGCTTAAAACAAGCTGCAGTTACGAACAACAAAAACTTCGTAACTGCAGCTTAAAACAAGCTGCAGTTACGAAGTTTTTGTTGAAAAGGGACGATACATTATCCGCTGGACATTACCCCATAGTTGTTCATTGACCTATATCTGTCTTTGAAATGTCAGGCGAAGCACCTTCACACATCCAGATACTTTGTCGTCCTTACCAAATGGTGTTTTAGTTGACATAAATAATTTTCATTCTTCGTGTGCATGTAGTATAAAACATGGTATTGGATGTATAAATGAAAATCTCGTAAAGTAACTACACCGAACCTGGAACCTTTGCGCGTCAGTATACATTATTCACTGGACATTACCCCATAGTTGTACGTTGACCTATATCTGTCTTTGAGATGTCAGGCTAAGTACTCTCTAACAGCCAGATACTTTGTCGTCCTCACTAAATGGTGTTGTAGTTAACATAAATATTTTTTTCTTTTCGTTTGCGAGTCAGTATACCTCTGCGTTTTAACAAAAAGACTTCGTAACTGCAGCTTAAAACAAGCTGCAGTTACGAAGTTTTTGTTGAAAATGGACGTCATATTATCCACACACTGGACATTACCCCATAGTTGTACATTGACCTAACTCTGTGTTTGAGGTGTCAGATGAAATTCTCTCAAACAGCTAGATACTTTGTCGTCATCACTAAATGATGCTGTAGCCTGAATAATAATCGAATGTAAACCGTCCTTCAGTATGTATCATAATGAATGTTTTATATAATGCATCCTTTAGTCGATACCTACGAGTAAATTTTGATACATGTACCACATAATTATGATATAATTTGGCTGAGTAAGTATAACCTATTTTCTTGTAACCAAATGCACACTTTCCTTTGCGAGTCAGTATACCTCTGTGTTTCAACAAAAAACTTCGTAACTGCAGCTTGTATAAGCTGCAGTTACGAAGTTTTTGTTGAATAGCGACGTCGTATTATCCACTGGACATTACCCCATAGTTGTACATTGACCTATATCTGTCTTTGAGATGTCAGGCTAAGTACTCTCACACAGCTAGGTAATTTGTTGTCCACACTAGATGGTGTTGTAGTTAACATAAATAATTTCTCCTTTTCGTGTACATGTACGAGTATAAAACACGGTACTGGATGTATAAATGGGAACCTTGTATAGTAACTAAAACGAACCTTGATCATTTGCGCGTCAGTATACCTTATCCGCTGGACATAACGCCATGGTTGTACATTGACCTATATCTGTTTGAGATGTCAGGCTAAGTACTCTCAAACAGTTAGATACTTTGTCGTCCTCACTAAATGGTGGTGTACATACCTCTGCTTTTCAACAAAAACTTCGTAACTGCAGCTTAAAATAAGCTGCAGTTACGAGATTTTCGTTAAAAAGCGACGTTACATTATCCACTGGACATTACCCCATAGTTGTACATTGACCTATATCTGTCTTTGAGATGTCAGGCGAAGCATTCGTCTTGAATGTAAACAAATGCACAATTTCGTTTGCGTGTCAGTATACCTCTGCATTTCAACAGAAAACCTTTATAACTACAGCTTGTTTCAAGCTGAAGGTACGAGGGTTTTGTTGAAAATGGACGATATATTGTCCACTGGACATTACCCCATAGTTGTTCATTGACCTATTTCTGTCAGGCTAAGTACTCTGAAACAGCCAGATTCTTTGTCGTTCCCACTAAATGGTGTTGTAGTTAACATAAATAATTTTCTTTTTTCGTGTGCATGTAGTATAATTCATGGTATTGGATGTATAAATGGGAACGTCATTGTATTTGAAACGAACTTTGATCCTTTGTGCGTCAGTATACATTGTCCACTGGACATTGCCCCATAGTTGTACATTGACCAATATCTGTTTGAGATGTCAGGGGAAGCACTCTCAAACAGTCAGATACTTTGTCATCCCCACTTAATGATGCTGTAGCCTAAATAATAATAATCAAATGTAAACCGTCCTTCAGTATGTATCATAATGAATGTTTAGTATAAGGCACCCTTTAGTCGATACGTACGAGTAAAGTTTGATACATGTACCACATAACGATACTATTCGGCTGAATAGGTGTAATCTATTTTCTTATAACCAAATGCATACTTTCGTTTGCGAGTCAGTATATCTCTGCGTTTCAACAAAAAACTTCGTAACTGCAGCGTAAAACAAGCTTTTGTTGAATATCGACGTCATATTGTCCACTGGACATTACCCCAAAGTTGTTCATTGACCTATATCTGTCAGGCTAAGTACTCTCAAACAGTCAGTGACTTTGTCGTCCCCACTAAATGGTGCTGTAGTTAACATAAATAATTTCTTCTTTTCGTTTGCGAGTCAGTATATCTCTGCGTTTCAACAAAAAAACTTCGTAACTGCAGCTTAAAACAAGCTGCAGTTACGAAGTTTTTGTTGAATAGCGACGTCATACTATCCACTGGACATTACCACATAGTTGTACATTGACCTATATCTGTTTGAGATGTCAGGCTGAGTATTCTCCAACAGTCAGATACTTTGTCGTCCTCACTAAATGGTGTTGTACATACCTCTGCTTTTCAACAAAAACTTCGTAACTGCAGCTTAAAATAAGCTGCAGTTACGAGATTTTCGTTAAAAAGCGACGTTACATTATCCGCTGGACATTACCCCATAGTTGTACTTTGACCTATATCTGTCTTTGATATGTCAGGCTAGGTACTCTCAAACAGCTAGATCCTTTGTCGTCCTCACTAAATGATGTTGTAACCTAAACAATAATCAAATATAAACCATCCTTCAGCACATATTATAATGATTATTTATCATAATGCATCTTTCAGTCGATACGTATTTGTAATAATAATCAAATGTAAACCGTCCTTCAGTATTTATAATAATGAATGTTTGTTATAATACATCCTTTAGGCGATACGTATTTGTAAAGTTTGATACATGTACCACGTAATGATAATATTTGGCTGAACAAGTGTAACCTGTTTTCTTGTAACCAAATGCACACTTTCGTTTGCGTGTCAGTATACCACTGCTTTTCAACAAACACTTCGTAACTGCAGCTTGTATAAGCTGCAGTTACGAGGTTTTTGTTAAAAAGCGTCGATACAGTATCCACTGGACATTACCCCATGGTTGTACATTGACCTATATCTGTCTTTTAGATGTCAGGCTAAGTACACTCAGACAGCCAGATACTTTGTCGTCCCAACTAAATGATGATTTAGCCTAAATAATAATAATCAAATGCAAACCGTCCTTCAGTATGCATTATGGTGAGGTTTTCTTTTATAACGCATCATTTAGTCGATACGTATTTGTAAAGTTTGATACGTGTTCCGCATAATAATGGATTTATTTGGCTGAATAAGTGAACTATATTTTTTAGTAATCCAAAGCACATTGTCCTTTTTGTGTCAGTATACCGCTGCCTTTCAACATAAAACCTCGTAACTGCAGCTTAAAACAAGCTGCAGTTACGAAGTTTTTGTTGAATAGCGACGTCATATTAACCACTGGACATTACCCTATAGTTGTACATTGACCTATATCTGTCTTTGATATGTCAGGCTAGGTACTCTCAAACAGCTAGATCCTTTGTCGTCCCCACTAAATGGTGCTGTAGTTTACATAAATAATTTCTCTTTTTCGTGTGCATGTAGTATAAACCATGGTATTGGATGTATGAACGGAAACCTCGTGACTAAAACGAACCTTGAACCTTGTGCGTCAGTATACTTTACAATATCCACTGGAAATTATCCCATGGTTGTTCATTGACAAGCTGCAGTTACGAAGTTTTTGTTGAATAGCGACGTCATATTATCCACTGGACATTACCCCATAGTTGTACATTGACCAATATCTGTTTGAGATGTCAGGCTGAGTATTCTCCAACAGTCAGATACTCTGTCGTCCTCACTAAATTATGCTGTAGCCTAAATAATAATAATCAAATGTAAACCGTCCTTCAGTAACTGCAGCTTAACATAAGCTGCAGTTACAATACATGTATTTTTTTGAAAAGGGACGATACATTGTCCACCGGACATAACCCCATAGTCGCACGTTGACCTACATAGATCTGTCTTTGAGATGTCAGATGAAGAACTCTCACACAGCTAGGTAATTTGTCGTCCTCACTAAATGGTGCTGTAGTTAAAATAAATAATTTCTTGTTTTCGTGTGCTTGTTGTTTAAAACATGGTAATGGGTGTATAAGCGGGAGCCTCATTGTAATAGGGATCGATTTTATCAAGTAAATAGTGACGCAGATACGGACAAGACATTGATAAATCACTATCTACACAATTTATTGACCGATTTATGTTTAGCACGATATACTTATCACTACGAATCTCGATCTAACTCGGCATGGATATCTTTGGCATATAGACATGTTAAAACCAGGCCCTGAATTCTCGAAGTATGAGTGCATGCTCAACTTTAATGGAATACTCTCAACGTTGAAGGGTATTCAAGTGAAGTTCGTGTGGCTTTCGTGTGATCTGCGTACGTTGCTCTGATTTGAGTCCGAGAAGTTTTCTTTAGAAATCGTGGCCAGGTCTTGTTCGGGAAAGGGGGGGTTAAATCGGCATGGAGATCAATATGAATCAGGATTAGCCTGCGTATATACACGCATTTTGATCAAGATCCTTTCTTTTATCTTATATCTTCTACGTGACTAGATTCACTTACTTAAGGTACAATACCCGTAATGTCGCCATTTTGAAATTCATAAAACATCAGCTTTTTTTTTCGAGCGGCGTCGTTACGTATCCGAATCTATTCGGGAGCGGTCGTAATCATTCAGTGGTGGAGAATTCAACCACCGAATGATATCGATCGGGCCCGAATAATTCGGACGTCATGCGAATCTCATTAGGGGTAGACTACCTTACGGTTTACGAACTGAGAATGAAAACACCACTTTCTAGCCATACGAAATGCACCAAATTACACACACTTGTAAATACACTTCACATAAGTTGATTCACCAGGCCAGATTTCAAGATTATGCTTTAAGAAGAAAATAATTTACAAATATCATTTTACTCTTTGTTTATATGCAAGGGAGGTAATTTTGAACATTTTTGTCAAATATTTCCATAAGTATGCATTAATTCAAAATTCTTAACCATACAAAATGCTTATGCTTGTATTTGGAATGGAAATTTAACACAGTTTAGGAATTACGGGCACTTTTCAAATTTCGCCTCTGGCTCTGCATTTCATTCTCAGTTCGTAAACCTTAATAGACAAAAGTTGGTATGGATCCATAATGGTCTCAAATGCTGAAAAGGCACCTTTTTCCAGATTACGTTTCATTTTTTTTTTCAAAAGTAGCATACATGTATTTATTTCAATTAGTTTTCGTATCCCATTACCAAACAATTTTAGATGGCCCAAAGTCAAAGATATTGCAGACAACAATTTCAAGAGAATGTGTTTTTTAGCAAGATTGGTCTTTTTGGGAAGAAAACATTGTTGGAAATCAAGGCATTGCTTGTCACAAGCAATGTCTTCATATTCCATAATGTTTTCAAAAGCATTTATCTTTTGAGGAGTCAAAAATAGTAAATGTTTGGAAATGACTTTCATTTTGCCTTTAATTGTTTGATACTTTCGAACCCAAATCGGCAATTATGTTCCTATGGTAGACTTCTAGGTCGTTACAAGAATTGTGAAACTGAGAAATTAACCAAAGTCTGGTTGTCATGGTAACTCTCAAAAGTCCTATTATGTTTATAGTTACAATCCAATTATGTAATTCGAGAAATAACAAGTAATTTGCCACAAAAGATAAATGTAAGAAATAAAACCGCGACCAGACACGCTAAAATGGACATTCTGGGAAATGTGAAGTGTTGACGAGACCGAGCAGACTGACTAGGATCGAAATTTTTATTCTAAGGCAGGCCCGCAGGAACTGGAGGGTGCTAGGGGGTGGGGCTAAGCCCCCAAAGTTGGCCAAAAATGCTGAATTTTCCTTACGTTTAACTGAAAATTAAAGGAAATTCCAATGTAGCCACTCCACCTTCACACACTTGGACTTGAGCCTCACAATATAAAATTGCGTCATACGGGCCTGTAAAGAAATATTCCGGATCTAAATTGTTTTCTCCTTTCTTACTCGTTTGCTCATTTTACAAATGAGACATCTGGTTGGCGCTTTAAAGGACCGTTCGGTTTCTCGAAATTTTGTTTAGTGGGCTTAATTCTCAGAAGCTTCCTGTTAGCCTGGAAAGTCATGTACATATATATGGATCATCAGTATTTTCTTTGCTTAATTGTTTTCCCAGAAGTCAAAACTAGGTGTTGTTTTGGATAGCATCACAACGTTCTTTAAATAAAACAAGGTGTCGGAGACCTAAACACAACGGCATCGCATTTCAACGAAAATCTCGAAACTGCATTTTAAAACAAGCTGCAGTTACGATGTTTCATTGAAACACGACGAAAACTTCGGAAACGAAAGGACCACGGTGGTCCTTAATCGCCCACCTTAACGTTTATGACACGATGTGTACTAGAGTGAAAAAAAATGTTGGATACAGCAATTTTATCCAATCCAAGGGCAAATAACTGGACGAACTTGCATTTCGCTGCTTTTCAACGAAAGCAAGCTGTAGTTACGAGGTTTTTGTTGAATAGCGACGATTTTACTTCCGATCGACATATCTGTGGTTCAAATGAACTAATTCGACACAATGAGTGCCAACTGTTTTTGTTTCAGATAGTTTGGCTGTTAATTAAGTCTAGATTTCCAGATTTGTGTGGGGGAAACCTTTCAATTGGATAGTCTAGGAGCCAACTTTTACAAAGGGGGTTAAATTAAAAGTTCTTGCAACCGGTGCCCTATAAAAATTGGAGTGGTATTTTTCAATACGTTAGGGTCCCACGCTTTGGTTAAGGGTGGATGACATGCTTAAAAGTGGTAGGATTTTTTTAAAATCAAGGTCAAAGGTCATTCGGTGCACTTTTCATTCATACCTCCTAAAATACCCCATAACTTACTCATTTTTTAAGCTAAAACAATTATTTTGGTATCAAAATAAAGCTGATAAATTGCACTTTGACTTACATTAATAATAAACAGCTTTTTGATTTTGTATTTTTGTGAATATTCATAAATATAGCAAAAATTGGCGAAAAATCACCAAAATAAGTTTTGTCTACAAGTGAAAAAAAAGTTTTTAAAATACAAACGGTATGTTTGTGTGGTTCAAGTCATACTTAAAAATTGCCCAGAAACCTGTTCTTGAGTTATATGTATTTCTTCACAGAATTAGTCTTTAGCTTAGGCTTGTAGTCATAGCTAAAAGTGGGTGGGGTAAATTTTCCCAAAAATTACAAAATATGCAAACATTGACGAAACAAAAAATCTTACACATAAATGTGATGTTTTAGTAGAAATTATGCTTTTGAAATCATATTTGCAGTGATTTGTAAAGATTTCAATGCATATTCTTGGAAATTAATTAGAATTTTAAGAGCCAAAATAACAATTCAATAAAACAGCATGTGAGATGGATACAGATTATATCAACAACATAATGTCAAAGCAATGACTCTTAAAACGAATATTTATCAAGTATCTATGTACTAGAAATCGGCAGCTGAAAATATTCCCCAGACCCGTGCCAGATTTTTTAGGAATCAGAACAACATGGGACGGTCAGAGTTTGCATTGTTGGGTAGTGCATCGCTTTTATAGAGCCAAAGGGAAAGGAATAGGAATTTAGCGCTGGAACCAAATAGCTCATACACAAAATTTTGCGGTTCTATCATGTAATTTTATATATGATGAATAACACATCACTTGAAACACAGTTTACAGTTTAAGTGAATAAAACAATATCTCTGTTATTACATACTTATAAGGGATACAGATATATCTTTTTTTTTCAAAATCATTTTTGTGTATTGTCAAAAATGGCCAACTAAATTCAAGTTGACCCCCCATAATTGTGTTTATGTCGAAAATTTAATATAGATAAAAATAAGACCACAAATTAGTCATTTTGATGCCCCCTATCGTTAGATCGATGGCATAATGTTTTACGTTGCCGGTCTGTCTGTCCGTCCGTCCAGCAAGCCATCTGTCTGTCCGTCCGTCAGTCAGTTTGAAACTTAACACGGAAACTTAACATTGGCCTTTTCTCCAAAAATATTCCACATGCAAAGCTCAAATTTGGCATGTAACCTTCTTTCAATGATATTTATCTGTTTCATGCAATATGAACTTCCTCAAGGTTATCCATTAACCCTTATCAACTGAAATCTTAACATTAAAACTAATTAACGTGAAAACTTAACATTTGCCTTTTCTCCAAAAGTATTTCACACACAAAGCTCAAATTTGGTATGTAACCTTCTTTTAATAATATGTATCTGTTCCATGCAATATGACTTTCCTCAAGCTCATCCATTAACCCTTATCAACCATTTACTTAAAAGCTTAACATGAAAACTTATCATTGGTCTTTTCAGAGGCATTTGTGCTTCACAAACACATCTTGTTTCAAGATTGGGCTGAATTATATATGAATTCTTGAGAGATAGCCAGTGATGTGCATTTTAGAAAGTAATACCAATATAAAGAGTTTAATTTGTCAAATGATGACCGAAATGTCTTCTGCATGATAGTTGCGTAAAGCAGAAGTCGTGCATAAGCTCATTGTTTTATTCATTTCATGTTTCTTGTATACTTTACTAAATATAATGTTCTTGTATTCAACACTATCCTCATCATCACCATCATCATCAACAGCAACAACAACAAAAACAACAAGACACATGAAGCAATAACCAGACTTTAAATATCCATAGCTACCCTATTCTAAACACTTCAATACACTTAATTCAGGCCATATATACTAGTACTAATCATTATCACTGTCTAATGCACCAAGATACGTCTATTTATACACAGTTCTGACTCACAAACACATGCGTCAGTGCATAAAAGATCTTCTCTTTGACACTCACACCTTCGCGTGTGGCAGTCAGTTTAACACGAGTATTTTGTGATGTCAATCATAACACGAGTATTTTGTGATGTCAATCAAAGCTAGAGGTGCAGGATCTTTACGCATTCTTATAGGAACTAAATTGTTGTTGTCATTAACATTGGCATTTTCTCCAAAAGTATTCAACATAAAAAGCTCATTTGGTTTGTATGAGGGCTGTTGATAAAGTATCCGGAATTATGCCATAACTTTTTCATGTAGGCTACTAACTGTTAGGATATTTTCAAAACTTAAAATTTAGGAAATTATGCTTTTGATCCAGCAACAAAATCTTAAGTTTTTTGCATTTTGGTGCATTCTACTGTTGTTATGGCAACGTAGGGTCATATTGAGCGGCGCAACTTAGGTCTGAGATGGATACATCAGGAACGTCTGTCTTACACATCTAATATTTACATCTTTTCTATATATTTGCTACTGCACGATATCCGTATTTCCCACATGAAAATTTATTCCTCAAAGAAGCGTCTGAACTGTAGTTGGGAAATTCTAAAGATAGTTTCTGGGAAACAATTGGCAAGTCATTGACGATTTCGCCGACGTCCAGATCTATTGAGGTCAGAAGCATCATGAATAAAATCATTTATAAATGCATTATACCACTCATAACTGCTTGTTTTTTATCACAGAAGTATTGCTGTACATGTTCATAATCATAAAGATCATCTCGGATTTTAATTTTCCATTTTACACTCAAATCATTATTGAATACCATTGCCCTAGCACCATATTTGCTATATAAGCTAAGCGATGTATTCACCTATGGTTGTTTACGGAAATTGACTCCACATGTCAGCTGACGATGTTACGTTTGCCGAGAAAAATGTCCGCTCAAAGGTAACAAGCATTTTTGACAACTGTTGAAGTGAACAATACAAAATATGATCGCTTTAAAAGCGATTGATAAGTCATATTTTTTCAAATTATCCAAAGTTTTCCCGCTCAACTTGACCCTATGTTTCCATAGCAACTGTAGAATGCGCCCTTATCAAAACAGCAGCGTTTTTGTTGCAGGATCAAATGTATAATTCTCCAAAGCATATGTGTTTTAAATTTCATCTCTGTTGGTTTAAAATTCAAAAAGCCATGCTACTGCAAACGACAAAATGGCAGATTTAAAAGATTTGATTTGTGTACAATATAGCCTAGAAAACATTGAGGCAAAAGAAAATGCTGATAATTATAATTTTCTTCTTTTGCATCAATTTTGCCCAAGCCTTTCTCCTAGGGACGTCAAAACGAAGTCTTGTTTGGGGAAAGGTTAATGATTTCTTTGATATAGATTACAGATACTTACAAATGATAGATGCACAATTGATTACAAACAAAAGTTATTACCAGGAATAGTTTTAGCTATGTAATAAGTAAAACATTGTCCAGATTTTTGTTAGGTATATTTTTGTGGGGGTTAGAGCTATAACAACCGTAGGTCCGAAGATTTCCACTATTTTTATACCAAAAGTTTCTCTGTGTCTACTCAAATATGTATTAGTCGTGAATCAATAAACAAAGTTATGTTATCATGATTGGATTGTGAAGGATGGATCAACAACTGTGGTATCTTGATTTTCTACTATTTACGAATGGACGGTCGGAAAGTAGTTGGACTTTTGACTAGTTCTCTAAAACCATTCAACTTTTTAACAAAATTCTTTCTACGCTATTTGAACAAATTGTCCACCTATGTCTATGCATTTTTGCCATCTCCGTAGGAGCTTTATTATTCCCACTATTAACCATGACGTAGACCCACTGTATAAGGTACAGTGTAACAACCGGTATCAAAGGCGCCCTGGTCTGAAATTTCTTCCCATCAATCATTTTCTTCAGTTCTAGACACAAATATAAGTCACGCGGGGCGAGGTCTGGGCTATAAGAAGAGTAAAACAACTAATGTCATGTATAATAGTTGATAATCTCTACTGTGGATGCGGTGGTATGGGAGCGTGCGTAATCGTGAAGAAGAAAACAGTTTTTTTGCTAATCTGGAACGCTTTTACATCAGCATTTATTCTTAGATTTTTCTTAATTACTTCAAAATTGTACTGGCAATGACAGTTTTTACCATTTGACATGAAATTAATAACTATCAATCCTAACGAATCCCCAAAATCAACAAACATGACTACCAACTGAAGGTAACAGCTTAATATTTTCATGGGTGGGGAACCAGCTCGTTTCCATGACTGCTTTGACTGGTTTTTTATCCCAAGTTCGGAATAATGAAACCTTATTTAATCTTCAGTGATAATGTAGTTAAAAAACTTAACTTCTTTGCGATTAAAACGACTAGAATGTTCTTTATTTTGGTTACCCTTGTTGTTCCTCTAACAAATAGCCTGTGGTATATAAAACACCTATCACACATAAGTGGACAAAATATTGTATATATACATCTATCTTTGAAAATAAACTGATCACATTATTGGCAAATGGATGAAGATTCCACCAATGTATAATGTGTTTATACATTTGCAAATGGAGAGACAGCAGCACGAAAAGTCCAACTACTTTCCGACCGTCCCTCGTACTTGTAACATAATGTCACATGCAATGAATGAATTGCATAATAAAAGATATAGAGACTATTGGGTTCAATTTCTTGTACAATTAAAGCTTATTGGGTCACAAAATTAATTAAAAGACCAGATACTCTGTTGACCCTTTTGAAGGCATGTACATAAACGAATATACGGTACTAACATGTTCATGGTCACTCTTGGAGACCTTCATAACCACACATCATAACAACCAGATTCCAGACTGATGATAGTGATATGTATTCACAATTTGCAATATTCTGTTCCTAATTACATTTTATGTATACATGTTCGAATGTTCGCTACCAGGTGTAAGCATTGTAATGACGGCAGCTTTGTAATTATCTTTAAAGAGACCCATGCTAGGTTGTCGGGCATACAAACATATATATGAAATATGTTCACGAAATATTGTATGGAATGGTCGACCTGGATAGCTACATCATTTCTGCACAAGTAAATTTCTTCTAAATTAAGTCTGTTCTTCTAAATCAAGTGTAAATAATTAACTTATCCGCACTTTATATTTATAGTAACATTTATGTGTCACTGAACCTTTATAGTGAAAAATTTAGTTCCAGCGCTAAAATTGCTTTCCTTTTGGCTCTATAAAAGCAATGCACTACATAACAAAGCAAATTCTGACTGTCCCCATGTCGTTCTGATTCCTGATAATCTGGCATGGGTATAATGTCATTTGCCCGTAAGATAGAAAGAGGAATATCTTCAGCTGTCGAATATGCTAATTTGAGTCTTGCTTTATATTAAAACAAAATGTTGATGCTAGATAAATATTCGTTTTAAGAGTCATTGCTTTGACATTATGGTGTTGATATAATCTGTATCCATCTCACATGCTGTTTTATTGAATTGTTATTTTGGCTCTTAAAATTCTAATTAATTTCCAGGAATATGCATTGAAAGCTTTACAAATCACTGCAAATATGATTTCAAAAGCATAATTTCTACTAAAACATCACATTTATGTGTAAGCTTTTTTGTTACATCAATGTTTGCATATTTTGTAATTTTTGGGAAAATTTACCCCACCCACTTTTAGCTATGACTACAAGCCTAAGCTAAAGACTAATTCTGTGAAGAAATACATATAACTCAAGAACAGGTTTCTGGGCAATTTTTAAGTATGACTTGAACCACACAAACATACCTTTTGTATTTTAAAAACTTTTTTTTTTCACTTGTAGACAAAACTTATTTTGGTGATTTTTCGCCAATTTTTGCTATATTTATGAATATTCACAAAAATACAAAATCAAAAAGCTGTTTATTATTAATGTAAGTCAAAGTGCAATTTATCAGCTTTATTTTGATACCAAAATAATTGTTTTAGCTTAATAAATGAGTAAGTTGTTGGGTATTTTAGGAGGTATGTATGAAAAGTGCACCGAATGACCTTTGTCCTTGATTTTTAAAAAATCCTACCACTTTTAAGCATGTCATCCACCCTTAACCAAAGCGTGGGGCCCTAATATATTGAAAAATACCACTCCAATTTTTATAGGGCACCGGTTGCAAGAAAAGTTCCATACCAGGACCTGGCTCCTAGACTAGGAGGTTTAGAAGACCTTTTCACACTGACTCAAATCTCATATATAAACCATTTCTAAAATATGTTCTAGTATTGACATCTCCAATGGGGAAAACGATTGAGAGAAAATGATACACACCAAGAAAATACCGAAAAACTATTTTCTTTTTCATTTTGTCTCAATATTTTCTATACGGTGCTGCACACCGATTTTAATGATCTTAAAGTATATTAACATCCATGTTTGTCTGCAACTGCTTTCAAATTGGAACATATCATATTTTTGTCGTTTGGGTTATCTGATGCCACTAGATATCAAACGGCAGCCTATTTCCGTGGGATAATGTAGAATAACTACATGATTTCTAGAAAAAGACAATCAATCGGAAGTAGTGAAACCATTTTTGTACTTATGAAAGCAAAGATACATTTTATAAATGTTTGCTTAACATATAATCCAAGCACGTAAAGGTCAGATAGTTAACCCATATTAGACGGCAACATTTTGGACTATTCCGATTTGAAAGGTGTTGAATATGACAATTACAAGATGGTGAAATTTTTAAAATTTCCTCATTTTCCACAATGTTTTCCCAAGCCTTGTATTGTATGAGAGTTAAATCCGATACAGTGCAGTTAATGGGATAACAAGGAAAAAGAGTCTTTGAGTAATATTTTTTTCAACATCGATGCATTGTTCTGTATTTCGTTGTTTATGGACATTCACCTTAACTTTGTACGGGACAAATGCTACTTAATATTATTTTTCAATTGTCACACTATATACTATTTGGTTGCCCAAAGTCATTCATTAGTGTTAGCGTTTAGTGCCATCTTTGCAAGCCAGTGATTCAATCTGTAAAGGACCTCTATGGATAATATAAGGCGAGAAATCTCCCTAAAAGGCTCAAATGGAAAAGTCAATTTTCAAAACATGCAAATTGATAATTATTTCGAGCTGTATTATTACATGTATACCTAAATCATATGAAAAATGGTTTTGTACAATCAAAACGATTCGACATGTACAGATAACTCATGGTTTCCGTACCTACCCCTAAAATTACATTTTCCTACCCCACTGGTATTCATTTAACCAGAATTAAATTATCTATTGTTTTACCAACAAGAATCTTTCTGTAAATGTAAGGACAATTGGTGTTGAAATCATAAACCAGATTTCGTTTTGTTCTTAATGCGCATGCGCATCATTGAAACGAGTTTAAAGGCGAAATTTTCTCGCCAAACATATGGCAATTGGTATATGAGTACTTTTTTTAGTATAAAAGTATGTTCCACCCCGAGACCCAGCAAATCCTTTTTACATGGGAAGCCTATGGACAAGTTACACAACATATGTCAATGGGAAGCTGGGTCAAGGGGGGAACGATGTTCGCCAGCAAAGGGAAGGTAGCTTTTCCTCGGTTTTTGGCGGAAAAGTGCACTTTTAAAGTTGTTTAAATGATGCGCATGCGCAATACGGACAGAACCAAAGCTGCCATATGATGTCAACACCATCTATCCTGGTAAATATAGAAAATAAATTGCAAATAATACAAAAAGAAACGTCATTTTACTTCTATGAATACCGGTAGTGTAAGAAAAATGAAACCATTTAGGTGGGTACAAACAAAAACTGCACATGAGTTAACTGCACATATCTATAGAAGTTTTTAAATGACATAAAATCTGTATTCATTTCATGTATTTATCTACCTAACCATAAAGCTTAATTTTGTTTCTCAATTTGTCAGTTTTGAAAATTGACACATCGAGCTGAGCCTTTTGGGGAAATTTCTCGCCTTATCCATAGAGGTCCTTTGTTCCAAACGTTTGTAATGAACAAAGTGAAGGTACCTAGCATTCATGGCATACAAAGATGTACTAGGCCGTACACATCTCCAACTATATGGGAGCATATTATAAATTTAGCATTTGTCGATGTTTCTAAATTTCATCTTAAATGTGTTATTCAAAGGATTTAAATAGTAATAGTAAAAACGTTTGGTGGTCAATCGCATGGCCATTAAAAACGTTTAAAACAATACGCATTACAAGCTTCGAATTTGGAACGGTCAATCAATTAATTCATTGTACGGCTTTTAAAGTCAATCCAAATGTTATGATTACATTTAATTTGTCCAGGAAGTGACATCGTTTTATTGTCCTTTATAGACAAAAATAAGATAGATTTGTGGATCATTTTACTGCCAATAATTCGTGTCTATAAACGAAAATGGCACCATTAAGCCAAAAGAAGATTATGTCTTCAAAATGGAGAATTTTATAGCTTCTGTCAAAGCTAAAATTACTTTCTGTCTGTGACACAAGAGTTCTGCTTGGGAGGTTTTTGGTAATTGGTAAAATAGGGAGAGAGTTATCATGATAAAATACACAGAGAGCAAAGGAGAGGAATTTGCTCATTTTGACCCTTTTTGTCTTTATCTACTCTCAATACATTATCTCATCAATACATTAGACCTGAAATCAAGACAAAAACAATAATGAAATTTGAGTCATTGATTTTAAATATAATATCCCACCAAGGCCATGCACTTAGTCAGAATGGTCATATCACAATATAACATGGAGATGAGGACGGACATTTAGAAATATATCGTCGGTTTGGAGTGAAAACCTCGTAACTCCAGCTTATTCAAGCTGCAGTTACGAGGTTTTGACTCCCCACCAACGTAATTATTCAGGCGCAGCAGTCATGGCAACTTGCGACACTGCGTAGTCCTTCAATTAGAACACCGGCTTGACTTCACTGATCTCAATTTCACAAATTTGACCAACAATTCTCTGTAAATACTGTAACAGAATCTACACAGGCAATTAAGGATGACCGGGTAGATGCGTTCAATAATCGAAATCCAAAACTTTGTAATTCTGCATTATTATGATAGATCAATTCTTGCAGGCGTCTTATAACTGTAAGATTCAACACAAAGAATGCAAATTTGTCTTGAAAAGTAGGAACCATTTCCGCCTTGTTCACACAGGTAGGCTAATGTTAACATGCACCATGATATCCCGATCGGGGTATACAAAGTGGTTTATATACAGATAGATAACACTGTGGATAATCACGTGATGCAACAATTTCAGAAAATCTTCAATAATTCTATTAATACGGGACCGATTTGAATTCGGTTTGAAGCAGAGAAGGTGGACAGACGTCACATATTAGATGAACGTGATGAATTTTTCAAAAAAATCATCTGATAAAAAAGTTATTGAAGATAAACCAAAATTTTGGTTTATCTTCAATAACGTTTTTATCAGTTGATTTTTCAAAAATATACCACGTACAGCTTATTTCTGACATTTCTGACACTTCTCTGCTTCAAACTGAATTCAAATTGGTCAAGTATTAACAAAATTATTGAATATTATCGGAAATTCATAGTCACATGATTATACACCATGGATAAGTTATTACCATAGGTTGTTTCTTTGAAGACCTTTATGGTTAGGACGATTATCTAATTTGTCCAGCCAGTGACGCAGTGTTATTGTCCTATATACACAACAATAAGATTGGCATTATGTCATTATACTGACCATAACCCGTGTCATTAAACGTAAATAGCACCATAAAATAAGTTTAGGTTTGTGTGTAGAATATGTGGAGTTGTAATGGTACTAACACATGCCAAATAACAATATGTACATTGCTGCTTTTCAACAAAGACATCGTAATTGCAGCTTAAAACAAGCTGCAGTGTTTTAAGCTGCAGCTTCGAGGTTTTTGTTGAAAACTGACGAAAAAAAAAAAAAAAAAAAAAACCCACGAGATTTGCTCTTGCTGTCTTAACCCATATATGCCTGAATTTTTTTATTTTTGTAGAATTGATTTTTTCATAAAGAAAATACATAAACTAAATAAAATTGAACATTTTTTAACTTGTACAGTACTTTCTTTGGCTAAAATCACACATTTTTATGTGTCCTGAAAACAGGACTGTAGGCGCTAAAGTAATCAAAATTTCAAAATAAATCCCTATGCACTAAATGATTACAGACAGATATAAACCATTTTTCTGTTCCAAAAATGTTTCTTTTTAACATTTTAACAGTTCTCTGGGAAAGGGGGTCTTCGCGCATCTTTGATTCAATGTGATTTTACAAATGCACTAAGCACCAATTTCATAGAGCATGTCTAATATTGTTACTCTGTTTCCGCTAAAGTTATATAAATGGTCGCTTTCTCTTCGAAAACCTTGTTACTACAGCTTGTTTTAAGCTGCAGTTAGAAGGCTTTTGAAGAAGAAAGCGATATTCTTTTTCACTCTGTTATCAAAAACTACACAGAACAATGGTTTTCTAAAACTGTGATATCGCTAACATTTTTCCACGAAGTCCCAAAGAACGCCTTATAAAATTCGGTTTCAATGCCTTCTATACGATGCACATTGTTCATGCTAAGTTAGTGATACATCATGATTCTTGTGATTGCATCTAATATCTTCTGGAGCATTTGGGATCAGTAACATGACTCCCCTTTGTTGCGAGTGTACATGCTAGAGGTCTTCAACAATCATGTCTAATCACCCCAAGAAGTTTGTCCACAATGCTCAATGGACGAATTTGAATACATCTATCACTGAATAATATGTGCCTTTCTTCATGGATGGTTGTCACAAAGTCCAGTTTTGAAACTTCTTGACCGGGAAGTTTGTTTATGTCAACATTACCGTCCTCATCCACATTGTCCTCATCTGTCACTGCGTCTACAGGTAGTGATTCTACAAGTTTATCAGTCCTTTGTAAAGCCATTAAAAAGTTTCATTGTCTAGCATAGACAAACCGTTGTCCAAGCAAGATCTTCCTCAAAAAGATACATTAGTATGTATAATATACATTTTGGACAACTATGCCTGCCGCACCCATTTATGCCTACAGTCCTGTTTTCAGGACACTTCTAAATTGTCAAAATTGACAAGGAAAAATTTGCAAATGATAAGTTTTAATGATAATAACTAAGAAAGCATTTCTTAAACTACATATTTTATTCATGATGTTCTTTTAAAATATTGATAGATAAAAAGTTATGCTCAAACCTTTGCATTGTTGCCATTATAAGGATCACTTTCGCCAAAAAAGTGTTCATTTTGTTGCAGTAAATACAGAAATATGGGAAAGTTATCATTTTCAAACCTCTAACGGGTCAAGTCTTGGCTTATTTGATTATTTCTTAGATAAAAGTCAGCACTTTTCACTAATTAGTGGAAATAGGTGTGGGTGCATGGTACTGTCCTGAAAACAGGACTCTCAGCATATATGGGTTAAGATAATGACAATTGAAAGTCTGCATATAGTTCATATAGGAAGCATTGTGTCCAAAAGAAGGGGGTGATGGTATTCATTTTTTTATATATTTTTTTTAGAAATTTGGTAAAAAAAAAATCCGCTTTTTGAAGAGGGGATAATAGTTTTGCCTTGATGGACGCAATGAAATACAAACCGGGTGTCTATAGAAACTTCCGTCATATAGTTTTAAGACATATCCCGTTCTGTAATATAATGGGACAAAACTCCTTATTATCAAAGAAGAGAATATCATAGTATAAGATATTGATTTGTCAATATACAAGATTCTAGGCAGTCCGGGGACGCCCTGCTGTCATAGAGTTTTGATGAATGAAGTTAGGGATTTGACCACTGACCAATACTCTTGTACCATGCTAGTTTAGTGTTTTGATTCGTTGTTGTCTGTCATATAAAATACAGTGTTCTCGGGTAACACGAGAGAGAGGAGCATGGGACGAGCTTAGTATGAAATGTAGAAAGATCTATTAGAGAATGAGTTCTGAGCAATTAGCTCTAGAACCGAGAGATGTTATTAAGAGATTGATTTAGATCAGAATAGACAATTGTAGATATAGAAAAGAGATGGATCAAGATCAGTTTGAGATTGGATAGGGTTTTAATAAGACGTTGTTATGTCATTGTGGAGTTGGATGTAGAGACTTAAATATAGACGAGATAGATTAAACAGTGTATTGTCACCAAAGGAGTTGTTTGTTTTATCGTAAAATCCACTATACGGTCACATAGAGAAGACTAACATAATTGGGAAAGAAGCGAGATTATGTTACAGATTTAATTTGGTACCGAGACCAGGAGCAACTAACAGTTGTGTTACGGACTTGGATCGGACTATAATTCAGTGAGCATCCAGATAGGGATTATTGGCAGAATAAACACTGAGGGTCAATCAAGAGTTACTCTCAAGACATTTCGTTTCGGGAAACATTGCTGATTGGTAGTAATTTTGATGAAATCCAAAATACTTTAATCCGAGGGACAGATGACGCGATTAGGGACATTCTGGACGATCGTTTATTTGCGCTGCTGTGGGAAAGCTGATTATTTCGATTAGCAAGACGATTAGAGGAACGGGTCGATGCAAAACAGGGACAGAAAAGAAGAAAACAGAATTTAAATAGTGAGTACAAATATTTTGTTGAAGTTTGAACATGATAAGTCAGAACCAACCAGATCAGGAAAATATTCCAAAATTGATTTTAGACCAAATTTGCAGTTTAAAAGAAGTTTTTCAGGCTCAAAATGTTTTGAAAATTGTTCCGATTTTTGATGGGGATCAAAATAAATTTCAGGATTGGGTAAAACTAATTGATAAATATGCTTTGTTGAATGGGATTACAGAAGATCAAAAATGTCTGATCGCACTCCAAACATCGTCGGGAATTGTAGGAGATTTCTTGCAGAGATATTTAAGTTCCAACCATCAGTACAAATGGGCAGATTTAAAACAAGAATTATGTTTACGTTTTGCAATTGTGTCAGATACAAAACATGCGCTTGCAATTTTGTACCAGGCCAGGCAAGGACAAAAAGAAAATGTTCAAATATTTGCCGAGCGATTATTGAATCTTGCATCTCAAGTTTTTGAAGGACAATGGGGCCAAGTAGTCGATCAATTGTTGATAGGATTTTTCATAGATGGATTAAGGGAAAAAGGCATTAAGAAATGGGTCATGAGAGCAAATCCTACAAGTTTTCAAGATGCTGTGAAAATCGCGACTACTGAACAAAATATGTTAATTAGACTCCGACTTAGAACAGAAGAAAAGTCATGTAAAATCGAAAAATTAGATCATATGAATGTATGTCATGTGAAATCAAGGAAATGTTATAAATGCAAAACAATTGGGCATTTAAAACGCGACTGTCGGGCGAAGGACAGGGTAAAATCAATGTCAAAAAACTAATTAGGTCTGCGCGAAATGAAGCCGACGCACAGACTAACAGAAGAGTACAAAAATTTAATATCAATATCTCAGGAAATCCAAATTCAGTTTTAATTAATTTAGGAAAGCAGCGGCTCCGAGCTCTGGTGGATAGTGGCGCTCAGCTCAGTCTTATCCATAGGAGAGTGTATCAAAATTTAAAGAATAAACCTAAGTTGACTAAAAAGGCAATATGTTTACAATCTGTTAACGGACAGTCAATAAATGTTGATGGTTTGGCTACAATTACTTTTAAAATTAATGATTTGACATTAACACATACGTTTGTTGTTGTAAAAGACATGAACAGAAATGTTATTTTAGGTTTTGATTGGCTACAGAAAGAAGGGGTTCGTTTGTATTTTGATCTACAAATGCTACGAATAGAAAAAACTTATATCAAAATGAAAGAAGATGTACATGTTTCGTCATTTGTACGGCTTAAAGACAAATTAATCATGAAACCATTTTCATGTTGCGTTGTCGATGGGCGGCTACAGAGAAATCTTAGTATCGATGATAATGTTCTTTGCGAAATACAGGGTTCCGAAAAAACATATTTGTATAATGAGCCAGGTCTGGAAATTGTAAAATCGGTCTCAAGAAGTAAAAGGAAGACAGTATCGGTTATGTTTATCAATAGTACCGGGAAAACGATGAAGCTTAAACGGAATAGTGTTATTGCCGTGGCAACGCCGGTTAGTGAACAATGTTTGGTCTCTGTTAAAGGGGAAATTGCTGCTAACCAGGAAAAATCAAACTTAGATTTGAATGAATTACGTTGTGCTGATAAGTACCGGAAACAAATAACAAGGTTGGTAAAGGAAAATGCCGATTTATTTGCTACCAGTTTAAAAGATATAACTGGTACTGACACAGTACAGATGACAATTGACACAGGGGATCATCCCCCAATAAAATGTAAGCCATATAGGTGCCCATTGACAGACAGAAAGAAAATTGAAGACGCTGTCAAGGAAATGTTAGACGCCAAAATCATTGAAAAGTCTAGGAGTCCTTGGGCTTTTGGGTTGGTGTTGGTTCAGAAGCCAGATAACTCTACTAGGGTATGTGTTGATTTTAGAAAGTTAAATAAAATTACTAAACGAATGTCATACCCTTTGCCAAACATAGATGACATACTGTCTTTGCTAAGCAGTGGGTCAATTTATTCTAGTTTGGATCTTTTCTCGGGTTATTACAATGTAAAACTAGATCCCAAAACTAAAGAAAAGGCCACTTTTACCTGCCATGTCGGCCAGTATTCTTATAATAATTTATGTTTCGGATTAATGAATGCTGGAAGCCTGTTCCAAGAGCTTATGAATACGGTTTTAGATGGGTTACCTTTTGCCTTTGCTTATATAGATGATATTGCGATAGTTTCAGAAACCCCTGAGCAACATTTTGAACATTTAAAATTGGTGTTCGACAGATTAAGACAGCATAATCTCAAGATGAAGTTAAAGAAATGTAATTTTTTCAAAGAGGAAATGAAGTATCTAGGGTTCATTGTAAACAAAAATGGTATAGCCCCAGATCCCGAAAAGGTTAAGGCAATTAAAGAAATTGCGCCGCCAACCACAGTGAGACAGGTTAGGTCGTTTATTGGTTGCATTGGGTTTTACAGGAGGTTTGTAGTGAATTTTTCTCAGATAGCGGAGCCACTGATCGCTCTTACACGAAAGTTTCATAAATTTCATTGGGGAAAGGATCAACAAGAATCATTTGATTATCTGAAGCAGAGTCTCGGGTCAATACCATTGCTAGCTTACCCAGACGTAAACAAACCCTATAATTTATACACAGACGCGAGCAATACAACTATTGCTAGCTGTCTAACCCAAGAAATTTCCGACAATGATGACCCTTACCCTTTAAAAGGCTTTAAGAATGAAAAACCAATATTTTTTCTTGTCACACAAGCTTAGTCCTACCCAACAACGATACTCTACTATTGAAAAGGAGGCTTATGCCGTAGTTTTCAGTTTACAAAAGTTGCATCACTATTTGCATAACAGTAAATTCACTATCTATACAGATCATGCTCCACTACAATATTTGTTAAAGGGGATATTAGAAATAGGAGAATACAACAATGGGCATTAGCAATTATGGGTTATGATTGTGAAATAAAGCACATAAAAGGCAATCAAAATTTTGTTGCCGATTTCTTGACTAGAACTCCAACAAAGGAACCTGAGGGAGAAATATTAGAAGAAAAGGAGAAAAGTGAGGAAATACCCCATGAAAATGAATTTAATATTGGGGACCTTTATCCAGAAGTACAGGAAATAAATGTAATTGATTCTACTCATTTCGACCCAAAACAATTTGCAAAGGCTAAATTGCCAAATGTAGATCCATTTGATGAACCATTACCGTCATTAGAAAATTTTGATATTATCGAAGAGCAAAAGTTAGATAAAGAAATAGAAGAAATCAAAACACAGTTGGAAAATAATACAGCGACAAAGAAAGTCGATAGTAGTTATGTATGCTTAGATGGTATATTATATTTCTTATCAAATGCAGATGGGGACCCAATACTCAGACTGTATATTCCTGCACAATTGAGGAAACATGTTCTGGTACAATATCACGATTTAAATGGGCATATTGGAATTGATAAATTGTATTATACAATAAAACCCAAATATTTTTGGCCTAATTTGTTCAAAGACATAAATGAATACATTAGGGGTTGTATTCCATGTCAGGCTAGGAATTTGAGACCAATTAAGGCGCCTTTGCAGACGACAGGTATTAGTCCGTATCCCTTTTCACGAATTGCTTTAGACCTGAGTGGTCCATATCAAAAGACACTGTCAGGAAATTCTTACCTAGCCACATTCATATGCATGTTAACAGGGTATGTAGAGTGTTTCCCTTTACCAGACAAATCAGCACATAACATCTCACATTTACTTATAGAGCAAATAATACCAAGATATGGATGTTGCTTAGAACTAGTACATGATAATGGGGGCGAGAATGTAGCAAAAGAAGTGCAGGATATATTAAAATATTATAAAATAAACAGTGTTAAGACGACCTTTTACAACGCAAAAGCGAATGGGATTTGTGAAAAAAGTCATTCAACTTTATTGTCAATCATGGGAAAATTAATGAATGAAAATCAGTCTTGGGAACTGCTGATCCCAGCTGCGCTTCAATCCGTTCGTTTCTCAGTAAACTTGAGCACTGGCTTCTCGCCGCATTTTTTAGTGTATCATTTGGACGCTGTCATGCCGTTAGATCAGATCCTTCAACCTAGGCGTAAATATGTAGGGGACGACCCTATTCAACAAGCAATGCAGTTGCAACATCAAGCTTTCACTCTTGTGCATAGAAATTTGAAAAAGGCTAGGGCAAGACAAAAACGGTACGCTGACAAAAATGCAAAGGATGAAAAATTGGAAGTTGGGGCTCCGGTGTATTATAGAAATTTCAGAAGGACTTCGAAATTTTCACCTAGATTCCTGCCATTTTATCGAATTATCGAGCAGACAGGACCAGTATCATTTTTAATCAAATGTCAATTAGATGGAAGTGTTACTAAGGCTACGGCAGATCAATTAAGATTAGCATCATTAGATTGGGGAGAGCTTAAGGAGGGCCAACAAATTTACAATCCGTTAGGGAGACCGTTAAGGAAAACACAAATTGCCATGCCCGAGGCAAGTTATGACTCAAATTCAGACACGCCTTCGAGTGGATCAGAAACAGATCAAAGTTCTCAAAGGAGAAAAAAGATGCGCGATAGATATCGATTAGAAAGATCAGATTCGGACTCAGAGGATAATATGCCCCTCGCAGAGCTTAGTAGGCGGTTAATGAGCAAGGACAAGCGCGAGAAGGAGTTACAAAAATCCGATAACTCCGCCCACGTGAGCGAGTATAGTAGTGGGAGTGGCTATGATGAAAAGCCGGTCGAATCATTGCCATCAGAGAATATATCGGATTATGAATACAGCGATGATTCTCATATGGAAATCGATAACGTGGTAAAAGTAAGGAACGACAAAACAAAAGGGGAAATAAAAAGCAAAACTGGTAAACAGTCAAAACTTCACAAGTTTCTAGAAAGGTTTCGAATCAAGAGGAAAAAACGTAGGTTTTCTGAGGCATTGAAATAATTAATTACTCTTCAGGCTTCAACGTATTCTTTCATTGTTAATAAGTGAACTTGTATGGAAAGGCAAATTCTGTTGAACGCGTTGTTAAGTCAATAGCAGGGGATAATGAATACCAAACAAATATCGGGAAAATCTGATGCAAGACTCTGAGGTCGTTCAGGAAAGATATTGGAAAAGTAATTTGGCTACATATCCAAATTGGATCTTTATTGTAAATGCGGGATTTAGACAAATAATTGATTAGGTCATTTTGGTGATTTATGAGATTAATCATAACTGAGGGATGTATTAAGTGGAATCGAATATATCTGCCAAACATTTGTATTCAGGCTAGCGAAATTAATCATACCAATTCTCTATGATTTATGAGGAAGTTTGGCTTCGAAGATTTCTTTAAAGGGACAGTCTTGTGATTTTTCTGTCTTACCCTTCAAAAACAAATCAAATTAAAGTTTGGTTGGTATCCTGACTGACGAGGTTCAAAGTTCACAGAATGTTTGTACATTATGGCTGGATCTACTTGAACGTAGAAATGATATTAGTGAAATTCATTTTTAGGCAAAGTAAAATGCCTTATCCAGCAGAAACACATAATGTGCAGGTGTATTAGTTATAATTAGTGTAATATGTATAGTCTTGCCGGGCAATAATTTTCTAAGAAGTTGTTTATGTTGGTTGACACTAGAACTTCGATGTGGAAGCCCGTGAATATATACATGAAGGACAGTACGGTGTCACTGGTGACAATTATAGGTTATTATTGTATGTAATGTACATGACTTTTATAGTGCAGTGACACTGAAACAATTTGGCCATTTTGTTGTTGAAACGTACGTTTGAACTTATTAATTGACTTTGATGATGTTTTTATTATATGTTGAATTGATTTTATACAAGCGTATTGGTTCAGGTCAATTTTTTGGATTAAGATTTTGATTGATAAACAAGTAAAAATCTTGTAACAAAGGGGGATAATGTAATATAATGGGACAAAACTCCTTATTATCAAAGAAGAGAATATCATAGTATAAGATATTGATTTGTCAATATACAAGATTCTAGGCAGTCCGGGGACGCCCTGCTGTCATAGAGTTTTGATGAATGAAGTTAGGGATTTGACCACTGACCAATACTCTTGTACCATGCTAGTTTAGTGTTTTGATTCGTTGTTGTCTGTCATATAAGATACAGTGTTCTCGGGTAACACGAGAGAGAGGAGCATGGGACGAGCTTAGTATGAAATGTAGAAAGATCTATTAGAGAATGAGTTCTGAGCAATTAGCTCTAGAACCGAGAGATGTTATTAAGAGATTGATTTAGATCAGAATAGACAATTGTAGATATAGAAAAGAGATGGATCAAGATCAGTTTGAGATTGGATAGGGTTTTAATAAGACGTTGTTATGTCATTGTGGAGTTGGATGTAGAGACTTAAATATAGACGAGATAGATTAAACAGTGTATTGTCACCAAAGGAGTTGTTTGTTTTATCGTAAAATCCACTATACGGTCACATAGAGAAGACTAACATAATTGGGAAAGAAGCGAGATTATGTTACAGTTCACACTAAGGAGACCACAGTTTTGGGATTTTTCTCCTGTGTTGCGAAATTCTCACAATTATTTTAAATCTAGGGAAAAAAATCTTGGTAAACGGCGAAATACTATAGCTTGAACTTTTAAGATATTTCAGAAAAGTTTAAGAAAACACACTCTTTCAGATAAGAATACAAGTAAACTTTATGACAAAATATCTATGGGATGTCTCTTTTTAGTGAGATAAAGATGATGCTTACACTAAATTGGTTTTCTAATTATCTTAATTGATCAATTATCAAAGTGTAGTAGCATACTTTTCTTACTCAGACTAAAACAATTTTATGAGTTTACTTTACAAGCTAATCGACTGATCGATGGACTTGGGTCGGCTTTACTAATTTCCTCCAATAAATACCTGTATTTTTGTACAGCATTGAGACACTAAAGAGAAATGAAAACTAGTACCATTTCCAGGACATACCTCTTTAGTCCCTTCTTTTTTCAAATGTGCAAGGCAAATAGATCTACCACAATAAATGAGTTCAATGGTACCTCCGATGTGTTTATCAATACCGCAATTACAAACAAGGTCATCGAAACCTTTTTACTTCATTTTCATTGATATCTAATTACCAATAATCAAATATATAGCTAGTAGTGGTCTCACTTGGTCACAAATCAACACTGTTTGTCCTTGGGATTTGGTGATTTTATTTGAAATGGAACTTTTGAAAACATAGCATTCATATAATTTGACAAAGATATACTACATAACTATCGTCCAGTCGTGATATTATATCGCATATGGAGACGCTCTACATCGGGACTTGCTTCCGGGTCGTAGTATAAAAACACAGTTCCGTCAAAAATGGATTCGCTCCTTTAGTTGCATCTATTCTGTGTCTACAGAATATACAGATGCATGAAATGTGGTTCTGCGTACTAAAACTCCATCAGTGTTCTGCTAGGATGAGTTTTAATGAATTTCTCAGGAACCAGTTTTTGCGCGGTCATGACCTTTCATTGGGTGTGTCACATGTATCTCGAAAGAGATGGTAAATTGCAAGGGTCGCTGTGTTCACGGGAGCGTGAATGAAGCTGATGGTGCTATTGATACCACTGTCTTGGTGTTAAATTAAGGACAAAGGAATGCTCAATCAGGCAAACTTAGTAAAGGGTGCCGCAAAGACTTCTGAGAGAGGCTATCATCTGTCAAATGGACCCATTTTACTATAAAATTAATAGGCCCGTTTCATTAAACTGACACCATATAGATAAATTTTACCTTAACAAACAAGGGGTTCGTAATTTAAAAATCAATTTTGCTTGTGTTCGCTTGAATTCTGCAGGTGTGAGATACCTTCAATATTTGATCCGTCGCATTCAAGATCCCAATAGTTTGAGATTGATAATGTATTTTTTACATACGTAATTATATTGCTTACAAATGATAGCATGATCAAACTACGAGTAGATGACAACGCCACAAATGCAACGTTGTAAATGCACATTACCAATTTGCAATGCAGAAAATATGTTACACAAGTGCAAAATTGCAGCGTCATAAGACTTTTCGACACATTTACAATGCTTATGTTGATTTTATACATCCTATTACATCTTATTGTAGTTTCGTTGGATGTCTTCCGATAGAGATATGTTGCTATTTTAAACAAATAAGAAATCCTAGTAGTGCTGAATCATATTATCCTACGAAAAGTTGACAGATTAGAAACCATATAGAGCTTGAAACCTTAAAATACCAGTAAGAAAACGTTATACTTTGAACCCTTTGCCAAACACTATCTGCTTTTGGAGTGTCTGATGTTCTTCATTAACTAGTTTCGTGCTTATTAGACGAATATGAAGAGATTCTATCTTTATTTCACGAGAAAGAAAGTACAATTTATACAACCGTCTTAGTAAACTAGTCACAAACTTTTCTCATTAATTAACTTCGAAGCTATTTATTGGCTCAAGTCTAGACGAAAGAACTCATAAAGTCGTCTT
The DNA here is from genome assembly GCA_963680895.1 of Fragum sueziense. Lineage (NCBI taxonomy): Eukaryota > Metazoa > Mollusca > Bivalvia > Cardiida > Cardiidae > Fragum > Fragum sueziense. The sequence continues at coordinate 36,689,807 of OY804598.1, read as the reverse complement.
CCCTTATTTATACCCTCTGTGTGGCATACAGAAATTAGAAGGCGCAATTGCGACTTAAAAGTATACTGGTACAGTTGAAACTTGTTCTGGCGAAACGGTATGTAATGTAATTAGGCAGAATCCTTGTTTTGTAACGATTGGTCAAATTAGGAAAAGTCTATAAGGGATCAGCATGAATCTTAATCACACTGTGCGTAGGTACAAAACTATCTGATTCTAGATCCCGTCGCAAATATTGATAGTGGGGCATACTCTTTATAAATATACACTTTACAACATTGAATTAAAAACTTGTGGTTTCGTAATAGATTATATCTTCTACAAAATACAAGATGTTTTAATGTTGGAAATAGTGAAGAATGCGGGCATACAAGTAGATGACTAGCGCTTGGAAATTTGTACAAGGACGTGCAATTAATTTACGAAAGTAGCTATGGTTCATTAGAAACAGTACCTAGAAAAAGGTCCCTTATGACTAGTCAAGACAACATGGATGTAGAACAGCCGAGCATATGTACATTTGACTAGTGTTTTTCTACATAGTCTTGGTGGCATGTTGCAACTTGAAGAAAGCAGCATGGCCTCTAATCAGACTGCACCAAGGTACAAGACGGTCAGCATCCATGGTTGTCTCAAATCATCTCCTGTTTTCAAAGATATTGTACCTTAGGCTTGTCTTAAGCTGTAATTACAAGGTCTTCGATGAAAAGCAGCGATACGATTCATATAATGACAATGTTTTCTTAGATCCTGGCTAATATGTATTCAGAATGACGTACAGATAAATTAGTGCAATCATAAAGGTTGTGAACTTTCTGATAAGGTTAATATTGTTCGAAGATGTACATAATTTTCTAGTTAAAATGAACTTCATAGACATTGTTTTGTTGATAGGGCGTAAATAAAACATGTAAATTGGTATAAGAAAATGTACTTTGTCATCTAGATTCGGTTCAGCCTGTGCATAATTGTTTGCACCCTGTAGCACAAGTTGATCTAGATTCTTTAGAAACTTTTATGTCACAAGAGCTCATTCAACCATACCCAAGATACATAAACGCATACACATACCCATGTACGCACATGTTGGAGTGACTGATCAAAGATCGAGCTACAGATAAAAGGAATAAATGACTTTTACAAATTTGATATTTCATTTATCACTCACCAACTCTTTAGCCCACTCCCTCTTATCGGATTGTATTGCTAACTAGTCATCTTTCACCCTATACATGTAGACTTTCTTGCAATGTAAAAAGATTGTCGCTTTCCTTTCAAACGCCTACACAATAAAGCCTGTTAAAAATTCTAGTCACGAGGGTTTGGAAGATAAGCAGCAATTCGTCTTAATCATTATTTCCCTTCATACCAATATCCTTTTTCCTTAAGAAATTTTTCTTAATGTGTGTTGATGACAAAATACAATTGGTCACTTTTAAGCATTAGTGGATAACAAAATGGCCACTACCTCTATACATGCTCATGTCATTTGGAACACCACTGACAACTCTGTCGAATCATACCACTGTGTTGTAAGTTGTCCGTTAGATTTGTGTAGTTTTTACGGAAGTTTTGAGTGGTCAATCAAAGATGGCGTCCGTGGAAAATCGGGAGAGGTGGGTGTCTTAGTTTTTCGTCGATAATTTCCTTAAATGGCCGTATCTTGTCTTGATACTGATATCATCGTACAAGAGAAATGTATGCCTATTCACGGTGCTATATAGCCAAGTACCAGTGTTGTCCTATCGTCTTTGGTCGTAGTGCAAAGACAGCCCAACACGGAAAACTTTTTTCGAAGCGAGAAAGATGGCCTTTTAAGGATGATTACATAGTAAATAGCGAACTAGGGAACAAACTATTGCTCTAACTTGGACGTTTTTAACATGGTCTTTTCTATGGTTACCGTTATTTTACACAAAAATGTCCAGAATGACCACAAACCCCGTGTTCACTAAATGGCCAAACAACGGTGTAGTCACAATGAAAATATGCAGACACAACGGTGCAGTTTCTGTGTTATCTGTACGGTGTAGTTATTATTTTCATAACAAATTGTGAACGGTGTAGACTTGGTATGTTGTATAGGGCGAACCAGCTCTAACAGCTAGCAGATCATGTGCAGCTCTGATTTATCTCCCTCAAATACTTTGGTCTTAGAAAACCCAGTTCTCTCCCTTGATGAAAACGCCGCTATCCTCAAAGTAAAAGAAAACAAAAGTTAAGGAAATATGCCGTATTCTCTTTTCTTTATTCGTCTAAGCCTAAAACAGTTCAATGTATGTTTCATTTAATTTTCGGGAGACATTTTTTGTTTTTTGTTATTGAATTAACTTCTGACGGATATGATAATCACAAGAATACCATCACAAAATATTAAACAAGACATGAAGTAAACGTCATTTTAGAACAATGTTTACTGACTTAAAATGATTTCAACTCATGGAGTATGATAATTATTGATCGACATGTATCTTGTTTTCAACTTGACCCCTCATTGAAAAGTCCGATTTCACCCCAAATAATGGATTCCATCAACAAAACATATATTATAAATAACAAACCAAATATGAATTTGTTTCATAAACATTTTGGCCATTTTTTCGTCTTGTTCGACTTAATCAAGTCTTGTAAATAGAATTACGGAACTGCAAAATTTATTTTGGCATTTTCAGACGTAATTAATCTCTTCTTCAGGTCTGACAATTTTCTGACCAAGATTTTTCGGGCCCACTCATAAAACGTAACCACTTGCAATGAAAAAGAAAATATCCTATTCGCCAAAACGGTTTGACGATTGGAGTAAAACGCATTGAAGTGCTTCCAAGAGAGTAGAACTTACACACATCCATAAATAAATGAAATACAATGTTTTCCATTGGGAACCGACCTTCCTTGACCATCTTATGAAAAGATAACCAATTACCAAGTTGATCAATGCTTCTCAATGACTTAATCACATCTAGGAACAAACTGTTCATTTCAGCCAGTATTCCATGTCTCGCGAGTCCATATCCGTATCATCTGTTAAGCACGTCCAATGGAAATATCAGGAATTTAGGTCGGAGCTTTTTGAAAACCTTTATGGGGTGTTGAACTTCGTAGTTTTTATGCACAGGACTCATGCATACAAAATCAGGGGTATCATCGATAGAAAAATTGGTAATTCCAAAACCCTGATTTTCTACGTTGATGATGTCTATCTTGTGTATTCTATGCTCGCAAATGGGGATGATGTCCTAGTCTGATTGCTTGATGATATCCAGAATTATACTAAAGTTCAGAGTTTCCAAACCTTTTTGGCCTGTCTGATCATCGATCTCCCTCCTGCGCCCTTTTAATATCTGGCTGGAATGGTCCTGTTCCGAATGCTTCACAACCTTTTCGAAACTTCATTCGAAATGACAGTAGTAACAAGTGAACAGCATGGAACTGAAAATAAAAGACAAAATAAAACAGACGCCGGCAGATTCTTGGTATTTTCTACTTTTGACCCTTACGGAATTGTTTTGACAAATAGCGAAGAAACTAGATTCTCTCTCTATTCTGATTAAAGTATACTTTGTAGACATATTGTCACCTTCTTTGCTGCAATGTATTTACAAGTCAGTCACATATTAACATAATTGTTGAAGAATTTCGGTAGTAATTGTAAAACGTGATTCCCAGGCATGAAAACGTTATCATTAAACATTACAATAATATCATTCCAGAAATAATAAGTTCTGTATTGCTTCAAGTCTACACCATTCACAATTACATTATGTCTACACCGTTCACAATTTGTTATGAAAATATAACCACACCGTACATAAAAACACAGAAACTGCACCGTTGTGTCTGCATATTTTCACTGTGACTACACCGTTGTTTGGCCATTTAGTAAACACGGTGTTTGTGGTCATTCTGGACATTTTTGTGTAAAATAACGGTAACCATAGAAAAGTGCATGTTAAAACACCCAAGTCAGAGCAACAGTTTGTTCCTTAGTTCGCTGATTACGATGTAATTATCCTTAAAAGATCAACTTTCTCGCTTCGAAAAAAGTTTTCCGTGTTGGGCTGTCTTTGCACAACGATTGAGTACGATAGGACAACACTGGTATTTTGATATATAGAACCGTTTATAGGTATACATTTCCCCTGTATAATGATATCAGTATCAAGGCAAGATACGACCGTTTAAGAAATTTATCGATGAAAAACTATGACACCTACCTCTCATGTTGTATCGTTGTCGCCATCTTTGAATGACTGCACAAACCTAACGGACAGCTTACAACACAGTGCATACCTTGCATGCAAGTCGTAGAACTACTTTCAGACTATGAATAGAATAGAATAGAACAACAATTCGAAACGTTCGTCTGTGACTAATGTCAATAATAAAGCGACAATAATACTGAAATGCATTGTTTGTAGTTCCAGTGTACTCTCTTTTTAGAATGATTACACTCTGCAAGTCGCGCAAGTTGCCATGGTTGTTCATTTGGATGACCTCGAAAACTACTTTATGAAGCGTAGCTACTTCCGGCTAAGAAATGTGATTTTTTAACATTTCTTCATACACACACTTCCGAGTCGATGTTTCGACCTTTGATCAACATTATCCGAGGATATCCGAACGATGCTCATGTATGCGTGACCAGCTTTGATTTGATTTTTTAAAAAAGTAAGTAGGTAAGTAGGTTAGTCGGTCATGACTTACACGGCTTCTGATATGTACAAATTCAATAAAGTGATACCTTGTCCTATCATTGAGAATAGTTCATGTGCCTTGAAGACATTGAACGCGATTTTATCCAAGTTGTGTCCATTATTCAGAATATTTGCAATTGAACCAGGATCTGGAAAAAAGTCCCTTATACACGCAGTCTGATCCGGAAGCATGTTGTTCTCCACCATATTCTTCATGACATATAGCAATAATAAAACAGCAACACGGATGTCTGCCAGTCTTTACATAGGCATAGGCTGATTTTGAAATATAGCTCCCTCAAATGCTATATGGGACCTTTTCCCAGATCGGCGCTCAATTCTGTTTTAACAGTAACCTTTTTCCAATGGCACATGTTGACGCAAAATGGTGTTGAAGCTTTACAAACTGTGGTCGAAAAATCAAGTAAATGCTGTTTGCCAGCACTTTCTTTTCATTTTATCACACCATTTCGCAAACAGCTTTCATTTTGACAGTTTGATTAATGTTGTTGTCTTTGCACTTCTGAGACAGTTTAACATTTTGTCAAATTTTGGATTATTTAAAATGCTACACTGCTTGCATAATATCCTTTCATTATAATTTCGCCTGAATAAATGATGGAATGTACACAAAAATTTGGAGACAATTATCATTCCCCAAAAAATCAGGCGCAAGTGGAAACTGTCTGTATAAAGCCCATGAATGTGGTATTTAACACCTCCTGGAACGAGAAAAAGGACACACACATTACTAATAAAGAAAAGAGGACCAAGACCTATAATGGCTGATAATAGCGGTTGGTTATCTTATAATATGGAGAAAAATAGAAAACCTCTCCTGTCTTTCTCCTAATTTTATTAAGAGAGGTAATTGCATTAGAAGGTCATAGATGAATGTAGAGGGCTGATGAAAAGGTTTAGCATATGTACGTTATCTTTTACGTTTTCCTATATTTTCCGTTACCAAATAATACATGGTTTTGTCTTCAATAATATCTGAATCTATGGAAAGTATTGAGGCAAACGTAAGAAATATAGATAATTCAACTCTTTTCATTTTGCCTCAACCTATAAATTCTTCATTTATCATATTGTTCCATATCATTTCTTCCAAATCATATTTGTTCTACAAAGTATTTTTCACTGGAAGAGATCGCTGGAGGAGATCAGTACAGCGATAGCCAAACATATACCACGCACAAGCGATTAGTATAGTGTTTATGTATTTGATAAAGGCTGTATAGTAGATTCTACGCAAAATAAAACATTCAAATGCGCCAGCGCAATACATGTTTATATCGCGTTGAATCTTCTTTACAGACTCTATCAGACTAAGTGTTCGCTAGCGGTTCATTGGAGATGGGGGCGTGGCTATGTATAGACGTCACATAAACTAGCCGGTAGTCCAGTTTATGCAAAATATAGCTGCAAAATTTTGAAATTTACTGCAATTTCATTCTTCCAAAAAGTAGGTCGAATTTTAAGAAATGAGAAGATGCCTACAGGCGTGACATACACATCTCCAATAGATCACCATTGCGGATAATCTGGTGGTGTCATGTTTGCAAATACCTTAACCCTTTCCCAAACAACAAAATTTAAGGGTAGTGGAATTTAAACACTGCTTTAACTGACCACAGAAATGTATGACGATAAAGATCTTATTTTTGAAATACAGCACTGAAGATATTGAGACAAAAGAAAAAGATGCTGTTTATCTATGTAGTCCCAAGCCTTTTCTACTAGTAACGTCAAAACCAGGTCGTGTTTGGTAAATGGTTGAATGACAACAGGTACACATTAATAGAGTGTGAGTTAGATAATACTTAATTTAGGACTAAATGAACTTGATTTGAACGATCTACCTATGCAAGTTGACCAAGCCATGCTATCTTTCTTGAAATATATATATTTTATCTGTTTGTATGCTTAAAACTACACGGGGATTGTGTATTGTGGAATTGTTAACTATGCCGTCAAATAAGTCCCGCTCCAGGTAAGATATGTTACCAAAAAACGTTCTCATTTCTGTGTCACTTTGCAAACGGTTTGTTGCATGTACGAGTCTCCACTTCACTAAGGTCGTTCTTCAGATGTATGGCTTATTTAAAATCTCATTGTACTCCCCCCCCCCCCCCCACACACAAAAAAAAATGATGTGTGACAAATGGATTTTTATGCTCCCCGAAAAAATTTCGGGGGAGCATATAGTCGCCATGCTGTCCGTCCGTCCGTCCGTCCGGCTGTCCGTCCGTCCGTGTGTCCGTCCGTCCGCTCTCACTGAGTTGACGGTTCGGGGTGATTCATGAGTACAGGGAAGGTTTACGGGTTTTTTTGCGTAAGGGGTGCACCCCTTAAAAGATTGATTAAAAACGTGTTGCATTGGTCCTAAAACCCCTGTAAAACAAATATCACTAAATCACCCCAGACCGTGAACGGACACTCTCTGCCGTCCGTCTTTGACGGCTGAGATTATAAATTTTCCATTTTGCTTTATTTTGTAATCGCACATGCGCACTTGTCTCTTATGGCTATTAATAGTAACAGGGGATTTCCACAACACTTGGAACGTGTCATTCAAAATGGCGGACTTCCTACCGACCAACTTTCAAAACAAATCTTCCGATGAAAAAATGGCTTGTATTTCGTCAGATTCCGAAGAAATTCATTCTCAACCAGGTTAAAGAGATATTATTAAAGCTGATTTCAATAGAATCGATAGGTGAGTCGTAATTATTAGAATTGCCCTTGACAAGTATGCGGAAGATCGATCCGAAAATTCGTCTGCCCGAAAATTCAACTCACCGAATTTTCTCAATCTTTTCGTCGCCAAGGAAAGTTTGTCACCATGTAAAACGAAATCAATCGTCATTTAAATGATATTTGGCAAACATTTTATGGAAATAACACTCTATGATTAATAATCGGGCCGAAATACCCCCTCTCCCCCCCCCCACCCCCGATGAAATGAAAATGAATTTGACCGGACAATTTTTGCCACTATTTTCAACCAACTCGCCGATAAAAATGAATTAATTAGGTCAGCTTAACCCTACTCTTTAGTTCATTTATGTCACGGGTTAGTTTTTTGCACCTTACGTTTTTTTTACCTTGCCAATAAAGAAATCGCGATCAGAATGGGACAACAAAACCCTGAAATAAGGTTTTTGCAGGCCTCCTAGTGAAACCTTTAAAACCTTTAGAAACCTTTAATTTCAGAGCAAACCTTTAAAACCTTTACATTTTCCCAGAAAACCTTTAAAAAGCCATAATAACCTGTAATTCTCTTGCAAAACCTTTATATTTGCTCAGACTGGTTGCCGTCCAAGCTTGAAGCAAGTAATGTACTTAATTCTGCAGTTTCCCTTCTTTTATGTATTGTCTTACAATGCAGACATCTTCAGAAGCCACCAAACCTCACCTTTTTCTTGGGGGAGACCCCCAAACCCCATTTATTAGAGGGTTGCATAAAAATGACTTTGGTTATGATCATGTTTTCTCTGACGAAAATGGCCTTTATTTACTCTTTATTTTGTCGCATTTTACACTAAAAGGCCTTTATTTTCACACATTGGAACCTTTATAAAAACCTTTATTTTTGTTTTGGTCTGCTAGGAGGCCTGTTTTTGTATTTTGTCACACCTGGACAGGTAAACTAACAAGAAAGTGACAGGTGAATAACGAAATGTCAAATGAAAATGTGATGCATCCAGTCTTAGTGAAAGAACCATTTCACTGTTTAATCATACTAATTTTACCCTTTTTACAGTTTGTTTCTCTGCAGAGACTTCTATACAAAATTGTTTTCTATACCCAGAATTTAATTAGAAGAATTGTTCAGGGGTGATCAGGAATTCCGGATCTAGAGGCCCCCAAAAAATCATTCTTGAGTTCAATGCAAATCCGATGAGAAAAGGGGGGATGGAGTTGAATCGGGAGAAAACTGAAAGAAAAACATAGCTTTTGAGAGAAAACACACAGAGTCTGGAAGTATGTATCCTTTTTATATCTATCTAAGGTTAATTTAGGAGGAAAGGTTGTGCATTGGACGCTGACACTTAGTCAAGACTCTTTTAGTCGATATGAGCCACTGCACTTACCCCACCTTCCCTCTTTCTTCTGTCTTGCCCATATCTTTAAAAAAGCCTTGGTAAAAAGAAGAAAATGCAAAAAAGGGGGGAACCCCTGCCCAATTTTTTTTTAGGGTTTTTTTTTTGGGGGGGGGTAGTGCATGGGGGGGGGCATTTTAGGTTGGTAAAATAACACCTTTAGATATGATTGTAGAGTGATTTTTTTAAGGGTTTAAAATCACTGATATTCATTTTCGGCCGAGGGCTTCCCCAAAAAATTCGTCAAAAAATTGTGGGCGTGGCAGGGTGGGGCTTATCGGACTTAGAGAAATCATGTGAAAAATCTTTAAAAATCAATTATCTGGCCAATTTGAACCATACTTGGCAGAATTGACCCTTGAGTAATTGTATTCGATGTGTGTTCATGATTTTTTCATTCGTCAAAAAATGAGGGCGTGGCAGGGCGGGGCTTATCCGACTTCAAGAAATCGTTAAATAATTCTTCAAAAATCTTCTCCTCCTGAACCACTGGGTCAATTCTTACCAAACTTGGCAGAAATGTTCCTTGGGTGACTCTTGTCAAAACTTGTTCGTGAATTTTTGATTCGTCAAAAATTGTGGGCGTGGCAGGGCGGGGCTTATCGGACTTAGAGAAATCATGTGAAAAATCTTTAAAAATCAATTATATGGCCAATTTGAACCATACTTGGCAGGATTGACCCTTGAGTGATTGTATTCAATGTATGTTCATGATTTTTTCATTCGTCAAAAAATGAAGGCGTGGCAGGGCGGGGCTTATCCGACTTCAAGAAATCGTTAAATAATTCTTCAAAAATCTTCTCCTCCTGAACCACTGAGCCAACTTACTAAACTTGGCAGGAATGTTCCTTTGGTGACTCTTGTCAAAACTTGTTCGTGAATTTTTGATTCGTCAAAAATTGTGGGCGTGGCAGGGCGGGGCTTATCGGACTTAGAGAAATCATGTGAAAAATCTTTAAAAATCAATTAGCAGGCCAATTTGAACCATACTTGGCAGGATTGACCCTTGAGTGATTGTATTCAATGTACGTTCATGATTTTTTCATTCGTCAAAAAATGAGGGAGTGGCAGGGCGGGGCTTATCCGACTTCAAGAAATCGTTAAATAATTCTTCAAAAATCTTCTCCTTCTGAACCACTGAGCCAATTCTTACTAAACTTGGCAGGAATGTTCCTTGGATGACTCTTGTCAAAACTTGTTCGTGAATTTTTGATTCGTCAAAAATTGTGGGCGTGGCAGGGCGGGTCTTATCGGACTTAGAGAAATCATGTGAAAATTTTTTAAAAATCAATTATTCCTCCTTTGTGAACTTAAGTTGGCACAAATGTCCCTTTAGTGATTGTATTCAATGCATGTTCATGAATTTTTGATTCGTCAAAAAATGAGGGCGTGGCAGGGCGGGGCTTATCCGATTTCGGGAAATCGTCAGATAATTCTTCAAAAATCTTCTCCTCCTTAACCACTCAGCCAATTCTTACCAAACTTGGCAGTAATGTTCCTTGGGTGACTCTTTTCAAAACTTGTTCGTGAATTTTTGATTCGTCAAAAATTGTGGGCGTGGCAGGGTGGGGCTTATCGGACTTAGAGAAATCATGTGAATAATCTTTAAAAATCAATTATCAGGCCAATTTGAACCATACTTGGCAGGATTGACCCTTGAGTGATTGTATTCAATGTATGTTCATGATTTTTCCATTTGTCAAAAAATGTGGGCGTGGCAGGGCGAGGCTTATATGACTTCTTCAAAAATCTTCTCCTCCTTAACCATTGGACAATTCTTACTAAACTTTGCAGGATTGTTCCTTTGGTGACTCTTTTCAAAATTTGTTCGTGAATTTTCGATTTGTCAAAAATCGTGGGCGTGGCAGGGCGGGGCTTATCGGACTTGGAGAAATCATGTGAAAAATCATTCAAAATCAATGCTTTGACCATTTTGAACTTAAGTTGGCACTAATGTCCCTTGAGTGATTGTATTCAATGCATGTTCATGAATATTTGATTCGTCAAAAATTGTGGGCGTGGCAGGGCGGGGCTTATCCGATTTTGAGAAATCGTCAGATAATTCTTAAAAAATTTTCTCCTCCTTAACCAGTGAGCCAATTCTTACCAAACTTGGCAGGAATGTTCCTTGGGTGACTCTTTTCGAAACTTATTCATGAATTTTTTATTCGTTTTTTTTTTATCAAAATTGGCAGGAATGTTCATTGGGGGACTTATTTTAAAATTTGTTCATGAATTTTTGATTTGCAAAAAATGTGGTAAGCGCATGGCAGGGCTTATCAGACTTAACGAAATCATGAGGAAAAAAAGCAATTAAACAGTAAATTTGAACCAAATCGTACAGGAATGTTCCTTGATTGACTGTCTTCAATGCATGGTTGTGAGTTTTTGGTTCATTGAAAAATATGGGCATGGCAGGGTGGGGCTTGGGGATTGTTAAATGTGTTGTTTGGTCTGTTGATTTTTTGTTCGCTCTATTTCCCAATTGATCAGCTCACAGTTCAAATGAAATCAATTTCTCAAAATGCACAAAATTTGCGCTTTTGGGGGGTATGATCACTTTCAGTGATATTCTAGTTACTCTCAAAACATAGCTTAATAGTTTTGTTACATTTACCTGTTTTTACCTACAGTTTATTAGGTAACAAGTTTCAAAAAATACTTTTTCATAATACAATCATAACGTAAAAAATTGTACACCTTTCCAATGATATATATTATATAACATTACAAAATTTCACAGAAACAAGCTTAAATACAAAGGCTGTAAAGTTAAATAACCATAATTTGCAATTCACTCAAAAAATATTCAGCTAACACTACTGGCTCTATATAGAATATACAGCATGACAAGGGTTAAGGTAAATTACTTCCAACATAGAAAATAAGTTATTTTTCAATTCGATGGTACAGTTCCAGTTTTTTTAGCTGCTTAACCCATTACTGCTCAGACAAATTTTGAACTTTTTTGAAACTTCAAAGGATTTACAGAAGACACAATTAAAACTGTAAACAATTTATTCTGATTTTCTGATGGGATAGAAAACATTGTATGAAAGGAGAAATTGAACAGAATTTTCTCCTTTTCTCACAATGTTTTCTCAAGTGGTCAGCTGCAGACCAGTAAAAAGAAGGCATTGACTGGTAAACTTTTAAATACCGAAGATCACAGTTTTGAAAATATGGAACAGGCAGTTTCAATATGGAAACATAGGAGGTTGCACTAGGATGTCTTTTAAACTTGGTTGCAGGAGAAGCCCTTAACTTAATTATGGCATTCATGCCCCACAAGTTAACTGGTCCAATAATTTGGTTATTTAACCCCAGAAAGATACAGTTGTAGTATAATTGTCATTGTTCCCATAAGGTTTAGACATTACATCCCACAATGGTATATTCCGGTATTTTGGTTATTTAACCCCAGAAAGATACAGTTGCAGTATCATAGTCATTGTTCCCGTAAGGTTTAGACATGACATCCCACAATGGTATGTTCCAGTACTTTGGCTATTTAACCCCAGAAAGATACAGTTGCAGTATCATGGTCATTGTTCCCATAAGGTTTAGACATTACACCCCACAATGGTATGTTCCAGTATTTTGGTTATTTAACCCCAGAAAGATACAGTTGCAGTATCATGGTCATTGTTCCCATAAGGTTTAGACATTACACCCCACAATGGTATGTTCCAGTATTTTGGATATTTAACCCCCGAAAGATACAGTTGCAGTATCATGGTCATTGTTCCCATAAGGTTTAGACATTACACCCCACAATGGTATGTTCCAGTATTTTGGTTTTTTAACACCAGAAATATACAGTTGCAGTATCATGGTCATTGTTCCCGTAAGGTTTAGACATTACACCCCACAATGGTACAGTTGAGAACATCATGAAATTGACAACCTGAATGTTTTGGGAATGTTTTATGAGCGTTCATTCATTTGAGCTGAATGGAATGGATTGAATGGATAATCCGTTCAGTGAATGGTAATACCATTCAATTAGATAAATTTCGAAAATAAAAATTAAACGAAAAAATTATTGTTTAATAATTATTCTTAATGTGTGTTCCTAATTACTTGAATCGTTTTCGAGGTATAAATAGCTTAAAGAATATTTTCTCAATAAAATGTCCAAGCGACATCCTAAATTTAGGACTTTTCTCGTATGAATATTTTTATTTTATTTTTCGAGACGACCACAACCGGAAAACGAATTTATTTTACCCATATCGCTATGACAAACAACATGGCGACGGAAATGTGTTTTCTCATTTTGACAAGTCGTTTTCGCCTCGAAAGGACAATAAATGGCAGAAATTATGAGAAATCGAACTGTTAGATCTGTATGGCAGATGTCGATGGCCGATGTAACATCCCACTGGCTTCGTAAGAGAGGTGTCAAACCTTTGCTTCGACCGTCAAAAGGTGAATTTTACTTTTTGCAACCATTTCCCAAACAAGACGGGTACCGAAACAAGACCGGGTTTGATATCCTTGATAGAAGATGGTGAATTTAAAAACATTGGGACATAACACTGACGTAGGAAGGGAGACAGGACTCGAAATAATTTAGAAGTGGGCCAACATATCCTATAGCCTCCCCCAATAATACATCTGTATCATTTGCCCCCCCCCCCCCCCCCCAACATTATCATTATCTTTTTTGGCCTGGATATTTTCTGCACATTGATATAATCATCAGGCTGCAGAGGTTGGTTCGTTCGATGCCTACCGGATTCGCTACTGCATGAAAAATTACATTGAATCTTGGTAGAAGACATGGTGAGTAATGAAAAATGCTGCAGTTTGCTTCATTTTTCATTATGATTTCTTAACCCTTATTCTCATGGGGCAGCAAGCTGTACTGTCAAACCATTCCCAAATCGGTAAACCGGACCCAATTTCGATATTCCATCAGTAAACCTGCCCCCCCCCCCCCACGACCCAAAATATCAATGATTAATGTAATCATAATCCGAGTCTTCTCTGGTGTAAATACGCTTTTTGATATTTTGATTTTTCGCTATTTACATCAGAGAGCGTTGCTCTTTGAAAATATCAAGAAGTTCGCAACTCGATGTTGCACATCGTTCACTGCCCGATCTTAAACGATATCCTTAAAACGCCTGATGGTATCGATAAATGAACCATTTATTGTTATGACTGCTGAAAAAATTCGGACCAAAAAGTATTTCCAAAAGGTTTATAGGCAATGTTTTGCAATATTTTCCCTCACCTGAGCAGCCTTTGTTTACCTTGACCTTCCATTCAAAACCAAAGGTTATACTCTTCCAGCAGGCCGATTTTAAATGAAATTTTTGGTCAGGTATGACAAAAAATGATTAATTGATCTATACCCTACAGTGTTTTACCGAGTGATTCGATATGATACACAAAAACAAAGCTTCACTACTTGTAACGTTACCGAACTTTCCGCTGTTTTCAAAGAGCAACGCTCTCTGATGTAAATAGCGAAAAATCAAAATATCAAAAAGCATATTTACATCAGAGAAGACTCGGATTAATGTAATCAGTGATCATTTTAAAAAATATATATAATCAATATCATACTATTCTTTGTTAGTTTAATTATTTTAATGCACCCGAAGGGTAGTATCATGTTATGGCTCCGGTCGTCCGTTAGCAATTTCTTGTGTGCGCAACTCCTTCTACAGTTTTGATCAGAATTTGATCAAACTTGCCACAATGAATCTCTGTGGTGTCTAGTTGTGCACACCACTTACGGCATTCAGATAACTCTTTTCGTTCTTGAATTCTCTGCCCTTGAATTTAAAAAAAATGTCCATTTTACTGACAAACCCCTCTCAGGCGTATATGCGCCGCTCTGCGAACCTCTTGTTATTTGTTGTTGTTCAATATTTAGAGTGCCTGCCCAGGAATTGTATCCCACAAACAGCAAAAATTTACATGTGTCCATATTCAAAGTAGTCCTATTTATAAGCCCTGACACATTTTTTAAAAATCTTTTCTGTGTATGTCAGGACTTATCAGATCTGCCATTTTCAGCTCACCTGAGCACGAAGTGCTCATGGGGAGCTATTGTGGTCACTCACCGTCCGTCTGTCCGTTCACATTTCTTTAACCCTTTCCCAAACAAGACCTGGTTTTGACGTGCCTAGTAGAAAAGGCTTGGGAAAACATTGAAACAAAAGAAGAAACTGCTGATAACCAGCAGTTTCTCCTTTTGTCTCAATATTTTCAATGTCATATTTTACACAAATTCTATCTTTAAAAACTCCCATTTTGTCATTTGTGGCAGTTTTTGAAGTGGATCACCCTAAAATTTTGCCGTTTGGGAAAGGGTTAAACATCTTCTCCTCCTAAACCATTTGGTCAATTTTGACCAAACTTGGCAGGAATGTTCCTTGGGTGACCCTTTTCAAAACTTGTTCGCGGATTTTTGATTTGTCAAAAAATGTGGGCGTGGCAGGGCGTGGCTTATCGGACTTAGAGAAATCCTAAGAATATTCTTTAAAAATCAACCATTGGGCCAATTTGAACCTTACTTGGCAGAAATGTTCCTTGGGTGACCCTTTTCAAAAATTGTTCGCAAATTCTTGATCGTCAAAAAATGTGGGCGTGGCAGGGCGTGGCTTATCGGACTTAGAGAAATGCTAAGAAAATTCTTTAAAAATCAACCATTGGTCCAATTTGTACCAAACTTGGCAGAAATGTTCCTTGGGTGACACTCTCGAAAATTTGTTGGTGAATTTTTGATTTGTCAGGAAAAGTGGACGTGGCAGGGCGTGGCTTATCGGACTTAGAGAAATGCTAAGAAAATTCTTTAAAAATCAACTATTGGCCCAATTTGAACCAAACTTGGCAGAAATGTTCCTTGGGTGACACTCTTGAAAATTTGTTGGTGAATTTTTGATTTGTCAGGAAAAGTGGGCGTGGCAGGGCGTGACTTATTGGACTTGGAGAAATTCTAAGAAAATTCCTTAAAAATCAACCGTTGGCCCAATTTGAACCAAACTAGGCAGGAATGTTCCTTGGGTGACTCTTTTCAAAATTTGTTTGCGAATTTTTGATTCGTCAAAAAATGTGGGCGTGGCAGGGTGTGGCTTATCGGACTTAGAGAAATGCTAAGAAAATTCTTTAAAAATCAACCATTGGTCCAATTTGTACCAAACTTGGCAGAAATGTTCCTTGGGTGACACTCTTGAAAATTTGTTGGTGAATTTTTGATTTGTCAGGAAAAGTGGACGTGGCAGGGCGTGGCTTATCCGACTTAGAGAAATGCTAAGAAAATTCTTTAAAAATCAACTATTGGCCCATTTTGAACCAAACTTGGCAGAAATGTTCCTTGGGTGACACTCTTGAAAATTTGTTGGTGAATTTTTGATTTGTCAGGAAAAGTGGGCGTGGCAGGGCGTGACTTATTGGACTTGGAGAAATTCTAAGAAAATTCCTTAAAAATCAACCGTTGGCCAATTTGAACCAAACTAGGCAGGAATGTTCCTTGGGTGACTCTTTTCAAAATTTGTTTGCGAATTTTTGATTCGTCAAAAAATGTGGGCGTGGCAGGGTGTGGCTTATCGGACTTAGAGAAATGCTAAGAAAATTCTTTAAAAATCAACCATTGGCCCAATTTGAACCAAACTTGGCAGAAATGTTCCTTGGGTGACACTCTTGAAAATTTGTTGGTGAATTTTTGATTTGTCAGGAAAAGTGGGCGTGGCTTATCGGACTTAGAGAAATGCTAAGAAAATTCTTTAAAAATCAACTATTGGCCCAATTTGAACCAAACATGGCAGAAATGTTCCTTGGGTGACACTCTTGAAAATTTGTTGGTGAATTTTTGATTTGTCAGGAAAAGTGGGCGTGGCAGGGCGTGACTTATTGGACTTGGAGAAATCCTAAGAAAATTCTTTAAAAATCAACCATTGGCCTAATTTGAACCAAACTTGGCTGAAATGTTCCTTGGGTGACACTTTTCAAAATTTGTTGGTGAATTTTTGATTTGTCAGAAAATGTGGGTGTGGCAGGGCGTGGCTTATCGGACTTAGAGAAATGCTAAGAAAATTCTTTAAAAATCAACCATTGGCCCAATTTGAACCAAACTTGGCAGAAATGTTCCCTGGGTGACACTCTTGAAAATTTGTTGGTGAATTTTTGATTTGTCAGGAAAAGTGGGCGTGGCAGGGCGTGACTTATTGGACTTGGAGAAATTCTAAGAAAATTCCTTAAAAATCAACCGTTGGCCCAATTTGAACCAAACTAGGCAGGAATGTTTCTTGGGTGACTCTTTTCAAAATTTGTTTGCGAATTTTTGATTCGTCAAAAAATGTGGGCGTGGCAGGGCGTGGCTTATCAGACTTAGAGAAATCCTAAGAAAATTCTTTAAAAATCAACCATAGGGCCAATTTGAACCTAACTTGGCAGAAATGTTCCTTGGGTGACCCTTTTCAAAAATTGTTCGCAAATTTTTGATTCGTCAAAAAAAGTGGGCGTGGCAGGGCGTGGCTTATCGGACTTAGAGAAATGCTAAGAAAATTCTTTAAAAATCAACCGTTGGCCCAATTTGAACCAAACTTGGCAGTAATGTTCCCTGGGTGACACTCTTCAAAACTTGTTCGCAAATTTTTGATTCGTCAGAAAAAGTGGGCGTGGCAGGACATGGCTTCTCTGACTTAGAGAAATCCTAAGAAAATTCTTCAAAAATCAACCGTTGGCCAAATTTGAACCAAACTTGACAGAATTATTCTTTGGGTGACTTTTTAAAATTTGTTTGCGGATTTTGATTTGTCAGATAAAGCAGGCGTGGCAGGGTGTGGCTTATCGAAGTTAGAGACACCCTAAGAAAATTCTTTAAAAACACATTGGGCCAATTTGAACGAAACTTAGCAAGAATTTTCTTTGAGTGACTTTTAAAAATGCGTACACAAATTTTCTTTGTCGTCTAAAAATGTGGGTGTGGAAGGGCAGTGTTATCAGACTTAGAGAAATCATACGAAAACTCTTTAAAAATGAAGCATAGGGCCAATTTGAACCAAACTTGGCAACAATGTTCCTTGAGTGACCCTTTTCAAAATTTGTTCACGAATTTATGATTTGTACAAAAAAGTGGGCATGTCACAAACTTCTTTCAGGTGAGCGATATAGGGCCATTCTGGCCCTCTTGTTTCTATAGCACATTTCTATTGCGGTCTGTTATTGCACATGTTTAACGGAGGGGATAAGTTCATTGTCAGAGAATAAACTTAAATAATAATATGGTGTAACTGTTATTTTCAGACATGGAGAAACTTGCGTTGGTGTTATTCGAAACAATGAAACTTGGTGACTATGAATGTTTGAAACAGAGCTCTAGAGACATGTCTATTTTTCCCTTGGAGTGTGAGGTTCAAACGTGAAGTTCTGAAATATTCAGGTAGGTTTCTTGTGATTTCCTTGCATTTGATTTGTAAATTTTTTTGCTGTGCTCGAGAAATGGTAAACGCATGACCTTATTAGATGTGTGTAAGTGGGTATGCATGTCTTAAAGTGTCCGATGATTGGCAAAATTAAAGTCTTGTGCCGAAAGAACACCTTACTATTAACCAAATATCAAAGTTTCTACAATTTTCCAACATTAGGAGTGTTTTTATTTCGTCTTTTAAATTGGATATTTTGGTCTTTTCCGATCTTTGCCGAAGAAAATACGCTAAACTTCCGACTTGAAATTATGACGTCATACTTGCCACTGAATGACGTCATGGCGGGAAAAACGGGCAGTCATGGGTCATTTCCCGGAAAGTCTGAAATTTCTGAAAAAGTTAAATGTCCGACTTTTCTGTCATAAAGCGACTTCCCCAATCGATACTCAAAACACGGAATTCGTCCTCAGTAAATGTTAGAAAAAAAATGTTAAAACAGTCAAAGAATAGGTCGTAAGTGAATTAAAGAATGTGTCAAAGAACGGTTTAAGTTTGTCTGTATTATTCTTACGATCGAGAAATTGATAAAAACTGATACTTCGCTATATGACAGAAAGGTCGAACACATTATCTTTGTCAGACACCTCATGCTCTAGATTGGGGGCGGAGTCAAGCCATTGATGACGTCAATCCGTGGCAATTTTACGGAAATTGCCGATCTTTATTTTCTCGAAAATCAGTTTTTCAACGATGTAAAGAAAAGCAAATAAAACTTTTAAAACAACTGAGTTTGGCGGATCTTTTATAAAACACGTTAATTTAATGATTTTTTTACAATATACGGTGCAATAAACTGCCAAGCTTGGTAGCCTTTAAGTATTGGTCTGGCAATATCTCATTTTAACCCTTTCCTGCACATACTGACGCCTTTTGACTCCCTAACAAGTAAATGCTTAGAAAAACATTGTGAAAAATGAAGAATTTGCTTGTCATGTACAGGCAATTTGTTCATTTTCCACAATGTTTTCTAACCCAAAATAGAAACATTTCTAAAATTTCATCAATTTGAAATTTTCAGATCTACAAAATAATTCAAATAAAATTTTAGGTCCAACATTTTGGTGTCTGAAAATAAGTTAAGGGAGTTTGCCTCTAATGGGATTTATGCAATGTCAGAATAATTTCTGAGGCAATGTCATGAACATTTGACGGTAGAACATTCCTTCAAAGAATGTTTACATTGCCAAAATATGTTCGGATACATAGGAAATTATGTTTATGAAGTACCAGGAAAATTTCTGAAGTCCCTTGAATTTCATTAGAGGTGGGCTATGTTAACCCATTATCACACAATGACGCTTTTCGATTCCTCTCAAAAAAATGCCTGTGACAAGCAATTACTTCATTTCCCACAATGTTTTTCTGACAGACATGGCAAAAGACCAGAAATATTTGTCAGACATTCGGTCTGACAATACTGAAAAATCTGTCAGACTGAATAATATTTTGTCAGACCGATCACTTATTCACTATCTTGACAGATCAATAGAAACTTGTGTCAGACAGTTGGACTGACAATAGCAAAAAATCATCAGACCAAGGGAAGTTTTATCAGATATGTCTGATTGTCTGACAGTTTTCGCCATGTCTGGAAATTTTCACCCTGAAAGACCAAAATTTATAAAATTTCACTGACTTGAAATGTGTCGTCTGCGTCATCTCTGAATTTAGACACATCTAGATTATGTCCTTTGGTAATGGGTTCGTAAATACAATTTTCATTACATACATGCTAGCACAGAAAATATCAAGGTAAAAAGAATAAAATGCTGATTAAGCCTTCAATATTTTCTTGTAGGCAGGAGCTTTCAAATTGGACCACCCTTAACTCATACAGAATTATATAACTTTATTCAGAATTACTGTATTTATCTCTCAAAAATTTGCATGGATATATGCCTTAACCCTTTCCCAAACAAGACCTGGTTTTGACGTCCCTGATGAAATTAAGTTGTGTAAACATTGAGGCAAAAGAAGAAAATGATGATGATCTGTATTTTCTCCTTTTGCCTCAATATTTTCTAAGCTAAATTATACACAAATCCAATCTGCATCAGCAAATCTTTTGTCGTCTCCAACAACCTTTGAATTTGATCACCCTAAAATTTTGCCATTTGGGAAAGGGTTAACCCTATCCCAAACAATACCTGGTTTTGATATCCCTAGTGGATAAGGCTTGGGAAAACAGTGATACAAAAGAAGAAACTGCTGATAACCAGCAGTTTCACTTTCTCCTTTTGTCTCAATATTTTTTGTGCATTATTTCACACAAATACTACATTTATCATCATTTATTTTTGTCGTCTGTAACAGCTTTCAAATTGGGCCAGTCCAAGATTTTGTTGTTTGGGAAAGGGTTAAGGTAGAATACCCATAATGTGGCCATTTTGAGATAGCTAAAACATCAGATGTTTTTGAGTGGCGTCATTGCATATCCCAACTTATTCGGGCGCGGTCGTAAACATTCGGTGATGGAAAGTTCCACTGCCGAATGTTTTCGACTGCGCCCGAATAATTCCGACATCATACAAATCTCATTAGGGTATACTACATCAAGAAAATGAAATAAGCAATTGAATTATGCCCAATTCATGATTTGATATTGCTGTAAATACATATTAACAAAATAGCCAAATAATTGTAATTTGTATTATTTTGCTTTCAGACTCAAGACCAGTGTTACTGAACCTTTTTAAAGTTCACTGTACAGTGACCAGAGTCAAAGCGGCATGGAGGAAATTTAAAGAGCTACTACCAATCCTCACATCACGCCATCTCACATATCAAACACGCGGAAAAGTGTACAGTACCTGCGTCAGAAGTGTCATGATATATGTGAGCGAAACATGGCCTCTGTCTAAGCCAAATCTTCAACGCCTACAGCGAAATGACAACGCCATGGTCAGACAGATATGCGGCGTAAAAACAGATGATATCCGCACCACCAGATCATGCGATCTCCGCAAGAAGCTCGGCCTCGAGCATGTTTCTGCAAACAAGTTTTGTGCCAGGGAAGAATACATGCATTTAGAACATGTAGACCATAGTTCCCTTTACAGACAGATCATTAACTTACAAGTGTTTCATGAGTGTACAAATAAGTGTAAATGCCTCAGAAACAAGGGCGGATCTAGAGGGAGTGGGGGTTGGAATCCAGACGTCCCTGACATCTCATTTCAAATTTGGACAAATATAGACACAGCAATAATAAGATAAGATAAGGGTGATAGGATTTTAAATTTACTTCAAATCCAAACCCTTTGTTGTGGGTACACAGTCACATTGAATCCTCTTTAGAAGAAGATTCAAATGAGTACCCACAACATAGAATTGGGAGAATTATGAAAAGAATTATGAAAGATATTTTGCATCAGGAAAAGCTATTACCCTCTCTCATCAATAGATTGGTAGACTAGCCAAACTTTTGCCTTTTAGAAAAGTTTAAGGTAGTCCACTCCTAATGAGATTTGCACAGCATCGGAATTATTCGGCGACATCGAAACATTAGGTAGTGGTACTTTCCTTAGCCAAATGTTTACGGCTATGCCCAAATAGGTTTCGATACTTAACGACGCTGCTCGAAAAAACCTGATGTTTTATGAATCTCAAAATGGCCACATTATGGGCATTCAACCTTATCAGCCTAGATAAGAGAAAGACCTTATACATGCAGACTTATGAAGATCTATCCATGCTTTTCTCGAATGAAATTCATAAAATCTTGTAAAAATCACCTAACAACAGAATACTATATGAAATACATGTGGAAGCATTGAGGCAAAAGAAGAAAATGCTGATGACCAGCATTTTCTCCTTATGCCTTTATATCACCTGTGTTATATGTTCACAAATCTACATATACATTATGTCATCTCAAGCAGCGTTTGAATTGCATCATCCTAAATTTTTGTTGTTTTGGAAAGGTTTAAGTTCAACAACAAATCTTAAGGTAGTCCACCCCTAGTAATGTTCATGCGACATTTGGTTTTTTGTGCAATTTGATTAAACCGTTGTTATGTAGCCAACCTTTGCTGCTTGGGGTTGTTGCATGAATCTCATCACAGGTGGACTACCTTAATAAATAATTTTTCAAAATACTGCCAAGTCAGATGTGTCTCACACTTTCGATATTTTGGGGTAATGTGATGTCCCTTGTGGCTTGCACACATAAAGAGTGTACACAAATCCAATCTTTTTCTATATCCATTTTGTGACCTCAAGCAGCTTTTGAATTGCACCATCTTCAAATTTTGTTGTTTGCGAAAGGGTTTAGTCTAAAGAAAAATCTTAAGGTAGTCCACCGCCAATGAGATTCATGTGACATCGGAATTTCTGGTGCGATGTGATTGACATTTATTATGTAGCCAACCTTTACTACCGGGCTATTGTTTCATGAATTTTCAAAACACTGCAAAATCAGGCCCCGGTTTCTCGAAAAAACTTAAGTATATTCTCATGAGTTCATGCTCAACTTCTATTCAATACCAATCAACGTTGATTGGTATTCAATTGAAGTTCACGTGGATTTCGTGCGATTTGAGCACGATGCTCAGATTTGAGCATGAGAACATACTTAAGTTTTTTCGAGAAACCGGGGCCAGGTGTGTATCATACTTCTGATATTTTGAGGTAATACAATGTCCCTTGTGGCCTGCATACATCCAGAGTGTCAACTGTATATGCATGAACTGAATAATGAATACTATACATGGACATATTATTGATAATTAAAACTACATTAAATGAATATTCGGTGACCAGTTATCTTATCTAGACCTGCTTTTATGCATAGTAATATGATACATTCCCAAAGTAGCCGCCAAAAACCCAGTTGGCAGCCCATCAGACTCTCACTTATGAAGTCCCAGGTACGATCTTCGGCCGAATCAAACATAGATTCTGGCGAAATTGTCTCCAACCAATACTTTCATAATCGTTAGTCTATTTGGGTGAGCAGCTTTAGGCTCGGTAAGGATGTTGTAGATGTACTGGTCTGAGAAACAATGGGATCTCATAGTTAGATGCACCAGTGACCGCAATATGACAGTACTTAGCTGTTGAAAGAAGTGTTAAACCCAATCAATTTCCAAAGCAAATCTGCTGTATCAAGGCCTAATGTCACTCATGGCATCAGTATTCCATCATAGCTAGATTTTTAAAAAAATATTGAGAGAAAACATAATGCTGATCATCAGTATTTTCTACTTTTCCCTCAATATTTTCCATATAGCCCTTTCACAAATGACAGAGTGCATCAAACTCAATTATGAGGTTCAGTGCTTCAACTTGATTATGAAGCCCAAGCTCTCCAGCCAGGGTTAAGGTAGTCCACCCCTTATGAGATTCGCACGACATCGGAATTATTCCAGCGAAGTCGAAAACATTCAGCGGTGGAACTTTCTTCCGCTAAATATTTACGACCGGCCTGAATAGGTTCGTCTATGTAACGATGCTGCTCGGAAAATCTGATATTTTAAGAATCTAAAAATGGCTACTTTACGGATATTCTACCTTAATATCATGTTTTGTCTGCCACTAATTGGTGGATAACTGTAAAACCTAAATGGTTGAGTAGCTGTAGGCTAGGGAAGGATGATGTGATAGTTCTTGTGAGAGAAAGAACCAAAATCCATACAAAGGTAGATGCTCCACCTGCAAGGATATGATCAAGAAATCTCTTAAGAGAGGAGTTGCACTACATTTATTAACACAACCGACACAATTTCAGACTGTTCCAATTTTAGTCCACCCTAATGCGATTCGTGTGATGTCGGAATTATTCGGGCGAATTCGAAAGCATTCGGCGGTCAAACTACCACTACCGAATGTTTACGGTTGATCTGCTCGGAAAAATCTGATGCTTTAAGAATCTCAGAATGGCCACATTATGTGTATTCTACCTTAATATATTGTTTTGTCTGCCACTAATAGGTGGATAACTGTAAAACCTTAAGGTTGAATAGCTGTAGGCTAGGGAAGGATGTTGTGAGATAAACAACCAAATTCCATAGGCAGATGCTCCACCTACTATGATATAACCCAGAAATATTGAGAGAGGAGTTTACACTACACTCATTTGTACAAACAACACAACAACACAATTTCAGACTGACCCAATCTTTAACCAGCTGCAGATGACAAAATGGATTTATAAATAAAGAATTATCTGTAGAAAATATTGTAAGAAAGGTAAAAAATGCTGGTTATTAGCATTTTCTTTTGTACAAGGTTTTCCAAATTTTATGTCTTAATCAGGGCTGTAGGAAACAATTTCGCATTGAGGGGTTTGTCTGAATATTTGAGGGGGGGGGGGAATTATGATTTTCCCTAAAAAATTATTGTAGGGGGCTTAGCCTCCCCCCCCACCCCCCCCCATGTTCCTACGGGCATGTTGATTATAAGGTGTCTTGTTTGGGGAAGGTTTTTAACGTATGTACAGTAAATCATTTGCTGTTGATGCTTTCGAGTTTGAAAGGTCAAATTTTTTGTGCCGTTGGGAAAGGGAACTTTTATAACACAATGTATTCAGACAGAGACTATGTCTCTGGTTCAGATTATCAATGTAATAACTTCTTTTCTCTCAATGTTTTACCAAACCTTTTCTAATGATTATTTGAAAATCAAGAGAGAAGTAAAATTCTTACAGTCGGTATTTTCTCCAGTATTCTTGTTTTCAGCAGGTTTTTTTTGTGGGATAAAAATGAATTTTGGAGAAAGGGTAAAACCTATTTCAAATTGATCGGTCGAAACCCTATTTGTTTCCGAAAAAGTCTAGCGATTTTTACATCCGTTTTGATTAATTGACATCAAGTGCAGTATATCTCTGTACAGATGGTTATGTAGTAGAATTTAGATGAGGATTTCGCTGGAATCTTCTTCTTTTCTCGTAATTATTGTGTGTCGTGATATTCTATGCACGAAATCAGCATTTCCGATCATCATACAACAAAAAATTGGTAGAATTATAGTCCAATTGAACAGAGATAGTGTTAAATTTGTCACAGTCGGTTCGCCCGCTAGTAAATTTTTGCTCGTTATTTTACGGCGGGCACCTGACTATTTCGAATGGAAACTGCTTTTAAAACTGTGTATTTTAAAATTGGAGATTGAAAAGTTGAATGTTTTCGCGGATAAACAATTTTGTTCATTTAGAATGCAATATGAAATTAGGATGACTTGTTGTTAGAAATGCCTTTCACTGGTGATCCCTTTCACCGCCGTGTGACTGCTGTTACGCTACGAAATTATGCCGGACACTCAAAATCCTCGGAATGCCCACCGCAGTGTCACCCCTCACGGCGTATGATTCCACCTTTGCTCGAACTTGTACCGTTCATCGATTTCCTCTTTAATCATTTTTCATCTTCCCTTTTTGATATATATCTACTTTCACTTCTGCTTAATCGATATATTATTGTTGTTATTAACTCCGAATTAGGTCAAACGGGTTGCATAAATTTCCGAATTATTGTAAACGAAATTTAAAATTTCAGCCAATCGTGTTTAACCATTTAAAATATCAGCCAATCAAACGATGGAATGTTATAAACGTTCTGAGCGTTTTGAGTGAATGGTTTGAACGTTTTTATGGAATGGAAAGAGCGGAATGGTGAATGAATGATAAATCAGATGAGCGGAATGGAATTGAATGGAATTGAACGGAATGAATGTCAATTTCATGATGTTCCCAACTGTATGTTCCAGTATTTTGGTTATTTAACCCCAGAAAGATACAGTTGCAGTATCATAGTCATTGTTCCCATAAGGTTTAGACATTACACCCCACAATGGTATGTTCCAGTATTTTGGATATTTAACCCCAGAAAGATACAGTTGCAGTATCATGGTCATTGTTCCCATAAGGTTTAGACATTACACCCCACAATGGTATGTTCCAGTAATTTGGTTATTTAACCCCAGAAAGATACAGTTGCAGTATCATGGTCATTGTTCTCATAAGGTTTAGACATTACACCCCACAATGGTATGTTCCAGTATTTTGGTTATTTAACCCCAAAAATATACAGTTGCAGTATCATGGTCATTGTTCCCATAAGGTTTAGACATTACACCCCACAATGGTATGTTCCAGTACTTTGGCTATTTAACCCCAGAAAGATACAGTTGCAGTATCATGGTCATTGTTCCCGTAAGGTTTAGACATTACACCCCACAATGGTATGTTCCAGTATTTTGGTTATTTAACCCCAGAAAGATACAGTTGCAGTATCATGGTCATTGTTCCCATAAGGTTTAGACATTACACCCCAGAATGGTATTTTTCAGTATTTTTTGATATTTAACCCCAGAAAGATACAGTTGCAGTATCATAGTCATTGTTCCCATAAGGTTTAGAGATTACACCCCACAATGGTATGTTCCAGTATTTTGGTTATTTAATCCCAGAAAGATACAGTTGCATTATCATGGTCATTGTTCCCATAAGGGTTAGACATTACACCCCAGAATGGTATTTTTCAGTACTTTTGGATATTTAACCCCAGAAAGATACAGTTGCAGTATCATAGTCATTGTTCCCATAAGGTTTAGAGATTACACCCCACAATGGTATGTTCCAGTATTTAGGTTATTTAACCCCAAAAAGATACAGTTGCAGTTTCATGGTCATTGTTCCCATAAGGTTTGGACATTTCATCCCACAATGGTATAGTTAATGCATTCTGACAATTGAAGCCCATAAGTTAACTGGTCCAATATTTTGGTATTTCAACCCCGGAAAGATACAGTTGCAGTTTCATGGTCATTGAACCCCATAAAATTTTGGACATAATACCTTACTATTGTTTAGTACATGTAGCACACACAAATTCAGTTTAGAGGCGCCACCTCTGTCGCCGGTATTTATCTTACTGAAGACACGTATTGCATTAGATTTTGATGGTCCTTACCATTAGTACAGATCACTTCACAACTTTGTTAAACATTTCAAGAAAATTGAGAGACTTGTTTCTTCAAAATATCAAAAGATAGGTCGTATTTTTAAATTTCCGTTATGTCGCCAGACGCAGTAGAGTAAATAAATGTGGTACTTTCTCACAAATAGATACATTTTATCCATTGTATATGCATTTAAAAACATCCGTCAATGAACTTAAGTAGTTTTTGAAAAGTACCTCTTTTGTCATTGTCCGTCATAAAAACAAAAATAATTAAGGTCAAGTAAGTGTCGCCAAAGTTCCAAAGATTGAAGAAATGTCCGTTACCTTAATTTGACACTTGATTAAAACACAGTTTTTTCCGATAGATTTGGTTGTCATTTTCTTTACACTTTGATTTATATTATTATTTTTTGAGAATGACATAAACAAGGTGGATATTTTACGAAATAAAATTGCTAAATGCTGCAATAGCGAGGTACCCCTCACGAAAAGTAAAAACATGAACTTTCCGTTATACTAAACTAAGTGTTCTTTTGGCACTATGGTTTGATAATTCATAGATTAAAGTGTTAGTGCTATCAGGGAAATGGTATACTGCTAAAGTATTTGTACATAATGGCAATATAATAGAAAACACAGGACAAAATGTGACAAATTTGAAATTTCCGATACCAAATTTATGATACCATTTTTGAAATTTCCAATACCAAAATTAAATTTGATGGAAAATAGGTGCGCAATTTGGTGCTAATGATCTATAACGTAGTGTATGATGATCAAATCATTGAACTAACAACATAATACTGTAAACGCAGTTCAGTGTTCATGTTTGGAAGACATATTTCATATTTAACCCATAACCACACAATGACTCCTTTATACTGCCCACAAAATAATGGCCACGGAAAACACCATGGAGAAAGAAGAATTTGCTTGTGACAAAATTACAAATAAACCAAATGTATTGTATGTATTGTTAATTAGCCCACAAAAACTTATGACTGTTTTCACCTCATATGCACGGACAAAACTGCAACCCATAAACTTTTGATTGTTTTCACCTTATATGTACGGACAAAACTGCAACCCAGAAATGTAACTTGTACTCCGCACCCCATATGCAAATGTTCCCACAAGTGTACTTCAGGGAGTCCGGCCGTCCGTCCACAGCCAGATCTCAGCAACCCTTGGACCAAATTCAATGAAACTTCACATGTGAATTCCCTTGGATAATACCTAGGGACATTTTTCTCTGTTTCTTAATTTGAGGCTGCGTCATGGAAAAAGGGGCCTTAGTGTAAAAATTAGTTTTTCTATAATTTCTCTTCATCTAATGGGCAGAATTTAATGAAATTTTGTACTTATGTAATAAATAGGATGTTCTAGACCATATTTTATAAATAATGTGTGTACAAAAAGGCTGTCATGGGAAAAGGGGGCTTAATGTATGATAGTTTTTATTTTGTGACAAACACTTATTCGGGGAGCATAATCCGTCTGTGACGGCTCTTGTTGTCGTTTATTTTGTTTGGTTGGGATGAACAGCGATTAGTTCTTCAGTACTAGTATTTTTTATAAAGGTTATCTTGCAACCTGTTCTTCATCTTCAATCTCATGCACTTTTCGAATACATGCCTGTCAGATATCACTGTTAACATGATAATTGGGTTGAAGATTTTTGTTTTGCTCTTTCGTACTTTTTCTTTTAATGCTCTAGCATTTTTATTTGAATCTTGAATCTTATTGAGCACCGACTGGCTCCCAGTTCATCTCTAGATGCCCATCACACTTCTAAACGAGACGCTAAACTTAATCTCATTGAAATCTTTTTCAACAGAACTAATTCTGTTCACACTCAAATTGTCACAAAACGAACCCGTTCTACAATACTCGCAGTAGCAAGGTGTTTCATTAGTTCTTAAAGTCCGTTTACCCCTACATTGTTCTTCAAACGCCACAAGGTACTTCGAACTGGTTTCCCTCCCAGTTGACAAATAAGGCTTGCTTCTATTTAGAATCAGACACAAATTGGTCATCCTCCATTGAAGAGTTACAGGGCCATGTATAATAATCCTCTGCATTCTGTAAAACTGTATTTCCATGTCTCGAAGCTACGTTAGCAACACGCTTAGTGATGAAAACAATCCTTTCACAAACACATGTCATGGCCTACTTCGAAATAGTTCCACTGGACATTAAAACCTAATAAGTATGCATGTCGAGAGTATTGACCATAAATCTGTGCCTACATTGGATAGAAGGACGGTCCGTCCAATATTACATGTTTTATTGTCGGAAAATCGCTTTTCATGTCAATGTAAAATTATTCTAAAGGCGGAAACTGTACTTGCTGAGTGTACCATTGTGTCTGCAATGACGACACATCTCTTGTGTCACGATGCACCATTGCTGTTACAATGCATAACGATTTGATGTACTGTGACCGCGTGAGGCTCCAAAAAGCCGTCTAAACTTGGTCCGAGGTCAAACAGCAATATTATTCAGCTAAGTCCATTTGCGCAATTATATAATTTTAGGACAACGTTTCTTTGATGACTTCTATCTGCCTGTATTGTGTTTTCAATCTCGACACATGCACGGCGAACTCGGCGTCTATCTTTTCATTATTTCTTCAAACTCATTTTCTCATTTTCTACAGCCATTATCTTCTTCGTCTTATCTTCCAGCTACACATTTTTCAACATTCGATACTTTACTTTCAAAGTCACTTGGTAACTGGGTATTTGATGAATCATCTCATAAAGATGTTTTCTGGATTTTCAAAAATCTTTAGTCCAAGTTTTCAATACCTGTACCTTCATTGCCACGTTTTCATGTTTAACCCTTTCCCAAACGACAAGATTTTAGGGTGGCCCTAATTTAAAGCTGCCGCAGATGACGAAATAGTTGTGGATAAACACAGGATTTGTGTACATTTTAGCACAGAAAAAATTGAGACAAAAGGAGAAACTGCTGGTTATTAGCAGTTTCTTCTTTTGTTTCAATGTTTTCCCAAGCCATATCTATTAGGGACGTCAAAACCAGGTCTTGTTTGGGAAAGGGTTAAAATCACTCTTTCTTTGTTTTCAGTTTAACAATGTGCGGTTCAACTGCCACTAGCACTTGGTCCTGCATCTGCCAATTTCCGAACTGTACTTTTAAGGGTTTCTTATCTATTGAATGGTGCTATCTCTTGAATGCCGATTTTTCGTATCTGCGTACTTTTATTCAGCTCTGTTCAGCTCTGTTCGCTGTCTCCGGTATACATGTATAGTTCGTTTATTAGAATATAGAAATTCCTCACTCATTTGCGTTCCTTTTTAAGGTAGGCTTGACAAATTGTTTTCCAAACCCTGTATTCTCTTCGAATACCTGCTCTGGATTTTCCCGACTGGAAAATAATAAAATAAAAAAAATAAAAGTAAGCAAAGTTTCTACACTATTGAGCTTAATTCGTTTATGTGACCTTTATATGTAAATAATGCCGTATTTCTTTGCCAAGGAATCAGTTTTTATTCCTCTGAAAGAAATTAAGTTTACTGTTACATAGGATGATTACAATGTTTGGTTTAATCAGGCATGTGTATTTATGCGAGCTTTTTAACCATACCTCACGTATTGTATGTAAGACATATATGTATGTAGAGCTATATGTAAAATCTTAATTCAATTGTGGTTTCTTTTCAAAATACTAGAAAGCAATATAAATTGTAGGAGTATTAACGATCGTCTCATTTGGGAAATAAACGAAAAGAATAGCATAGAAGAACAATGTTGAACAATTAATGGAGGACTGTTACGTAGGCATCGGCAGCTGTGACCATAATTGACAATGATGTGACAAACTGAAGTGTTATTTACTAACAATTTGAAGCCTCCATAGCCCAGTGGACCTTTTAAGCTTTGGTTAGGGATTTTTTTCTAATTTGGGAAAAAATTGGGGCTATTTGCATTGGGAATTGGGCCAATTACTGGCCCCTATGAAATAGGCGAAAAGGCCCTGAGAGCACTGGTTTTGTAAACCAGGGTCGTGAGTTCGATCCTCACTGGGGACTGTATGACCTTTTTATTTCATATCTATAATCCCCAAAAAATTACATATATAGCCAGCTGTCGATTTCCATCAATAATTTTCCAACATTAGCCAAAAAAGTATTATTTTACGTATGTCTCATATAGAATTTGTAACATGTTGACTATTCACAATTGCAGACATCACAGTCTATGCGATTTACTGGCAACATCCTGGGTTATTTTCTACAAGTTATTATGGAAGGATGTGCCGGAATCTCAACGCACTGGACTATTACAATAGGGGTTGTGGTTTCAATCCCTCGACTATCCAGTTTTTCGGATGACACTTAAAACCAGGTCCCATTTTGGCAATAAGCTCAATGTAGGTCGTGCGTTCCTTTTTATTAGTTCGGATGTCCCTACATTTCTTTTCTCTATTCCACGACTATGTCTCACTTATTTACATGTTAAAAATATTCGGCCTAATGAATTTCTGATTACCCATGATTGCGTCAAGCAAGATTTCAATTTATCATGATATTTCACCTCATATTATGCACAAGAAATATGTAATAATTGATTATTTTCCTTCATTAATTGGTTTGAATTCAAAAGGACAGGTCCACCAGTGTCACTCATTCCTTGATGACTGTAGGATTGGCCGCACATTTTAAATATCGAGACATTCAAAAAGTTGTTGTGTGACCTAATCTCAATTATAAGTAATTAAGGTAAGTCTGGAGAGAGGCCATGTGACTTACAGATTTTGTGTTTATTCTGCGGCACCAAATGCCCATGCTACAATTGTCATCAATTTTTTAAAGCGTAGCATTCCCTTTTTTGTGATGGTGAATATCAAATGAAGTGTTTTTGTTGTTTTAAATGTAAACATCTGCCAGAAAAGTTTAGATTTTCTTTTGAAAATATAGATACTTTTGTCATAATTAGGCTAAAACAGGGTGGCTGGGGAAAGATAAAGTCAAATGTCTTTTTTATTTGCGTGGAAAGGTGTGCTGACTTTTTGTGTAAACATAGATCTTGGTATTATCTCAAAATATCCTTAAACAAAAAATATTCATTGGTTAATTTTGCGAAAATGGTCATTACTAGTCAAGGGCAGATAACTCTGACACAAAAACGAGTCAGGAAACTGAACCTGAATCTTTTATATTTTGTTCGGGAAATGTTACTTTACAACATTTGTACAAATGAAAAACAATCATACGGCGGATAAAAAGTAACCCCCGAGTCCAAACTTACCTTAATTTAACCCTTTCCCAAACAAGGCCTGGTTTTGACGTCCCTAATAGAAAAGGCTTTGGAAAACATTGAAACAAAAGAAGAAACTGCTGATAACCACCAATTTCTCCTACTGTCTCAATATTTTCTGTGCCATATTTTACACAAATCCTATCTTTAATAACATCCATTTTGTCATTTTGTACAGTTTTTGAAGTGGATTAACCTAAAATTTTGTTGTTTGGGAAACGGTTAAACTTCACGAATTTTTGAATCTGCACAATTTCTAAATATGACTATTTCTCGACGACAAGAGTTCGCGTCACATTCCTCGCTGGGAATCTTATTATATGAAATGTACCAACTTATTTCCTGGTTTACAGTAGCCAATCTTCAGAGTTACTCCTATGCAGCATTGTTTCTTACTCAATCAAAGCCATGGTTCAAGTGTTAAGATTTGATGGATGAATTATAGATGAGAATAAACATTGTCCGGAGTTATTGTGATATATTGATAAATCAATGCGAGATAAGGACGTCTTTCCATGATTATCAATAAACATTATTTATCACCAAAGCTCCAATGCACTAGATGATAAATGGGAAAATGGTAAAATGACGTCTGTTTTCTTTACGATGATATAGTGTGTCATAAAGATGTACTTGATGTGTATTTTGAGCCAGGGTCTGCATGGGGAAAAGATGCTAATTACATCTGAGACTTCTGCAGAACAACAACATCTTGTACCTGTGTGTAAGCGCTGACTGATCAAAACATATCCTTTTTGCTTATAATGTAATATATAAAAATCAATTCGATAAAAATCAATGAAGGTTGTGCGTTCCTGTTTATCAACCCTTTCCCAAACGACAAAATTTTAGGGTGATCCACTTCAAAAATTGTAAAAAATGACAAAATAGATGCTATTAAAGATAGAATTTGTGTCAAATATGGCACAGAAAATATTGAGACAAAAGGAGAAACTGCTGGTTATCAGCAGTTTCTTCTTTTGTTTCAATGTTTTCCCAAGCCATTTCTATTGGGGACGTCAAAACCAGGTCTTGTTTGGGAAGGGGTTAATTATGATGTCCATGCATTTCTTTTTCTGTTCCAAGACTACGAGTATTTTTAAAGATATCATAAATATTTAGGTCCAATAAATTACGGAAACTCATGATTGTGTCAAGCAAGATTTCAATTTGTCATCATTTCACCTCATAATATGTATAAATAAATTCTCATTTCTCATTCGTCACTTTCCTTCGTTAGTTTGTGTCACATAATAACGTAAAAACGCTGAAATATTGAAGTACACGAGGTCAAATCCGACCTGAATTTAAAAGTACAAGTAAATGCACACCGGCCTGAGATGGACGTCAGTTTAGCAAGTGAATCAGCTCTCGAAAATCAGCTTCCCATAACCGTTACTGGAAATAAAATCAAAGGACTGAAGGTCCTGAAAGTCGCCATGAGGATGATACCATGATATTTTGGAACTTTGAATATTTGTGATCAATAATTCAGAATTTGAGAAAAGAATAACCCGATAGTATTGTTTACAGGCAAACAGATGATAAGAGATCACAAAAGCTCACCCCCAAGCACTTACTGATCTAAAAACAGCTGAATTACAAGCTCCTTTTGTTCAGGTTGCTGTTCAATTTCAGATGCTAAGCCTTTTCTATTTATTCAAGAGTTCTGTTTGGCAGATTCTAAGCAGAATCTGACTGATAGAATGTAGTTTTACAACACTTTTAACAGTATGTCATATTGTAATGGATGCAATACCTACACATCGATTTCCCACCACTATTACCACATCCTCTCTGAGCATCCAGTGTTTTATTGCACTTAGGTTTATGATTATCAACCATTAACCAAACTGCAAAATCTCGGGGTGATACAATTTGAAAAGAGTTGCAGACGACAAAATATATATTAACCCTTTCCCAAACAACAACATTTAAGGGTGGTCCACTTCAAAATATGCTGCAGAAAGCAAAACAAAAGTTAATGCAGGTGTAATGGATGTACAATATAGCTCAGAAAATATTGAGATACAAGAGCTGTCACTGTAAGATGACAATGCCCCCGACACCGCATGGATCGTCATAAGGTCAAGGTCATCCAGGGGTCAAGGTCATCAAAGTATGTGCCTTCAAAAAGGTAATGTGCCAAGGAATGTTGTACTAAAATATGAAGTGAATATGTTAAGTAAAAAGGAAGTTATGGCCAATGTTAAAGTTTTTTTTGCCAATGTTAAAGTTTTTGGACTTTGATCGTCACAAGGTCAAGGTCATCCAGGGGTCAAGGTCATCAAAGCATTTTCAACACATATTCATGCGCATTTTCGAGTTCAAAGTAAGAACAACGACCGAATTCTTCATTGCATTTTTAGCTCCACTGAGCGAGCTATTGTCATGGCGGTGTGTCCGTCGTGCGTCCGTGCGTCCGTCCATTCATCCGTCTGTCCGTCCGTAAACTTTTTCTTTAAAAATCTTCTTCTCAGAAACTACTAGATGAATTTCAAACAAACTTCACAGGAATGATCATTGGGTGACCTTCTCTCAGATTCCTTTAAAGAATTTGGATTGAATCGGAATAACCTGAGTTATCTGCCCTTGAATGTCAAAAATAGCTGGTTTTGACTTTATTTGTACTCTAAAATAAAAAAATATTGATCAATCAAGACAAAACTATGACAGAATGATGGTGACTATAAGATCTTGCCTGAGTATAATTTTCAGCTTGACCTGAATTTTATATCATGAGTTATGTACCCTTGAAATTGACAAAATTGCCATTTTCGGCTCTATTTTGACTTTGTTTTCACTCTAGCAACTACAAATATTGACCAATCAAGACAAACGTAGGACAGAATGTTGGTGACCATAAGATATTGCCTGGGTATAATTTTCAGCTTGATCTGAATTTTACATCATGAATTATGTGCCCTTGAAATTGACAAAATTGCAATTTTCGGCTCTATTCTGACTCTGTTTTCACTCTAGCAACTACAAATATAGACTAATCAAGACAATACTTGTACAAATGTTGGATATCATAAGATCTTACCTTGGCTTAATTTTCAGCTTGACCTGAATTTTATATCATGAGTTATGTGCCCTTGAAATTGACAAAATTGCCATTTTCAGCACTATTTTGTCTTTGTTTTCACTCTAGCAACTACAAATATTGATCAATCAAGACAAACCTAGGACAGAATATTGGAGACTATAAGATCTTGCTTTGGTATAATTTTCAGCTTGATCTGAATTTTATAAAATGAGTTATGTGTCGTTGAAATTGACAAAACTGCCATTTTCGGCTTTATTTTCTCTTTGACAACCATTAGTATCAACTAATCAATACAGAATTTTCACAGAATCTTACTGACCATACGGTCCTATTTGCTTGTAATTTTCAGCTTGGTCATGCATTTGCTTGTTATTACTAGGAAAAAAACAACATAATGATGATAATTATATTAGAACTCGGAGTTTTTGTCGTAAAAGAACGCAAAAGAAATGGACTACTTTTTTCAATATATGAAAAGGCCATTAATATTCATAATTTCTAATTCATTAATATTCATGAAAGAGCACTTGTTAAGGGTGCTGGGGATTGAGTTAAGGTATATGACCCATCAATAAAAACTCTCTAGTCATGGGACGTGCATCAAAATACACACTCTTGTAAATACACCTCAAATAAGTTGATTTACCGTGCCGGATTTCAAGATTATGCTTCAAGAAGAAAATAATTTACAAATATCTTTTTACTCTATATTCATATGCAAGGGAGGTGATTTATAACATTTTTGTCAAATATTTACATAAGTATGCGTTAATTCAAAATTCCAAACCGTGCAAAATGCTTATGCTTGTATTTGGAATGGCAATATAACACAGTTTAGGTTTTACTGTCACTTTTCAAATTTCGCCTCTGGCTCTTTGGTGCTAATGATGGGTGGTATACATTAAAGGTCAACTACTACCTATATTTTAATTTTTATAGCGTGAAAAGTAGTTAAAAACAACATTTTTCACGATTCCTGTTTAAAATTTACCCCTCCAGTTAATAAGATAGAACATGTAGACATATCTAAAAACCCGACTAGAGTGATTGTTCTTGATAGATGTCAACATGAGACGTCATTGGAGTTAAAAAAAAGAAAAATAACAGCATTTGTTGATTATCGTCATTTATGCCAGTTGCACATATATTACCCATTTAAACTCGAAAAAATGTTAAATTTGCTGATCAAGATCTGTTCAAAATGATGGAATTCAATTTAGAAGTTATTGAGAAAGGAAATCAAAGTACTGAAAGTACTGTCAGTCAGCGAGGAATGAAATACTTGTTCTACGTCACGCTGCACGCACCGTTCAATGTCGTGCTTTCTGTAGATTATTCCAGCTGGCTTTGTATACATGACACAATTCTTAGGCCCTAGCACGGAACCATGAGGAACACTTTTTTTTCCATTAATATTGATAATATTTTGATAAAACACCATTCATCAGCACAGATTGATCTTTAAATTTGACTTCTCCCAGGCAAACGAAACGGCTCACCCGACCGCCACCAACTCACCCACCAACCCACCCACCACCGACTCCCGCGAGATCTGCCCTTGCATACTCACTTCTCTTGACTTAAACACAGAGCTTAATAGTTTGAGCCTCATCATTCCCTTCTTTTAGACGAGAATTATAATAATAAAAAACTCTGAAAACCTTCTTTTTGTTATTTTCCTTCAATGCTTTATGTTTAGAAAACGCATGTTCCAGCAGTAACACCAAATTTTCTTTTTTCAATATTTCTTTGTCTGCAGCTGCTGTCGAATCAGTCGTGAATTTTGTTGTTTAACCCTTTCCCAAACAAGACCTGGGTTTGACGTCCCTTATATAAAAAGCCTGGGAAAACATTGAAACAAAAGAAGGAACTGCTGATAACCAGCCGTTTCTCCTTTTGTCTCAATATTTTCTTTATCATATTTTACACAAATCATATCTTTAATAACATCCATTTTGTCATTTGTGGCAGTTTTTGAAGTGGGTCACACTAAAATTTTGCCGTTTGGGAAAGGGTTAAGGGACCATGCTTCAGTTATTCGGAACACTCGGTCTTTTCTGTAGAAAGGTCTTGGTAGGACCTGTCTATTTGTGAAATATCAAGACTGTATCTTATACAGTTCATAAGGTATAGACCGATACGTTTTTATCTAGGTGACCGACGTCGCCGTCGACGCCAACAATGACACCTTCGACACTGTGATGAAACATTACCTCTGCGAGAATAAATTACGCGCCAACAAAAGTGTTTAAGCCGTCGGTTTGTTTAAGGAAGGGTAACAATTCTACACAGTAGCTTTTTCAGTCAATACCAAAGTTTGAAAGTTATGCATGAATTTCTCATTTTAAATAATTTTCAGACTTTATGAATTTTAGAAATAAAAGTTCAATATTTCAGAACAGTGTGAAGCATTTACTATGAAATTTTATAGCCTTTTTATCAAATGGTGGTAGTCGGCACGCGTAAATTTTGAACGCATTCTGTAGATTCGTTAAAAATATTTACAAAGATCTGAGTGACGCGTTAGCAGTTTTCCAAATTTATATTCAGTGACGAATATGCTGTTTGTAAACAAAGCTCAAATTGGATCGGTCTTCAGCGGCAGATCCAGGATTTCTGTGATGCGTGTTCAAGCATACAAATAGGGGGTTCTTTTTCCTATTAATACGCAATTTTGACTGATTTCTGTATGAAAATTAAATATCAAGTCTACAGAAGGACATTTACAGAGGGGCATTCGTATGAACCCCCGAATCCGCTCTGGATCCGCAACTGGCCTTAAATTCAATGATTTTGTGAAATATTTTTCAAATCTACTGTAAATTTCACATTACAGTAAACATAGCGTAAAGCGAAGTCGGCATTTTTCAACATGTAAGTAAAGTAAAGAAAAGGTGGTTTATAGTCTCAAATTTACGAACAAGGTCCATATTCGCTCGACTTTTACACTTTACTCCACGATCATCGAGCTTCAAGTCGGCTTTTAACAGCCGGCGCCTGCAGCAGCCACAGCACATCGGCTTTCAACTCTCCTGTGTACCCATTTATACACCTGGGTGAAGAGGAGCAACTAGGGGTAACTTTTTTGCTCAACAAAACTCAAGTGACCTAGGCGGGATTTGAACCCAGGACCTCTCGATCCCTAAGCCTGCGTCTTACCACTAGACCACGGCGCCCCACTTGCGCAATAATACAATAATTTTGACCAGTCTAGAACTATTTTCTCAAGCGGATTGATTATTGGTTTTTGGTGTTGTGAGGTAATCGTCGAAAAACTTGAACAATTTGTATATTATATTCTGTGTACTAAAGACTAAAAATCATTTGAATACAAGCACTAATGAAAGGGTAAACAAAGACAGCATGGAAAGCACACGTGCTTGACCTATGTTGATATACGAATTTGGTCATATGCAACGGTATACAGCACAGAGAGGCATGTGACACTCAACGCCAGCCCACTAAAACATGTATCTCGTGGGGCATTAGGCATCCACGAGGATCTATGAAAACATATTACCTTATTTAGGAAAACTCGTAATACGTCACCACATGAATAAACAAATTGCACGTGCGATCATGACATTTTATCACGGTCAAAAAATCCGATATCTTGACTGCAATGTCCAACGCGTAAACGCTTTCGATTGTGAAATGACCGTCAATGCATTATAGTGAAACCCAATTTCAAACGATTTATGAGAAAACCAGAAAATCCTTTCATTTGGTCGTAATTGACCTTTAAAATTTATAGAATCCTCGGCGTACAAATTTTGCAACTCAAATTTACTTTTGACATCAAGATATCCATTATGAAGTTTTCATAAGATTGTATTTATCTTCAAAAGGAAAAATATAAGTCAAAGTATTACATTAAACAAACAATAAAGCTGCTTTTTTTAAAACTGTCTGCACTACTTTTTGGTGTCATTGGGTCCGGTGCAAAGAGATAGAGTAAATCCCAGAAAAAAAAATAGTTCTTTGCCTAAACCAGAACAGACACCCTGTACACTAGATCACCATATACACCCTTCCAGCTAATCGCAATAAGTCTGCCATTTTGACAAATGGCGACTTAAAAAGGCAAATATGTTTTATTTGAAAGATACTACATTGAACTTCATTATATATTTGATTGACACCAACAAATTGCCTACACCTACACTTCTGGTTGATAAACTTATTTTGGCATTTATTGTTAAAAACATGTGAAAGGGTGTTGTCATGCTTATAAAATGCTAAATTTCACACAGGAAAACAGATTCTACGCAATTAAAGTTGCCTTATAGGTTCAATCATGTCAGTTTTGTCAAAACTGTATTTTCTTCAGGTATTGGCGGTTCTCTTCAAAAATGGCGGTCATTTTGAATCTTGAGTGTCTAACATGTTTTAATTGTTCAACATGGTCTTACAAATGATTGTGCGAAGTGCGATGCTTGCATTAAATGCATGATTTCTGCACGTATTTATTTAGTATTTAGCTAATATATTAAACAGTGAATTACAGATAAGATTATTGTTGTTTATTTATTACAATATTTTGTTGCAGCAGCTGTGACCATCTATGATAATACTTGGAATTGAAAAGGATGCTGAAGAATTGTTTGGCATTCCATATGACAGGAGTATGTAGCCTCCATAGCTCAGTGGTTAGAGCACTGGTCTTGTAAACCAGGGGTCGTGAGTTCGATCCTCACTGGGGGCTAGTGGACTTATTCTTTTTGTTCGTATTTAGACAAGATATATTTGTCTATTTCTACGGATATTTGTCATAGTTCGTGTTCAACATACGAGTATGTTTCGTGTACTGTCCTTTGCGAATTTTGAGTATTCAAATGTAAGAAAACCATCCTACACAAGCGATTTACTGAAATTATTATGGTAATATTAACATTTTAAAACGACACAATGCTTACTACATTAACCAAATATATCTCTATCATTCAGCAAAACAATTGAGGGATATTCAAATTACACGATTTGTAAAATTAAAGAAATACAAATAATATTGTTAGAACACTAATCTACAAATAAGTTCATATTAACGACTAATCTTGAGAATCAAATACTTAAAACAGATCAATAGTTTCCGGTTTCCCTACAATATCCGGTTAAACGCTGGTACCCTACATGTGAAAAGTCATACGTCACGAATAACGGATATTTTCACCACGGATGTCAATTTAAGCCTTACAAGTACCTCGCAAATTCATTGCAGAAAATTACAAAATTCCATTCCCGAATACGTGCATGTTGGAACATACCGCGTTGGTAGGTTGTTGTTGTTGATAAAGTAGTCGTCTAACCAACGTGTTTCAAGCTTGATTCTGTGAATGGGATGGCAAGTAATTGAATCAAAATCAGTTTAAGATGGTGTTTTACAATAATGACGCCAACTAATGTTACGTTAGCGTCAATGAACGTGTGTTTAGATTACGTAAAATTCCCGTCAACTCCATAAAGCTCCCGTCATTACACTCGTGGTATCTCTCGTGTTTCATTTATGTATGAATAACTGTCGATATATTAAAGGGAAAGATTTTACAAACCAGAAGACAAATATTACTAATCGGAAACCGGAAAGCCCTACGATTCATAAATTGACGGATGGTAAAATAGTGAGATGACCTGTCCGTGATAATTGTTGACCTATTTACGTTCTCGTGGGTTAATGTGTATCCCTAAGTAAACTTGGTCGTTTCGTAAATAAATGAAATATATCTAGAAAATAGGAAGAAGGTACAGAATTCAAAGCAAATTTATCTGATTTCCACTCAATACTTAGCAACTCGTCGGATTTTATTTTGACTGGAAATGGAATATGTATTTAAACGCATGTACTGTATACATAATAATTATAACAATGCATTTCGAACTCTAGATATATCCATACTATGTTCTTGCATATGCCATATTGTTAAAATCTTGGCCAAAAGATTTAATCCGAGAGATCGTGTACATTGAAAATCCCGTCACAGATTAATGTCCTGTCAGCGGATAAGTGCGTCTTTCTGTGATAATCAAAAGATAAAGATATATATTATTAATCACAGAAGGCTAATATTTGGGACCCGTCACGCTAAAAGGGACCTTATAGGAAGTGTGAAAAATATCGACCCTAGTCAGTCTGCGCAGTCCGCGCAACCAGACTAGGGCCAACACTTTTCACTTTTATGTATTTTTTTTTTTAAATTCGGAATGTTTTCACTATATTATTATATGTCCATCTTTCGCATACAATATCTGGTTGGCCTGTGCTAAGTCCGACAAGTTTGTCAAAATTTGGATGTTTTTGAGTTAGGATAAGGTCCATTTTAGCGTGGCGGGTCACATTTCCTTTTACAGATAATTGATGATAAAGCGGCGAGATGTCTACCTATTGACAAAACTTTTGAAAATCATTCCTAAATGATTAAGTGCTTCGAGAGGAGATAAAAACGTACGACTGTCATAAGTTATATTTTTCTCTACACTGTATTTTAATTGTACTATGAAAATAAGGCAAAGCCTCTGAGCGCGGTCAAGATAGATCTAGCTGTTTATAAATAACGCTTCTTGACGTCTGATAACGCTCGGGATCGGGAACGTCGCGGGAACGCAGACGGTACGAAGGTAATGTACACTAAGTCAATTCTTAATCTCGTTTTCGGTCCTTTTTTGGTGTTTTCAGCCGTCTATGGGTAGTTATCGTTTTGTACTTTTCGATGTATAGGCAGTCTATGGAAAATGATAAATTCCGGTACTTTTTAGTCTTTAATGCCGTTTATGGGTAGTTATCGCTTTCGGTACTTTGTGGTGTTTTAGGCGGTATATGGATAGTTATCGATTTGGTACATTTTGGTGTTTTAGGCAGTCTGTGGGTGTCTATGGGTAGTTATCGTTTTCGGTATTTTTTGGTGATTTAGGACCGTCTATGGGTAATTATCATTTTCGTCAGTTTTTGGTGTTTTAGGCAGTCTATGGAAGTCTATGAGTAGTTATCGGTTTCGGTAGATTTTGATGTTTAATGCAGTCTATTGGTAGTTATCGTTTTCGGTAGTTGTTATGCCCCCTTTCGAAGAAAATGGGGGTATATTGATTTGCAAGTGTCGGTCGGAAGGTCGGTCGGTCGGTCGGTCGGTCGGTCGGTCCGTATGTCGGTCGGTCTGTCCGTAGACCAAACCTTGTCCGGAGCATAACTCAAAAAGTATTAAAGGTAGAATCATGAAACTTCACAGGTGGATAGATCTCATTATGGAGAAGTGCAGTGCACAAGAACCGTAACTCTGCCGATCAATTTTTTGGAGTTATTGCCCTTTGTTGATTTTCAAACTTGATTCTTGTCCAGAGCATAACTCAAAAAGTATGTAAGGTAGAATCATGACACTTTACAGGTGGATAGATCTCATTATGAAGAGGTGCAGTGCACAAAAAACGTAACTCTGCTGATCATATTTTTGGAGTTATTGCCCTTTGTTGATTTTCAAACTTGATTCTTGTCCGGAGCATAACTCAAAAGGTATGTAAGGTAGAATCATGACACTTTACAGCTGGATAGATCTCATTATGGAGATGTGCAGTGCACAAGAACCGTAACTCTGCTGATCACATTTTTGGAGTTATTGCCCTTTGTTGATTTTCAAATTTGATTCTTGTCCGGAGCATAACTCAAAAAGTATGTTAGGTAGAATCATGAAACTTTACAGGTGGATAGATCTCATTATGGAGAGGTGCAGTGCACAAGAACCGTAACTCTGCTGATCATATTTTTGGAGTTATTGCCCTTTGTTGATTTTCAAACTTGATTCTTGTCCAGAGCATAACTCGAAAAGTATATAAGGTAGAATCATGACACTTTACAGGTGGATAGATCTCATTATGGAGAGGTGCAGTGCACAAGAACCGTAACTCTGCTGAGCATATTTTTGGAGTTATTGCCCTTTGTTGATTTTCAAACTTGATTCTTGTCCGGAGGATAACTCAAAAAGTATGTAAGGTAGAATCATGACACTTTACAGGTGGATAGATCTCATTATGGAGAGGTGCAGTGCACAAGAACCGTAACTCTGCTGATCATATTTTTGGAGTTATTACCCTTTGTTGATTTTCAAACTTGATTCTTATCCAGA
The DNA here is from genome assembly GCA_963680895.1 of Fragum sueziense. Taxonomy (NCBI): domain Eukaryota; kingdom Metazoa; phylum Mollusca; class Bivalvia; order Cardiida; family Cardiidae; genus Fragum; species Fragum sueziense. The sequence goes on along the minus strand of OY804598.1, from coordinate 36,646,218 downwards.
GCATAACTCAAAAAGTATGTAAGGTAGAATCATGAAACTTTACAGGTGGATAGATCTCATTATGGAGAGGTGCAGTGCACAAGAACCGTAACTCTGCCGATCAATTTTCTGGAGTTATTGCCCTTTGTTGATTTTCAAACTTGATTCTTGTCCGGAGCATAAATCAAAAAGTATGTTAGGAAGAATCATGAAACTTTACAGGTGGAAAGATCTCATTATGGAGAGGTGCAGTGCACAAGAACCGTAACTCTGCTGATAATATTTTTGGAGTTACTGCCCTTTGTTGATTTTAAAACTTGATTCTTGTCCGGAGCATAACTCAAAAAGTATATAAGGTAGAATCATGACACTTTACAGATGGATAGATCTCATTATGGAGAGGTGCAGTGCACAAGAACCGTAACTCTGCCGATCAAAACTTTTGAGTTATTGCCCTTTGTTGATTTTATAACTTGATTCTTGTCCAGAGCACAACTCAAAAAGTATGTAAGGTAGAATCATGAAACTTTACAGGTGGATAGATCTCATCATGGAGATGTGCAGTGCACAAGAACCATAACCTTGCCGATCAATTTCTTGGAGTTATTGCCCTTTGTTGAGTTTTACACTTAATTCTTAACCTTGCCTATATCTCATGTATTTTTACACATACAGACTTGATATCTCACACATAGATACCTCCTATCAACATTATTCACATTTGACCATGACCTTGGACCTTGTGACCTTGACCTTGGAGTTTGACCTACTTTAAAAAAAATAAACCGGGCATATATCTCATGACCTATTACACATACAGCCTTGATATTTCACACATGGACACCTCCTACCAAGACCTTTCACAATTGACCATGATCTTGGACCTTGTGACCTTGACATTGGAGTTTGACCTACATTTTAAAAACTTTAACCTGACCGATATATCATGTCCTTTTACACATACAGCCTTGATATTTGACACATGGAAACCTCCGACTAAGACCTATCACATATGACTATGACCTTGGACCTTGTGACCATGATCTTGGAGTTTGACCTACTTAAAAAAAATAAACTTGGCCTATATCTCATGTGCTATTACACATACAGCCTTGATATTTCACACATGGACACATCCTACCAAGACCTTTCACATTTGACAATGACCCTGGACCTTTTGACCTTGACCTTGGACTTTTACCTACTTTTATAAAATTTTAACCTAGCTGATATATCATGTCCTTTTACACATACAGCCTTGATATTTGACACATGGACACCTACGACCGAGACCTTTCACATTTGACCATGACTTTGGACCTTGACCTTTGTGTTTGACCTACTTTTATAATACATTAACCTGACCTATATTTTATGTCATTTTACACATACAGCATTGATATTTCACACATGGTCACTTCCAACCAAGACATTTCACATTTGACCATGACCTTGGACCTTGACCTTGAAGTTTGACCTACTTTTAAAAAACTTAAACTAGGCCTATATCTCATGTCCTGTTACCTATACAGTCTTGGTATCTTACACATGGACACCTCCTACCAAGACCTTTCGCATTTGACCATGACCTTGGACCTTGTGACCTTGACCTTGGTGTTTGACCTAATTTTACAATACATTAACCTGGCCTATATTTCATGTCATTTTACACATATAGCCTTGATATTTCACACATGGTCACTTCCAACCAAGACATTTCACATTTGACCATGACCTTGGACCTTGACCTTGGAGTTTGACCTACGTATATAAAACTTAAACTATGCATATATCTCATGTCCTGTTACCTATACAGCCTCAATATTTTACACATGGACATCTCCTACCAAGACCTTTCACACTTGACCATGATCTTAGCCTATGTGACCTTTGATTTTTACATACTTTAAGAAATCTTTAACCTAGCCTTTATCTTATGTCCTATTACACCTACAGCCTTGATATTTCACACATTGACACCTCCTACCAAGACCTTTAACATTTGACCATGACCTTTAATATTGCAACCTTGACCTTGGAGTTTGACCTACTTTTAAAAAACATAAACCAGGCATATATATCATGTCCTTTTACACCTACAGCCTTGATATTTCACACATGGACACCTCCAACCAAGACCTTTCACATTTGACCATGACCTTGACCTTGGCATTTGGCCTACTTTTAAAAACTTTAATCTGGCCTATATTTCATTTTACTTTTACATACACAGCTTTGATATTTCACACATAGACACCTCCTACCAAGACCTTTCATATTTGACCATGACCTTGGACCTTGTTAACTTGACCTTGGACTTTGACCTACATCAAATGTAGGCACTTGAAGGGGCATATATGTTTTACAAACATCTCTTGTTTTTCGTTATCTTTAATAACATCCATTTTGTCATTTGTGGAAGAATTTGAAGTGGATCACCCTATGTCATTATGTTTGATACATTAAATATACCATGCATTTTCGTTGTAGGTTTGATGAAGCAGATGTTACCATTGTACTGATGACAGGACAAATGAGAAATATAAACAGTATTATTTGGTTCTCCTTTACTTTCGACGGCACAGCCTCCATAGCTCAGTGGTTAGAGCACTGGTCTTGTAAACCAGGGGTCGTGAGTACGATCCTCACTGGGGGCTAAAAGGCGTTACATTTTGTTTCAAACTCTAACCAGAGATGCAGATGACCAGGCCCCGGGGGACCAGTTTCATCAAAATATTTAAGACGTATTTTGACTTACCGGTGTCTTACGACAAAGGGGGTGTCTCAAATCTGCCCATGCATGAATTTTCTTTTAATTCTGCATGGTGATAAAGGACCATATACAAGCTATGAAAATGCATTTAGTTTCTTAACATAATCCAAACTGGATTCCAAAAAGCCACCTTGACTTATTCCCACTATGACACGAAACATGGCTCCTTTTTCATGTGTCGCAAAACTTTAGTTTTGTGTATTTTCAAGATCTGTCAATTGAATTTGATCCGAGACACATAAGGCATTACATTCATACCAGAAAAGGTATTTGAGGAAATTATTATGAATGTTTTTTATTGAATTAATCATGACAAAAAAGCATATTTTTCAGCAAAATTTTGGAAAAGAGTAAAATTGAATTCCAAAGTTAAGTATGTTGGAGTCTTTGTCAAGATTCCATATCATCACAAAAACATGCTACATATTTCCTCTTACTTTGAGCCAAATTATATAAACTGACACGATTTAAAAACGCAAAACACGTTTTCATTAACCATTCCTTTCCTATTGCCTCGATCGGCACCATATTTGGGGACATGTATGAGACAATGTATACGTTTCACGCCCCAGCGATTTTGTCGTGTTTTCTGTAAACTAACCGGACATCTGAACCGCCCGTCACTAAATGCTCGTGCGTCTCGTGCATTCAGACCACGTGTTAAATCACTAAGATTTTTTGTGTGTACAAATTGCCACTTTGATTTACTTATTGAAAACATACGAGGACAACGAAAGAAAAGTGTGTATAAAATGCTGAGGCTTATTTTGCGAAAAAGGAACCGAGTTTTTTGGCTTTTGATTTGCCGTGTTTCGCAAATGAAGGTAGCTAGACGCTTTAATGTAGCCCAATCGACGGTTCCAAGGTTTATGTTATGAGACGTGTAAACAACACAGGAAGATTTACAGACCACCCACGTCCCGGTCAGCTGCGTGTAACAACTGTACGTCAACATAATTGTATACGTCAACGTCACTAACGCAACAGATTTGTGACGGCTCAGTGTAGAGCAAACTCTATGGTTGGTAATCGCGGGCAGCCTATACATCGCGACATGGTGATAAATCGCCTGTGAAAACACTGGGTTCGCTGTCGTCGATGTTCAATGCCAGGCTCTTGACACAACGTGCATTTTGGCAGAATCTGACGTCCATTCAGGCATTGTTCGTGGTTTTAAAGGTCATTTTCTGTCCTGTTATGTTAACAATTGTAACATTTACAATTTTACATGGCTATACATCGGTTTTGTAAGATGCAGGAGATACCATTTGTAAAAGTACTATTTTGCGTTTTTAAATCGTGTCAGTTTAGAAATCCAAAACCGGTAACAATGTCATATAATACATATTATTGATGAAGGTGATGTTTTGGTCCAAAACTTGTATTCAGTAAAAATGTGATTGTGCTCCTAAAAAAATTTCATATTCAGTAAAATCAACTGTAGCATACAGTACAAACCTACAGCAATATTCATGCCAAAAAAACTCTTTGGAAAAAAACATAGAATTAATATAAATATTACTTATATTTACAAAATTACATGTATGGAAGCCAAGATAGGCATACATATACACATTGCAAGTTTTCTTTACTATTTGGTCACATTGTCTATGCACCATTTTTAGTGAGACTATGACATGCAATAAATGTCAAGCCAAAAGTTATGAAATTGAAAAGACGCTTAGAACCGGTACGGTAAAGCATCAAAAGGTGCCCTTCCGGGTAACCAATACATAACCAAATATTTTTGCTCTAAGCGCCCCTAATGAACTAACATGATATGGAATGCCCCCTATGATTCAGTAAAAGACTGTTACAGCATTATATCTTTTCAGTTACACAGTTGAAAATGTGCTTGTTTATTTCAAAACGTGGCCCTATTGGGATAAAACAGGGTGCAATTATTTCCTCCAATTATTTTTCTGACCATAGCTTAACCTGTATTGATACACAATTTATACACATTTCAATGATGTCACATGATTAACATGTTGTTTAGCCATCAATAGCCCTTAATAGTCACATGGGGAGCTGGATTATCTGTTTCTTATGCATCACAACAATATTTTCACTTTTGCACGATTGTCAAATGCCATCAGAGAAATCGGTGCTTTTTCTTATTTGCTTTCTCATGTTTCAAAAGATCTATAAATAACTCTTTCTGTTAGCTTTCATGAATCACGGCTGACTTGAATAATTTAAAATGATTTTTATAGAAAATTTCCTCTCTTTTTATAAAGTAGGTACATCTGGGACAAGATGTAATGTGACCCTGGACGAAAATATTGTAACCAGCTTTAAAGTCTACCCCTTAGCAAACTTACATACAAAGTTTAAAACCTCATGGCTGTGTAAAGCTTTACAAAAGAGCTTTTTTTATTATATGAAATGTTTCCCCTCTTATGCTGCCACAGCAACAAAAGTTTATGACAAAAAGAAATTCTAATACACAGAGTTGTACTCCTTTAACCCAAGGATACTTTTTATCAAGTTTCAAAAAGATTCACAGATTAGATTGGGAGAAAAAAGAATTTTTGAGAGAATGCCAAAAGACAGACAGACACACGGACAGATGACAGGAAATAACCGAAAAAATACCTTGCATCTTGATTTATCCTCAGGTAAACTAAAATAACCAAAAAAGTAAACAAAACATTTGAAAAAAGGCATTTATAAAAAATCTTAATTTTGTTCATTCTTGGAAATGTGCACTATTTAGGGGGAAATTCCAAAAGCAACATTTTACCGGTTTTATTTTTTCTCAATATTTCACGATAATCATAAGTATATTTGTGCACAACTTTTACATAATTTTCAAATCTTGACAAAAACTGGAACAAAGAAAATTTTTGAACAGAATTTGCTTTAAATATTTAAAGACAATGAATTTTTGGGTTACCCCCTTACATCAGTTGATATAAAACAAGTTTTTGTACATAATTATATATATTTTTGTTTCATACAGGATCACGGACTACTGGGCATTAGTTTTAGAATAAATTACGCGATGAAACTAACAACCAGAACGCTTGCACACTGTTTTAATCAGGGTACCCTCTTTTTTCATGGTGAAAACTTAAAATTCCGAGAAAATTGTTTTCTGGAATGTGCGATTTGAAACATTTCATGAATATGAACCGTTATCTAGTGTACTAACTTCACGCCAAATTTCATTAAATTCCGAACGTGGGCAGACTCCCATGTTATTTTTCCTATTCGTGAGACACCCCCTTTAGGGCAAGAAACGCGTATCGCCAATCTATCGAGACCCCTGGGTTGTGCGATTGTTGTTTTCAGAGAATTCTAAGACATTGGTAAGTCAAAAACACGACTTAAAGGTTTTGATGAAACAGACCCCAGTTTCTCAAAAAAAAAAAGAAAAAAAATAAGTACATACTCATGAGTGCATACTCAACATAAATGGAATACTCTCCAACGTTGAAGGGTATTCGAGTTCACGTGGATTTCGTGTGATTTGAGCACGGTGCTCGGATTTGAGTCTGAGAACGTACTTAAGATTTTTTTTCGGAAACCGGGGTCAGGATCGTTCCGATTTGCAACAACCAGGTTCTTCTCGATTTGCCACAAAAGACGTTAAGGTCACGTTTGAGACAAACATATTTTTTACTTGGCCTTCTACTATTTCTTTCAATTTTATCGGGATAAACAATAACGGGTCATGCTATTAACTAAAAATACTCATTTTCTTTCATTCGATTATACTAGAAAGACAAAACTTTATTCTTGGCCATATAAATCACACACATTCCTTAGTGTAAAAGTCCGCTTATGGTCACGCGTTGTGCATCTAGTTGACTTCTACCTATTGTCTAACGTTGTATGTTCTTGTTTTCTATAGTCTATCTTCATGTTTATTTTCAGCATCGTGCTTTCACAACCCGTTTCATAGAGGTGCTCAGATTTGATGGATGAATTATAGATGAGAATAAGCATTGCACGGGATTATTGTGATATATTGATAAATGAGTGCGAGATAAGAACGTCTTTCCATGATTATCAATAAACATTATTTATCACTAAAGCTCCAAGACATGCTAATGCACTAGATGATGAATGGAAAAACGATAAATGACGTCTGTTTTCAAAACGATGATAAGGCATGATATAAAGATGTAATTAGTGTATATTTTAGGCGATATCTTTTAGCATTTTAGACAACTTATGACCAGATCACGTAGTGCCTTAGGGCAATCCAACTGAGATAATGACAGTAGGCTTGTAGTTGTTACAGATTAGAAAGAAACTATTAGTAAACACACGATCTTTGATTCGACTACGCGTATGTTGTATCTATCCAACAATTTCATGGCGATAATGATGAGATACATTGTTTCAAAATACCGGTATGTGAGTGAAAAGAAGGAAAACACCTACTTTGAGATTTCCAAAAACATTTTAAAAATAAATGAATAAATATCACCAAGATGGTCTCGTAGGCAATAACGACTGTTTCCACTTAGGTACAAGTACAATTATTAACTCTAGGTACATTGTTGTACAACATGAGACATGAATAACACGATCATAATGAACATAATCCAATTAAGATGAGAACTTGAATAAGATTACCATAATCCAATTAGGATTGGAACACGTGATAAGTCCTACAGCCTTTGTCAGCTATTTCATTATTATATTGGCGTAATAGTTGTGTGGCTATATTTTAGGAAAATATACTGAACAAAAGTGAAAACGCTACACTGCAAGATTTCTTATTTCTGGAAAAGTATCCAGCCAATAGCATGAAATATATATACACGTTATTTCCTAGGCTTTCAGCAATCGTTTTGGCGAAATTTCATTGTCTTGTCTTTTTTAAAGTCAGAGTTACATCCCTTAATGCGTTTAGAGCTAATTCCATCTAATGCCGTATATGCGCATGCGCAGAAAACGCTTCATCATTTTTTCGGAATTGCTCACATCCGGATTGCCGAAAAAACCAAGCTCTTAAATAAAGGTCTAATCTGTCAATTTTGCAAATTATCTCCCTTTGACATAAACAAATAGGGTATTTAAAATGTTTGATATTCACAAATTTATCCCGGTTTTCGATTGGATTTTTTTGCAACATCATGCAGGCCTAACAGGGGATTTTTGAACCCTTTTTTCGACTAGGATTGTTCCCAGATGTCCATGCAATAGCGCTTTCAATTTCCTATGAAGATTACACTGTAAAAGTTTCAAGCTTTGGAACATATTGAAAGTTCTGCTTTTCAAACATCATTTTCTAAACGCTAAAACAATGTTAAGCAAGCTTCTTTACATTTCCTCACTGGTAACTTGTCAAACTAACATTCCGTGCAGTCCGGCATGGTTTGCATTCTTCTGCTTGGATTTCTGAAGGTTTAAATTTTGTAAAATTTCCGTTAAAATTGCACAATTGAAAAACGGACCCCTGCCACATTAAAAGGGTCCGGTCTTCATCCCTATAATAAAGATCCACAAAACGTTTAGAGCTTGGTACAACCAAGTCAATGAACAATGCAAAAAACTTTCATTTGATTTTTTTACTTGTTGTTTTTAGAAGAAATATGACATGTAAAGTAGGTGTAGCGTTTTCACTTTTGTTCAGTATATATACATTTGCCACAATTTTGGTTATAGGTTTGGTGTCTCGGATATAAAGATCCTATAGGTCGTGTGTCCATATTTATTCCACAGAATGATCGTGACTACGTGTTCTTCCTTGCTTTATGATAAAGGACAATGAGTTATTACCTAGAATAACTTCTTGGCTTCAATAACTTCAATATAAACGCAACATTCTCATAAATCGTTATATCAACATTTCCTATTAATAAGCCATTGAAGTCATGTATCATTTTCGTCATATATTTCCAAGTAATGCTTTGATATCAGTAAAATATAACAGTATATTGAAGTCATTAATCCATTACCACACAGTGACTTTTTTGACTCCCCACAAGAAACTGACTATGGAAAACATTGTGGAAAATGGAGAAATTGCTTGTTACAAGCAGTTTCCTCGTTTTCCACAATATTTGCCATACAAAACGTACTTTTTCATTCATTTAAGTTGTTTTCTGCAACATCTTTGAATTTGAAATGGTCCACAAGTTTGCCGTTTGGTAAAGGGTTAAGAACTTTTAAAGAACAAATCAATTAGTTGACACATGTGGAAATCATTGGGTTTTTTTTATTTTATTTCATTTCTCTATACATAGAGCATAACTTTACACTTTAAGGATGGCTTGTATTAAAGGCTCAAAAGTAGATTTACTTTGAATTCTGTGGATTGATAGGGTTGCATAATATCTTGTGTAAATGTTTATAAAATCCGACAAGGGCTCTTTTGGAGATAGTATCTGACAAAGTGGATAGGGGTAAATTTTGACACCAAGGGCAACATTTTTTTGGATATGTTTAGATTGGTCTTTGTAAAAAGGAGTCTTTGTCATCGTCACATTGAATGCCTCGTGGTTTCGTATATTTCTCCGAATTCATATTTTACAAATGAGCCAGGATCTGGAAAAACGTCACTTATACCATTTGAGAACACAATGGTTCCAGATCAGCCTGCGTATACACGCAGTCTGACCAGGAACCATGTTGTTCTCCAATAGCTTCCACATGGTCTGTAGCAACCATTTGAGAGTAAAAAGGATGCTGGCAAGACAGCATCTAGGCACAGCCTGACCTTGAAATCTGGCTGTCTCAAATGCTATAACGGACGTCTTTCCAGATCCTGGCTCAATTATTCGTCTACATCTGATAGTCTGATATAGAAAGTGCTCTGTCCAATATACGAAAATGGTTTGAGTACAAGTGTCTGTGCTAGACCCACCAACATATACTGAAAACAAGTTTTACGTTTCTCAAAAGCATATTTAATATGATATATAACGCATCATGTCAATTTGAAGTGGATTACTTTACGGTTCTCCACACGAGTCAATTAGCTAGCCTGGACACAAGCTGTCATACATGTCAACCTCTCTAGTACGGTTCGTTAACTACTTAATTTGACGGAATAAAATGACTGACTTCTAAAGATTCTTATTTCAAATGATCAAATGTATTCACATATCCGAAGATGTCATATAATAATATATGACACAGTGACTATAGATTGGATAGATTGCGGTTATCGGTCTTTAAAGTTCGTCGAAGATATTTACATTCGGTGATTTTTAGCTCATTTGAGCAAAAAGTGTTCATGTTGAGCTCTTGTTGTCACTATACATCCGTCGTCAACAAGTATTGTCCAATCCAGACAAAACTTGTATTGGTGACTATAAGATCGATCTAGAATGAGTTCTATTTTAGCATAATCACCCTTTTGACCCCTTATGGGGAAGATGCTGCACAATGTGCAAAATAGGATGTATCGAGCAATGTTTTGTTGAAATTTGTTCAATGCTATAAGGAGGAAATTGAAAAATATTGAAAACTAATTAATGACACACACAGCACAGGCATTTCTTTACGGATTTTTCTCTTGTGCAAAGGACAAAGTCCATTTAGGACCAAAAACGGCCCCATCTCAGATTTCTCCGAAATTTTGGTATTTGATCATTTGCATCACTGTATTTCAAAAAAAAAATGTGAACCACTCACATTAGTCACTCGTGGTTGCCATGGTAACCAGTTTTGTATTATCCACATATTGACTGTCATAAATTACAAACCACTCAATAATTCTAATCAATATTGCAGTTTTAAATATAAAATTACGCGGATATTTATAGAGGAATGAAATACGAAAGTTAAGGAAGTGTGCAGTTTGGAAATTTTATGTATTTTCACAGTAATTATCGCATTACCATGGCAACAATATGTGCAAAAGTGACGGGTAAATATCAAAATTGCTCATAACTTTGAGGTGAAACAAGATATTGCTTTCATATTTGACACAAGTGTTAACAATAATAATACCTATCTGACAAGCAACCAGCCAAGGTCATTTATGAATGTCAAGGTCATCTGTCAAGGTCACATTTAGCGATTAACCTTAAGCGTAACTTAACAGTTCGGATACCACATGATAGAACATTATCATTTTAAATGCAGATGTATACCAGTATATATCAAGGTAAGTTTATTTCCTGAATTGAAAAAGAAATGAAATAAACGCATTCCATTGTCATGGTTGTCATGGTAACCAAGTTTTCAAATTTTCTGCTAATAATCTTGAATGCCGAAACTAACAATCAGAAATCGGAATTATGTTGCATGTTATGAATGTAATTTCAATGAAAAGGAATTAGAGATAACGGGAAACCTTTTTGGTGAAATGCAAGTAGCACAATTTGTGGTTTTTTTATGATTTTTTAGAAATTCCATAGCAACCATTCCTCAAGAAATGCCAAATAAATGAAAACTGGTTATATTTTGTAAGTGATTTAACATTTAACATTATTTAGAATATCGTGAAAGGTACAGGGTCATATACTTTGAGATAAATGAAAAATTATGATATTTTAACATTGTTTCCATGGCAACCTTTTATGTAAAAAGTGGTCAATTCTAAAAGAAACCTATCATATCTTAGGATTATACAATTGATACATGGTTCGTTATGTCACTACTAAGACTTCTTGACCATATCCAAATTAATTAAACATCTCCTTTTAGCACTTGTGTAATAGAGATCCTGATATATTGCATTGATCTTTACCCGATGTCTACGCCTTTGAACGTATAAAAATACACGCCAATACTCTCTCATAATGTTTGCCATCAGGATGAATCATTTTTGTATGGGCATACTAGTTAGTTCTCATATATCGCCAGAACTTTAATGTTGACTTGAATGTAAGATCAATTTGAATGTAAGGATAGAAAGGAGAAAAAAAAAAAACAACAACAAACTATATCAAAATTAACATATTATTTTATTTATTCTAACATTATCACGCTGACTTACCCATGTTACTAATTGTAAACGCACACATGGTCGTCTCAATGTATTTTTTCTCGAATTTCTCGGCGTATACTTAACAGATTTTGATGAGAAAAGGGGCGCCTTCGACGACACAATTCTTCCGGCTATACCTCACTGTACAACATACAGTGTTGATCTTTCAAACATTCAAACGTAATTTTATACGAATGATCTGCATTTTTCAAGTTTTTGGACACTAAAACTATTTGCGTTTGAATGTTAAAAAAAACAACGAAGTCTGGTGTAGAATTATTTATAACTGGGAATGGCATTCTCAAAGGTGCGTACGGTGCACTATTTCTCATCAAAATCTGTGAATTATACACTGATATTTCAAAAGCAACCCCACCTTAAAACGGGCAATTTTTAGGTGTGTACTTTTCAAAAAAAAAAAAAAAGTCAAGTGAGATAGCCACCGTGATAATAAATAAAATCAAAGTGCTGAGAGCACTGTAATTGGACGTCTCTGATTGATTGAGCGGGATTGTACATGAACGAAAGATATTTTATTCATTCTTCTGTGTTTAATTCTATAAGATCGGTTTCGGACATACGAAATCGGCTTTAATACCAGAAAACCCTTCTCAGGCTTCAAATTGATTTGATTGCCGTTTCAAGACAACTGATTTGTCGCTATGAATAATCACTATTAATTTGATTACCAAATTCAATTAAGGCCATGCGATTAGCACTTTTGTCTTCTTGTTTTGGTTTACTATGAGTATTGTTGTCAGTTATACTTTTCATTGATTTTTTAAAGTACGCTACAAAGCAATTTATTCAAAATGTAAGCCAACGCGCTACATAAATGAAAGCCACCATAGCTCACTTAGCAGAGCACTCACCTTGTACTCTTTACACATGTTATATCCGGAAGGCCCTGGGTTCGAATTCTACTCAGACATTGTTCTTTTTAATCATCTTTTTTTATACACCGCCGGAGGCGGACGTATATTGGCGTCATCTTCTCCGTCTATCCGTCCGTCCATCCGTCCGTCCATCCGTCCGTCCGTACGTCCGTCCACTTTTCTTGTCAACGCAACTCGTCCTACGTTTCTGGCTGGATCTTCTTGAAACTTGGTCAATGTTATCACCTCAATTGGTAGATGTGCATGAAGGAAGGATTTTATGGTTCGTTGATTTTTAAGAGAGTTATGCCCCTTAAAAACTTAGTCTCTGGGGCTTATTGAAATTGCAGCCTTGTCAACGCAACTCCTCCTAAGTTTCTAGCTGGATCTTAATGAAACTTGGTCAATGTTATCACCTCAATTGGTAGATGTGCATGAAGGAAGGATTTTATGGTTCATTGATTTTTTCTAGAGTTATGCCCCCTTAAAACTTAGTCTTTGGGGCTGATTGAAAATGCAGCCTTGTCAACACAACTTCTTCTAAGATTCTGACTGGATCCTTATGAAACTTGGTGGATGTTATTACCTTAATTGGTAGATGTGCATGAAGTAAGGATTTTATGGTTCATTGATTTTTGCCTGAGTTATGCCCCCTTCAATCTTAGTCTCTAGGGCTTAATGATATTTCAGTCTCGTGAACGCAATTCCTTCCAGGTTTTTGACTGGATATTTATAAAAACCTTTTTGTGAACACAACTTTTTACAGGTTTTTGTTTGAATATTTATAAATCCTTGTCAATGTCATTTTTTTTGTCTCAAGTTTTATAAGTGGCGGCGTATATTGTGACCATGGCACTCTTGTTCGACTTCTATCTCCACCATCGTTGGCGAAAAAAACGACCGCAGCGATTTAGAATCGATCTTAACACAAATTCAACGAAATAAAGTAATGAAACGCCGATCATTTACATACAATTCCGCTCAATCAATGAGAGGCGTCTAAATATAGTGCTCCAAGCACTTTGATTTTTATTCCTGTTTAGAGTAATAAAAAACAGAAAAAAACACGGTAGCAGTTTCCCCTGGTTGTGGTTACAAAACAAATTCAATACATACTTTTCCTGAAACAAAATACCAGATGAATTGGAGCACCTAACCATGGATTCCTCATACAAGTACTACCGCAGCATCCTTACATCTACAGATGTGCATAAAAAGAAGAAATTGGGAACGTGCCGTCGGGAAAATGGCAGTGGAGTACAATAAGCAATTTAAATCTTCATATCATTATCAACGAAAATTTGAGAATAGCAATGTCCCTATCTGTAAACATATTCATACGATCATCCAGGTACCATCTGTTGCAGACCCATTGCTTCATCTTCTTAGCTCAATACACGTAAGCGGGTCTCTTAAACGAAATAAATACAGATCGCTGTCACTTAGTCTTATACTAGTAATAATCATTGTTGTCATGATCATCGGTCAGTATGTAAATAGGTCATGAAACTGTCGAATATCAGTGATACAGATGCTGGAGAAAAAAAAACTCGTAAGAGCAACTATTTTTCTGAATAGGTGGATTTCACTAGTGTCTCATCTGAGGCTGTTCAGATGGAACCCCGATTTGTCATCGAGTCGAACCCGAGTTGCGAAATGAACTCACTCCCCGATAATCAATTTCAAAACCCCGTTCCTTTAAATATGTCAAAGACTTAAACAACAATGATCAAAGAAAAGGAACCTATCATACACAATACGTGCATTAAATTGGGTAATCATTCTAAAATGTGTGTTTTCAGTAAACACATCAAGAAAAACAAACGTTTTACAGAAGAAATAATCCGAACTGGTTTTGAACCAACGGCGTTCCAAATTTCAAACTGAAAAAAGGTTGCGAGGTTAATCCTTTCCCGTTTGAGCTATCGCTGCTGCTGATGATATAGGGTGTCTGTTTACATTATAACCATAGTGTATGCATGTATCGCTTTCTAAAGATCTTACCCTTTACACGATTAATATTACGAAAGTCAAAAAACTACAAGAAAATGATTAAATCGAAAAAAGATCGTAAAGTTGGTTAAGACGTGGCATGAATTGAATCGGCCAATGAATCTTATAGTATTTGTTAGAGAACACATAGAAAGTAGGAAAAGATACGACAGTTTTCCTGTATGGTCGCAAAATCTATTTTGAATTTTGGTCAACTGGCAATTGAGTCTGAGAAAGGGTTTTTTGGTAATGAAAACCCATTTCGCCTGTCGAAAAGTGGTTATAAGAATTGTACGTCCTTTCGGACGTCCAATTAAAAAACGATCCTAATTTTCTTTAATGAACAGATTAAACAACTACTCATCGTCACGGTATTTCTGCCAAAAGATCCAGGGACCAGGGGTCTGTTTCATCAAAACATTTAAGACGTATTTTCGTCTTACTGAAGTCTCCAGACATGTTTATGGAATTGACCAAACGCCGACTGTAAATCAAAAACATCGATTAGCCAATGGACGATCAGAAAAATGTCATGCCCCCAATTGTTCTTCGTTGCGCGTGTTATTGTATAGATTTATCGATTGACAATCAAAACAATCGACATGCCAATGGCAAAGAATTTTGTACTAACAATAGACTAGGTTTACAGTTATGTTTTGATAAACTATCGGTGTTGTTATAAAATCTCGTAACTACGGCTTAAATCAAGCCGTAGTTACGACATTTTATAACAATACTTATGAAATACTATTTTGTTTGTCCGAATTTACTCACGATTAACTGGATAAAATCGTTCCCTATTAACAATCACATTCCCATTGTTTGTATTAAATTCTATGTTGGGCGGAGCGATCTGTCGATTGGCGTTTGGTCAATAGATCGCGTATGACCAACCTCACTGGTGGTGAACTCGGCCAAAGCGCGGGACGTTTTTTCGCGATCATATTATTCCGTCGGTGTTGCTATAAAATATCGTAAATACGGCTTCGATAAAGCCGTAGTTACGAGATTCTATAACAACACAGACGGTTTGTCAATACATATCGGTAAACCCGGTTTATTTTAGAACAAATTCATTGTTATTAGAAAAACTATCCAATCAGATCTTTAAACTCACATTTAAACGCAAAATATCTGTACCTTGTTGTAGCGAAAAACGTACCTCGCTTTCGCCGAGTTCACCACCAGTGAACCTATCATACACTAGGAAATGCGATTGTTGTTTGAAGCGTTTCGTAGGACATAGTTAGTCAAAAACACGTAGTTTTGATGAATTAAAGACATATTTTGTCTTACATGTGTTTTTAAACGACACGTTTAGGAGAAGAATCGCGTATCACCCAAAACCTAGGTGAATTGGTTGTTGTTTTAAGCGTTTTTATAAGCCATCGATAAGACAAAAATATGTCTTAATGTTTTGATGAAACTGACCTTAGGTCTTGATCCCTTTGATCGAAATACGACGGTCAACTATTATCATATTACTATAATGCAAAGATAACAATATATTCAAATGGAATGTTCGCAGTTCAAAAATATCCCATATAAGTCAATTAATTTAGGTAAACTCACATATATATGAACCAGGATCTGAAAAATACGTCCTCTATGGCATTTGAGAACAACCTGGATCCAGACCAGCCTGTGCATACGCACAGTCTGATCAGGATCCATGCTGTCCTCAGTAGCTTCCTCATAACTTATAGCAGCTGTAAGAGAGTAGCATTGACCCTGATAAGACTGCTCTTAGGTACATGCTGATCTGGAAACATGGTTGTCTAGAATGCTATAAGGGACGTTTTTTCCAGATTCCGGCTCATATATATTATAGATTTCATTTCACATGTCACAGCTTTAGCTTTTATTATCATAAATTACATGCCTGTGCTTTTTTAAATGAACAATTCAGTAACATTTTATTGTGAACCTGTTATATTTGTGTAGTATGATACAGGTCTTTTTGAAGAATGTTACGCTGTATGCGAAATATGAACACACTTTCAATAAAGGTCAGTGTCAGGTCAAATGAAATCCGTAATATATCATAAAGATCTATATCAAGGTTTGTACGATACACAAACATTTCCCACTTCTGGCATCATTATTCTACAAATTAAAGGCACTTTTGCTTATGAATATTTACAAAAATATGTAACTCTATAATAAAAATACTCATTGTTGAGAAGTTGCCAATTTTTGAAGGCACGCCTGTTTTCAGTATTCGTCAAAGAAAGGAGGAATACATTTTGTAGGTTGTTATAAAGGACGAGAATTGACCTGGCAGAGCATTCCGTTCGATTAGCATGGGCTGGTCTGCCAGTTCATTTATCGTGAGGTATAAAATGCGTGAAACCAGGTACCAACGCTTAGAGTTTGTATAATCCATTAAAGTCAAAATATACAGTTTTAACTGTTTTCCATATCACCATAGGCAATACATAGTTCTTCAAGATTAAGCAGAAACGTGTGCATAATTATGAAATGACGGTGATTCGACAATGTTTTCTTTACACACTCAATAAACGGAATTCGCCAACGGAAATAAAGTTGTATTGTCCACCCAAATTAACCAGGGACAACTTAATTTTCGCGCGCGTAGTCCGTTAGTTGAGCGTCTTAACGAAACATTGCCGAAGTGGGGTCATTACATATGCAGATGTCCCGGGCTAATCTTGCTGGACAATACCGGGTTAATATTGGCGTACGTTACCTGTTTGTATATATAGCGCACCAATATTATTGTCCCTCCAAATTAAACCGGGTCCCGGTTTCTCTAAAATACGTAAGTACGTTCTCATGCTCAAATCTAAGCACCGTGCTCAAATCGCTCGAATTCCACGTGAACTTCAATCGAATACCCTTCAATGTTGGAGAGTACTCCTTTGAAGTTGAGCATGTTCTCATGAGTATATACTTAAGTTTTTTCGAGAAACCGGTGCCGGGACAATTTAATTTTCGTGTGAAAAGTCCGTTAGTTGAGCGTCTTAAAAAACATTGCCGAAGTGGGGGTAATTACATATGTAATCAGGTATATTGTTACACAAAAACGTGGTCGTAAGATTGTTGATAATACTATACTGTAATACTATGACTGGATAGCATTAAATGATACTCATGTGTTATCAATGTGCTAGGTACCGTAAAACGTTTATTTAATCATTACTCTTCTGTATTCTGACTGCAGTTTGTCGATGAATCTGAGGAGTCGATGTTTTCAGGAATCTGATCAGCGTCATCAATATATTTACCCCAGTCTTTTACGCCAAAGGAGTCTGGTTTAGAGCTACAACCGAGATACCACACAGCAGCTGCAATGTGTGCACATGTTCCAACTACTCTTGCTCCTGCACGACACTTACAGTACCAGGCAATAACATCATTCTGGTTGAATTTGATCCACATTAGATATTTTTTGGCTGAAACGTGCCTGCTTTGTATTCTTACTCTGACGAGACCCTCGTTTTCTTGGTGAACAAAGATATCAGAATCAGAATCCACGAACTCTTTGATATAGGATGGGCTTAACTTCAGCTGATATGTGCCGAGAGTCAAATCTCTAAGCTGTTCTTCACTCAATGTAGGGAACGACAAACTCGATTCATCTGCTTTTTTCCACTGTTTTACACCCCTATCAAGGCCCTTTTCCTCGATTTCGCATTTCAACAGATTTACCTGAAAGAAAACCCGTGATATATCAACATATTTACATATGCTAGGCTTATGTTCACGATTTTACATTAAAAACCCAAACTATTTAAGAGCAAACGGTAAATAATTCTTTTAAGAATTCTTTTTTTTCTCCATATTTGTATAATATTATGATTTTAATTGATGGCTTAAAGTTCCCGATCACACCCAATCAAATGCTTTCTTCTTGAACTGCAGTCTATCTAACCCGACCTCTGCAATCGAGTTGATCAAATGAAAACATGGAGTATAGTACAAATTGATCAGGATGCGGTCGGAAATAACTACACTACAAGTCGAGCTGATCCAGAGTAGGACTTGTGCAGGTCGGGTAAAGGATAGCAACCTGATCACACTCGATCTCTAGACACGATTAAATCGCAACCAGATCGATATTTCACCCGATCAATAATCGATCGCTTCCCGATCATTTTTAATTGATCGTATATGAGTATTTTTGACATACAAAGACATCAAACAATATATTTATATCAACAGACATACATGTTTATCCTGAACTTTTATTTTTTAATGAATATTTTTAAAAAAACGAAGTTAAGACTTACATAACTTGTTTGTGTCGATTTCAACAATGTTACAATAATTCCTAGACAAAATTCACTTATTTAACTACTCTCCGCCCCTATCAAAGTTACCAGCATACCGATCGGGCGGGAAATCGACAAATTAAAGATTTCTTTTATCCAGCGTCTACAGTTTACAGGACAGTACAGGACAATCCATCCCTATATACACATACACATGGACGGACAGATTTATAACATACCTGTCTGCTTCGTATCTTCATAAGTTCTGCTATTTGCACATCTTCATCGTTCGGTCTATGTAGTGGTTTGAAGTATCTGTTCGAAAGTGCACACACTATTCTAACGTAATCTCCTATGTTTGGCACTTGATTGGTGGGAAGTACTTTGTCAAGGTATTTGAATCTCTTTATTCGGGCATTAGCCGCCTCCACCACCCATCTTATCTGTAAAAATGAATGAGAAAAGTAATCCCCTTCCAAATCAAACCTTATTTCGAAATCTTTGCTAAAGACATTGTAGGACATTATTATAAGAAAATGCGGACTTTCGAATTTTTCTTCTTTTCTTGAACTATTTTGAAAAGATGCCTACTTTTCTTGCATTATTTTCTAAAAGAGATAGCACCATATGTTTTATTGCCTAACGTAACATTATTTTTTTTCCTCTGGTACTCAGGCTCGCCATTCAAAGTGACGTTCGAGAAACATTTGACCTAAAATTGGCCTTTTTATGGAACAAGAGTATTTTCAAGTTAGTGCTCATTTGAATGAATAATTCGTTTTAAGGTAAGGCCTGTGTAATGCGCTATGTGATCATTTATGGAACGAAATCTGTATGGTGCGAAGAGGCGATTTAAAGGGAAATAATTTTTATTTCTCTTAACATTTTGAAGTTTTTATTTTTGTTGTTGTTGTTGTTGTTTTAAAGTTGTTTTGCTTATTCGTCATACAGTTTAGAAACATTTTCACACAAATTGTTTTGAATATTCCCGGAAATCTGAACACACTCATATATTTGCCTTGTTGCGGAAACAGGCATAAAAAAGCGGGAACTACTATCAAACAGTATCGGTAATGTTCGGTATATGCTCGGACTTACGAACGCCACGGAATAAGTCGAAATGTAACGATTATATAGAAAGTGCATTACGCAGGCCTTACCTTACTTGCAATCTGAATGTAGCTATAAATAATCAATAATAATAGTAATCAGTCAATTATGCAATTTGTAAATATGGAACGGAAGTCTATGTTTCATGTTTCGGCGTAAGCCTCCTTTGGGAAATATCTTTCAAAGAACATTCCCATTTATAATGCAGGTTCTAGTATTAAAGCGAAGATATAAATTAGTTGCAAATCTTTTCTAGAAATGAGTGAATTGGTTTTCACTACAGTATCCGCCATTTTCCTCCAATATTTTCTACGATATAATTAATTGATTTTCAATTTTTGGATGTAGATCTACATGTTTTAATCTTAAATATCTTTTGCTCTTTTCCCGAACATTTTTTTTTGGACAATAAATTGTTCTGACGCTGCAAAAATACTTTGGAAAACATCGATACACAGGGGAGAATTTTGAGATTTTCTCCTTTTGTCTCATTTTTTTGTAGTAGATTGCATATAAATCCATTGTTTTTCATCAATCATTTATCTATCAGGGAAAGTTTTGCCGTTTTGATAAGGGTTTATTTAAACGAGACATGATTGGTTACCGTTTACTTTTACTTACTTTCGTTACCATGCGGCTAGTATTTGAGTCACTTTCAGCCATTTGTTTCTCGCCTTTTTTCATGAATTTTGGCATAGATGCCTTTATGCCTAAATCTTCAAGAAGTGTCAGCGAGTCTCTAAATCCCCTGTCTACGACTAAAATGTCGTTTTCCTCAACAAAACCTTTTATGTCGTCTATGTTTTGTTTTAGGATATGGTTTAGTATGCTGGCGTCGTTGTTTTTTGCTAAGTATGGGCCTAATATCGTTACAAAATGCCCTGTTGTTGTCACTATAACCATCGGTTTGACTAAACATCTCGACTTGTGTAAACTGAATGATCTTCTTTGGAACAAAAAGTTTTTGCTTTTATTAATGTATATATATGTTCCATCTAGAACTAGAATTAATTTGTCCTGGCAGTCTAACAAGGTTTTAGCAATTGGTGTCGTGTGTTTCTCAATAATGTCTTGCCTTGTTATACTTTCAATTCCAAGATAAAAAGGAACAAAACACTTTAGTAAAGCTCTTCTGGCTAAGCCTATAGCTCGTCTGACACTTGATTTGTTTATATCAAAAATGGAAGCTATAAGTCGATTTGACATACCGGCCTTCAATTTGAATAAAAAAATTCCAATCGTTGTTTTAGCTGTTCTTGTTGCAGTGTTCTTTACTTCATTTTCAAGGTGGCGACAAAGATCGTTAAATTGCGTGTTGTCCAGACCAGTAAAAGTAATGATTGTTCTGTCGTCCATGTTGTCGAAACTTAAATGGCTTGGTTGGGTGTCACATGATTCCCTCAGTGATTTCAAAAACTTGGTTAGATTGGTCTTGTTTACCCTGCATGTGTTCGTAGTTGAAATGTTATCCAAACTTTCGTTGTTAAGACTTGAACTGTCCAAATGGTGAGGGCAGCACCTCGCACCTGACGAAATGAACATATTTCGGTCGATAAAGGCATGGACTCTGGCTGCAGTAGAGATGACTGTTAGTTTGGAATTCCTTGCCTTACAGACTATACATCGAGAATGGGTGTTGGATACCCCGGGAAATGGCAAAATAATTGATGGAGGACTTAGTAATGGACGGGGTGTAGTTGTTGTTGGTGGTGGTGATGGTGGCGGTAAGAACTCTGGATCAGAGGTATCTTCGTCTTCGACATAGATGTTTCTTTTTGTTTTCCACAACTTGTATTTGTGACGGCATTTGTTACATATTGTTGAACGTTCCTGTACATCTAAATGTAGGTATGCATTCAAGTAAACCTTAATTTCTTCTGTTACGTTCCTTCGATCTTTAGGTTTTACCCTTTTTTTACAGACTATGCAATTATATTGTTTCATCTTGAGATCTGAAATGAAAAGGAAATGCTATTTTCAGTCTTTCCAAGTAATGATACACCCCTGAAAGTGTCAGTCAGCATTTTCTCATTTTGCCTCAATATTTTTAGTTGAAATATTGTATACATGCAGATTCTGTTTTTATTGAAATTCATTTCGTTGTCTGTAGCAACTTTAAAAAAAACATATCACATTGGTGTTTATTGTGAAAGAGTTAAAACATTTCCATGATTTGATTGTCGCCTCATGAAATTGAACGTACAAAGAAAAGTGATGTAACCTATTGGAAGATCTTTTGAAAATATTTCTGAATGAATGATAAACTTGTTATAATAGGATAAGTTCAATATTTGTCATAGCATTGTAAAAAATTTCAAGAAAAACTAGTCTTACATTTGAATTTTTATATGATCCACAGTTTCCTCACCTGTAAATGTCGTAACTCTAAAAATCAAACATAATTTCTCAGAACAAATCTTTTCCACCAATCATCATAAAACCATGCCTGTCAAAAAAGATATAGATGTGCACCATCATCATCATCATCATCATCATCATCATCATCATCATCATCATCATCATCGTCATCGTCGTCGTCGTCGTCGTCATCATCATCATCATCATCATCATCATCATCATCATCATCATCATCATCATCATCATCATCATCATCATCATCATCATCATCATCATCATCATCATCATCATCATCATCATCATCATCATCATCATCATCTTCTTCTTCTTCTTCTTCTTCTTCTTCTTCTTCTTCTTCTTCTTCTTCTTCTTCTTCTTCTTCTTCTTCTTCTTCTTCATCATCATCATCATCATCATCATCATCATCATCATCATCATCATCATCATCATTGTCAAATGTAGAACGTGTATTTTTAACGAATACAGTATTTTGAAGGAAACTGAGAACAACTAAATATCACCAGTTTCTCTCTTTTTTTATCAATGTTATTCCAAGCTATTTTTGATAGCCGTAGGGGCATGATATCCAGGTCTTGTTTGGGAAAGGGTTTATTAGCAATATTGTGTGTGTGGTTGAACTCACCTTATATGCTTTCAATAATGAAAAGAATTAAGATGGGAATTAATCCAAGCATCATCTACATCCAAGAATGTCTGTAAAAAAAAGAGTGAAAAGGGTTAGATCAGCGAGCGTGAGTGACATCCTATGTATTCCAAATATTTTGAAATAATTCTATATAATCAATGCCGGTATATGCTTGAAAACCTGGATTTCTGTCGTTTTATTCTCGTATTGTTATGTTCTTACTCTATTTTTACTGTATTTCGTGTACGACAATTGTAAAAAAAATTTGCAGAAATGGGGGAAATATTTATTTTCTAGAAAAAAGATCACCGACGATATGATTCGATCCTGGGTTTCCAGTTTGACGCACCTTTGAAATAACCAACTTTTGTTCATTTTTCATCATTATTTCTCATGTAAAATATCGTATGCAAAATCTCACCTACATCTATTGAAACTCTGGAAATCAAGTATAGTCTCTCCAAACATATCTTAGACTCGATCTTTAACAAACCATGCCTGTCAAAAAGAGATATTAAGGTGTGATATAATTTTATTAATCTTGGAAGATATTCATTTAAGCATTGCTTGTCATTGTTATATAGTGCCATAAGTTTAAATCGGGATATCGGCATATGTAATGATTCTACTTCGACAATATTTCTTAAGACGTGAAAGTGACAGATTTTTACCGACGAAAATAAAGTCGTTCCGGGTTGATATTGGTGCACTATATCGCTAACAAGTATTAGATCCGTCATCATCATCATCATCATCATCATCATCATCATCATCATCATCATCATCATCATCATCATCATCATCATCATCATCATCATCATCATCATCATCATCATCATCATCATCATCATCGTCATCATCATCGTCATCATCATTGTCAAATGTAGAACATGTATTTTTAACGAATACAGTATTTTAAAGGAAACTGAGAACAACTAAATATCATCAGTTTCTCTTTTTTATCAATGTTATCCCAAGCTACTTTTGATAGCCGTATGGGCGTCAAATCCATGTCTTGTTTAGGAAAGAATTTATTAACAATAGTGTGTGTGTGGTTGAACTCACCTTATATGCTTTCAATAATGAAAAGAATTATAGGAATAGGAATTAATCCAAGCATCATCTACATCCAAGAGTGTCTGTAAAAAAAAAGAGAGAAAAGGGTTAGATCAGCGAGTGAACCCGTGACTTAAAAAGATCTAGTTTACGATGCTATAATATTGATTTGTAGAGCTAGTTTAATTGATTCATTTTACTGTTTTTGTAATTAACACGATAAATGTATAAAAAAAAACTTCGCCTTGAACCAGGTTCGCTGCAGTGAAAGGCGACTGTTGTTCCACTGCGCCACAGCCTCGGCTGCCGACATCGGTAATTATTTTTTATATAAAGCTTACTTTTAAGTTTGACAGCAAACGAATTCTTTATTTTTCGTTTTTTTTTCGCAAGTATCACTGTGTTGTAAGTTGTACGTTAGATTTGTGTAGTTTGTACGGAAGTTTTGAGTGGTCAATCAAAGATGGCGTCGGGGGAAAATCGTTAGAGGTAGGTGTCTTAGTTTTTCGTCGATAATTTCCTTAAATGGCCGTATCTTGTCTTGATACTGATATCATTGTACAGGAGAAATGTATACCTATTCACGGTGCTATATAGCCAAGTACCAGTGTTGTCCTATCGTACTCAGTCGTTGTGCAAAGACAGCCCAACACGGAAAACTTTTTTCGAAGCGAGAAAGTTGCCCTTTTAAGGATGATTACATAGTAAACAGCGAACTAGGGAACAAACTATTGCTCTAACTTGGATGTTTTTAACATGCTCTTTTCTATGGTTACCGTTATTTTACACAAAAATGTCTAGAATGACCACAAACGCTGTGTTTACTAAATGGCCAAACAACGGTGTAGTCACAGTGAAAATATGCAGACACAACGGTGCAGTTTCTGTGTTATCTGTACGGTGTAGTTATTATTTTCACAACAAATTGTGAACGGTGTAGACTTGGTTGGTATGTTGTATAGGGCGAACTAGCTCTAACAGATAGCAGATTATCTGTTTTATCTCCCTCAAATACTTTAGTATTAGAAAACTCAGATGAAAATGCCGCCATCATCAAAGTAAATGAAAACAAAAGTTAAGAAAATATGTTTTCTCTTTTCTTCATTCTCCTAAGCCTTAAACAGTTCAATGTATGTTTGATTTAATTTTCGGGAGACATTTTTGTTATTTGTGATTGAATAAACATCTGACGGAAATGATACTCAAAAGGAATACCATCACAAAATATCGAAAATACGATAACCGTCATTTTGAAGCCATGTTAAGTGCAACGGCAAATTTCTTGTTCATCCGTTCATTTGATTTGTAGATTCGAAATTTCGGCTCTGGCTTTGAATTTTTCTTTGTAACTGTTTTAATTGGTTATTACAATCAATTATTGTAATTAATGAAATGATTTCAACTCATGGAGTATGATAATTATTGATAGAAATGTATCTTGTTTTCAAATTGACCCCTCATTGAAAAGTCTGATTTTACCCAAAATAAATGATTCAATCAACAAAACATAAATTATAAATAACAAAACATAAATTATAAATTTGTGTCATAAACATTTGGGCCTTTTTTCGTCTTGTTCGACTTAAGTAAATAAGTCTTGAAAATAGAATTCTGGAACTGCAAAATTCATTTTGGAATTTCATACGTAATGAACTTCTTCTTCAGGACTGACATTTTTCTGACCAAGATTTTTTGGACTCACTCATAAAATGTAACCATTTGCAATGAAAAAGACAATATTCTATTCGCCAAAACCGTTTGACTATTGGAGTAAAACGCATTGAAGTACTACCAAGACAGTGTAACTTACACACATCCATAAATAAATGAAATGAAATTTTTTCCATCGAGAGCCGACCTTCATTGACCAAAATAAACAAATACCAAGTTGATCAACGCTTCTCAATGACTTAATCACATCTGGGAACAAACTGTTCATTTCAGCCATTGTTTTCATGTTCTCGTGGGGAAAGAGAAGAGACCCTATCCGTTTCATCTGTTTTAGCACGTCTAATGGAAATATCAGGAATTAAGGTCGGGGCTTTTTGAACGACTTTATGGGGTGTTGAACTTCGTCATTTTTTATGTTCAGGACTCATGCATTCAAAACCGGGGATATCATCGATAGAAAGAATCTCGTTAACTCCAAAATCCTTTTTTCTACGTCGATGAGGTCTATCTTGTGTATTCTATGCTCGCAAATGGGGATGATGTCCTAGTCTGACTTCTTGATAATATCAGGAATAATACTAAAGTTCAGAGTTTTCAAATCTTTTTGACCTGTCTGATCATTGATCTCCCCCGCCCTGCGCACTTTTAATATCTGACTGGAATGGTCCTGTTCCGAATGCTTCACAACATTTTCGAAACTCCCTTCGAAATGACAGTAGTAATAGGTGAACAGCATGGAACTGAAAATAAAGAAAAAAATAAAACGGACGCTAGCAGATTCTTGGTAATTTCTACTATTTGACCCTTACGGAATTGCTTTGACAAATAGCAAGGAAACTAGATTCTGATATAAACTGACACGATTTAAAAACGCAAAACACGTTTTCATTAACCTCTCCTTTTCTATTGCCTCGATCGGCACCATATTTTGGGACATGTATGAGACATTGTATACGCTTCACGCCCCAGTAATTTTGTCGTGTTATTGGTAAAATATCCGGATATCTGAACCGCCCATCACTAAATGCTCGTGTGTCTTGTGCATTCAGACCACGTGTTAAATCACTAAGATTTTTTGTGTACACATTGCCACTTTGATTTACTTATTGAAAGTATACGAGAACAACGAAAGAAAATTGTGTATAAAATGCTGAGGCTTACTTTCCGAAAAAAGGAACCGAGTTTTTTGGCTTTTGGTTTGCCGTGCTTCGCAAATGAAGGTAGCTAGACGCTTTAATGTAGCCGAATCGACGGTTCCAAGGTTTATGAGACGTGCAAACGACACAGAAAGATTTACGGACCACCCACGTCCCGGTCAGCTGCGTGTAACAACTGTACGTCAACATATTTGTATACGTCAACGTCACTAACGCAACAGATTTGTGACGGCTCAGTCTACAGCAAATTCTATGGTTGGTAATCACGGGCGGCCTATACATCGCGACATGGTGATAGATCGCCTGTGAAAACACTGGGTTCGCTGTCGTCGATGTTCAATGCCAGGCTCTTGACTCAACGTCCATTTTGGCATAATCTGACGTCCATTCAGGCATCATTCGTGGCTTTAAAGGTCATTTTCTGACCTGTTATGTTAACAATTGCAACATTTACAATTTTACATGGCTATACATCAGTTTTGTAAGATGCAGGAGATACCATTTTTAAAAGTACTTTTTGCGTTTTTAAATCGTGTCAGTTTATTTTGATTAAAGTATATTTTGTAGACATATTTTTTGTCACCTTCTTTGCTGCAAAGCATTTACAAGTCAGTCACATAAAAATTATTAACATAATTGTTGAAGAATTTCGGTAGTAATTGTAAAACATGATTCTCAGCCGTGAAAACGTTATCATTAAACATAAAAATATTATCATTCCAGAAATGATAAGTTCTGTATTACTTCAAGTCTACACCGTTCACAATTGCATTATGTCTACACCGTTCACAATTTGTTATGAAAATATAACCACACCGTACATAAAACACAGAAACTGCACCGTTGTGTCTGCATATTTTCACTCTGACTACACCGTTGTCTGGCCATTTAATAAACACGGTGTTTGTGGTCATTCTAGACATTTTTGTGTAAAATAACAGTAACCATAGAAAAGAGCATGTTAAAGACATCCAAGTAAGAGCAATAGTTTGTTCCATAGTTCGCTGATTACTATGTAATCATCCTTAAAAGGGCAACTTTCTCGCTTCGAAAAAAGTTTTCCGTGTTGGGCTGTCTTTGCACAACGACTGAGTACGATAGGACAACACTGGTACTTTGATATATAGAACCGTTGATAGGTATACATTTCCCCTGTATAATGATATCAGTATCAAGGCAAGATACGACCGTTTAAGAAATTTATCAATGAAAAACTAAGACACCTACCTCTCATGCTGTATTGTTGTCGCCATCTTTGAATGACTACACAAACCTAACGTACAACTTACATCACAGTGAGTATTGTTATTACTCGTTCCTCTCATTCCCCTCATTCATTTTTATATTCTTATCCTCATATTTGCAACATTAATCCCTCATAAAAGGTATTATTTTCAATTTGTAGCAAATGTGGATTCACACTTCGTCTTCCGTAAGAAAGACAGACGAACCAAAATGAATAAAAAGTGAATAAAAGGAAAAACTTACCAAAATATTGGTGACAAATGCAGGCTTTTTTCGTCAGGAGTAGTCATAGTTATTTTATGATAGTAATTACAGTCTTCGAGCTTCAAAGTACCGTACCGACTCAGCAGGCTGAACCTTTTGTTGACATTAACAACGAAGCGGGGTGGTAATGAACAGTTTACTATTTAAGTAAATCGAAATTGAGGAAAAAGTAAGATAGATACATAATTGTTTGATGACATGTAATAAAATGATAGGAAAAATGCTTCCTGCACATAAATTCACAAAAATACTCGAGTATTTCTACAAGTCAAACTATTGAAAAAAATATTAGATGGAAACTGTTCACTACAAGCACTATCGCTAACGGATTGGGAAAGAACATTTATTTCTTTTTTTTATATACATCGCAAGACTCGCCCATTTTTCAAACCATGAAAATCGAGTTCAAAATGTACATAAACACAACTAGATTTTTTATTAGACTGGGCAATAACTGCGCTGTATGTCAATTCTTTACTGAAAGTTCACCAAATTGACAAAAAATCTTAAATTTGCGTGACCGACCCCACTTCCACAAGCATTTTAACATACGTAATATCAACATATTTGTAAAAAAATGGTGCCATAAGATAGTTGAAATGTCCAAAAAATGATTAGATTTGTAAACAAGAACCAACTAATGATTTCATTTTTACTGAAATTTGGGGCCGTTTTATGAACAAAGTGGACCTTGTCCTTTGTAGTCCCTTTCCTAAAGACTCTAAATCCCCCTAATGGAGCCCCAAGGGGAAATAAATCTAATTTTTTTACAAACTCGAAGAGCCTTCCCTTTGGGGTATTTCCTGCCACGGTCGCAATAGGTCACCATGACCTTCGGTCAGATGAATTAAATGTCTTTTCTACAAGATCTAACCCAAGATATCTTGTAAATTAAAAATCCCTGTCACATATTGATCTTCTATCAGAGGATATGGAGTCTTTCTATCATAATCAATTGATGAATATTTTTATCAGTGTACGGTGGGAATATGTCTAATAGCTCCTTATACACAATCGTGGATGACTAAACGATGAGATGTCTAGGTGCCAGCAAACCTTTCCCAAACAATACCTTATTGTTGAAGACCTTAACGAAGAGACGTTTGGATATTATTGGAGAGAAATGAAGGAAAGACAGACTACCGTCACATATCTTCGTTTCCATTTGAATATTCTTCTTCTGTTCTTTAAAGTATTGTAGTGCCCTAGAAATTTAGTTTCGTTTTAATTTTTTACCGACGAATCCCCCCATACAAATTAGAGGACCAAGTCTAAAATACAGAGTGTGCAGTATCATTACTTACGGAGACTCAAGCAGAATGCATCCATAGATCGATCTCTTCACTCATTTAGCTGTATTTAGTCCTTTTAAACTTGCATTTATGTTTTGTTTCACTGTCACATGGATCAACTGGTACTTTGGTAGCCATTTTGAATAAGGTCATGCAATGCATTATGGGTAATTTACCATAGCAACAGAAGAAGGTTGACACGTCCTTGCTGTCTGCTGCTCTAAATTAATGCCCACACGGCATGCAGGGACTCTAACTTTAGCTTTCGCAAGGTGAACACCTTTTAGATCTATGAGTAGATACTTTGTTTTTAACTTTTTACTTGTATTTTGAACTAATAAATAGAAAGATAGACCAACAATTTAACATCCATTTCTTCTTTTAAACATAAACGAGGCTTTATTTCTTTATTCAACACCTTCTTAAGCCCAACGAGTCCCTTCGTCAACGAGTTTGACGCGCTAACGAGTCACCCTGCCACAGTATTATAAACACCGATTCGTAACAGTATACACAGACTCATACTCGTATTTGACAGTTCCTATTAAACCATTTCGTCGTTTTTGAACAAAGAACTTGTAAACGAGGCTTCTGTTGGAAAGCACCGATGTGGATCTAAAGCAAGCTGTAGGTGGATTTTGAACCATGTTGATATACCCTATTACTTAACTCTATTTCAATTAAAGAATATAGTTCCCTACTACACTTAAAGACATTTTCAACGCAACACTTACATTTTTCATCATAACTAGTCAAATAATGCAGTATATTTTATGACATAAAAAATATTTACGTTTTTCACTAAGACTCAAAAATGAAAAGTCACAGAACCCAAGCAATTGCAAAATTCAATAGCATCAAAACAGCGTCACAAAATCATGCCAGTGTTTCCATTTGCATAAAAAAATATTGAGTCCCTGGGACCCAATGCCACAGAAAAAGTTGAGTCCCAATCACTTTCAGTTGAGTCCAATTTTGACTTCCACAAATCAACTTCAAGTTAATCTTGAACAGGTTTAATATCCCTTTCCAAAACAAGACAGGCCCCTATATCCCCCCCGCCCCCAGGCTCAAGATAAAGGGTTTAAAAACATTGTGGAAATTGTTTGTGACAAGTGATGTCTTCTTTTTCCTCAATGTTGTCTACTGCAGAAGGCCAGAAAAGTGAAACTTTCAGACATTTGAAATTGTGGTCTTAATGAACTTTGAATATGGACAAGTCTAAAATTTTGCCTTCTGCAGGTAATGGGTTTACAACAAACAAAATTTGACAGGATGAAATGATTCCTAACATTATTTTTAAATGTAAAATATTCACGGCAGCTAGTATAAGCAAAGGAAATCCTTTCAATACTGTACTAATGCGTGATACTCAAATGATAATTATCATCTGCTTCATACATGAAAGTCAGTGTAGCCCGTAGTAAAATGTTCTTTTGTTTAGTTTTGCAACAAATACTACACTTTATTCGAAGAGCAGACAAATCTGACGAGTCTTTTATCAGCCAGTCTTTAAACACCATATCGGAAAGCCACTGGTCATGAAAAGACAGCGAGTGTTTCTTTCTCTTGGCTGGAGAAGCCATTATTGTTTACAAAATGAAAGTATCAGTTGGTTTCCGGCGATGAAATTGCCCGCAAAACAATATTTAAGACAGTTCGAGTACCAAACGAAAAAGCGGAAATCCCAACTTATACAATCGCAACTGTTCGGTTAGACTTTGGCGAAATCTATTTATAGTTACTTTGGAAAACCGGCGACCTTGCTTAAAATATGTCGTACTTCGAAATATTTTGGAGTGTTCTCTCTAGTAAACTGACGTTTCTGCTTAAGGTCAACAAATTGTATTGTTCTTGACACCCAATTTACGTTGCGTCCCAAGGACGCGACGAGTCTTCATATTTTGCGTCCGAGCTGATTTTCATGCGTATACAGACACTTTTACGTCGTAAATGGAAACTCTGAGTTATGCTCATATCTTATACCACTGCTTCATAAGATTTGATAACATGCTTTTACGTGCAAAGCAATACTAAAATTCAGTTGCACCTATTTTGTTTAAGAAATGATGTTTTGTACATGTCAGCATTGCGCAAAGTCATCGAATTTTTTTTACCAGACATTTGTTTTTCGCCCTTTTGCTCCAAGAAATTTTCAACAACTGGAACAGGAACTTAAAAGGAACGAGTTAAGAATGATCCCGCACAGATTCATCATCAAGTACGCTTTATAAATGAGAAGGGGGTGTCTTCGTGTCATTTAGCTCCATGACGGACACACCAAATGTTAGTAGAATGTCATTAACTTTACTGCTGTTACATGAATAACACGAATTTACGTTATCAGTTCACTTAGCTTTTTTTGCTACTTTTTGTTTTCTAGTCATAATATATCAACTGCAAATTAAATCATTTCTTCTCAATGGTTCATCATGAAAATTATAGATATTATGCAATTGTGAATGAATTAAATTTGTTGAAAATTTGATGTAAAAAGGTTAATTAAATTTCAAGTTATTAACAAAAAGGTAAGTGTTGCGTTAGAAGTGTCTTTAAGTGTATAGGTCTAAATAAACTAAATAAACTAAACATTTAACCTTGTTACCATACGTAAACTCTACCAAAAATTCAAAAGTTATTTTTCATATCTAGTTAATGTTCATTCATCAGATTGTCTTCGCAGTTTTGCACAGTTCAGATAATTCCAAAGGAGGTAATTTGCAGTAATTTAACACACCTGTGCATTTGTAATCAGATAAAAGTACGAAAATGTAGCTTGCAAACCTCGGAATACGATTCTAAATTGTCAAATGAACATGCTATTAATTTTCGACTTGAGAAATTACGGATAAAGATAGCACAATGACTGCTTTCTAACAAAAAACCTTGTAACTGTAGCTTTAAAAACAAAGTGCAGTTATGCGATTTTTGTTGAAAAGCGACGATACCATATTTGTCATGGCATTAAGCGTGTTTAGTTGTTCGAATATGATAGCAGTTCTGCTTTGTTTTTGCCACGGCTTAAATTGGAAAATTTAATTGAAATACCAGTATTCTTATCACACTAATGTCCTTTTTAAATCATTCGTGACAATGCTTTGATCGTTTTGATTCAATATTAGCCCATTGTTACTGTTCTTAGTATTATTTGGAATATAACTTGACATTTCTACATGTATAGACAATAAATGGTGTAAGTCAAGATAAAACAGTCAAAACAATATTATATCGTTTTCCCAAGATAAAAGTAGGTTGTCTGTGATAAAATACATACATGTATATCGTCACCAAGTTTCAAAGACGACATAAATAACTCACAATCTAATAACGTTTTGAAGCATAACTAAAGAACGAACACAGAAACTTCATAATATCTCAATATTTATTCGAGTCACATTGCAAAACTAGTATTGACCTCTTACCTCTAATTCTTATGACACACTTAATTATTGCAGCCTCCATTTAGTCAACAACATATGTCAATCGTAATGTAAGATGTTAAACGCCATGATGGTGAAATTAAAGAAACGAACAACTTAGAATAAGATTAAATTCAAAAATGTGTACATTGATTTTGTTCGTCACTCTTTTCGGAACGAACCGGGCTATCCCGTTATCATCATGTCAAAGGGCATGGAATAAATGAAAGGCATTGCGTCGTCTTCATTTCCATATAATTTTTACTGTAGAAAAAACAACTCCAAATTTAATAAGGAATACGGTGATGAAGGGACCATTGCGTGAGCGGGGTCAATGTTTGACTTAATAGCATTGCATGCAATTTGTCTCGCTAGGAATGTGTATAAATGCATCTGTGGCAATTGAGGATTATCTAGGGTGGAGATCATTTGAATATTGCAGATCATCGCAGATTCGACGCAAGACTTATTATACATACAATTTTCTAGTATCGCATTTATCAGTTAGACTCGTTTCATTGTATCCTTATCAAATATTGGTACATTCAGGATTTCGAAATGAGGACATACAACCGCAAATAGACAAGATGTAACTTGGTGCAATACAATAATGATACAAGCAACGTGGCTTTAACAATCTAAGAATTAGAACGACAGAAGGGGCTCAATCGAATTTAATGTGAACAATGAAGGCAATATTGCTAGAGATGCTCTTAAAGCGATGCCTTAATTGAAGGAAATATTGTAGGATAAGATCCTGTAATGTTTCCCAACAGGGAGAAAAACTTCCAACATATAATTTTGATTTACGTAAAATGACATTATAAAGAAAAAAGCTACAGTGTGGGGACTTCACCTGTCATATCAAATGATAAACTCAGTCCAATTGCTTACAAATATTGAAAAGTGTAAATAACGGTCGCACGCATGTATGAATAGATAATGAAGTGTCTTAAAGCCATCCAATCGAGATCTATAAATTCCATACAGTAGGCTTCTAGTTTTTTTAATTAATAATGAAACAATGCATTGTAAACACTAGATAAATCCACACTTAGTTCGAAAAGCTAAGGTATATGTCGTATTGTAAAAATCGTAGAGGCAAGGTCTAACCCAAGAGAACTTATAATTTGAAAGTTTCTGTCTCAGATTAATGTTCTGTCAGCGGATAAGAGCGTCTTTCTGTGATAATCAAAAGAAATATATTATTTATCACTGAACGCTTATATTTCCTTTTACAAATAATTGATGATAAAGCGGCGAGATGTCTACCTATAGACAAATCTTTTGAAAATCATTCCTAAATGATCAAGTGCTTCGAAAGGAGATAAAAACGTACGACTGGCACAAATTTTCTTTATTTTTCGTATTTCAATTATGTTATATAACTAACTATTTGGATAATCTAAACATATTACTTTGATATAACTTGCAAAACACTACCAGGAATTCTTAAGTTATTTTTCAAATTTCGATTAGGTTCATTGATCACATTGTTTTCGGTGTTTTAGGTAAGAAAATTCCCAATAAGACAATTTACAGTCAGGTAACTCTGCTATGC
Organism: Fragum sueziense; assembly: GCA_963680895.1. NCBI lineage: Eukaryota > Metazoa > Mollusca > Bivalvia > Cardiida > Cardiidae > Fragum > Fragum sueziense. The sequence continues at coordinate 36,611,686 of OY804598.1, read as the reverse complement.
TTGGTCTTTATTCTTTACTCTCAGCCAAAACTTTAGATATGAGGTGATTAATACACTTTAACCCTTTCCCAAACGACAAAATTTTAGGGTGATTGACTTGAAAAACTGCCACAAATGACATAATTGATGTTAATAAAGATAGGATTTGTGTAAAATATGGCACAGAAAATATTGAGACAAAAGGAGAAACTGCTGATTATCAGCAGTTTCTTCTTTTGTTTCATTGTTTTCCCTAACTTTTTCTATTAGGGACGTCAAAACCAGGTCTTGTTTGGGAAAGGGTTAAGGGGACATAACATTCCAATTTCATTTTTTAAAGTATGGCTTGATGCAAATATTGGTTATTCTAATGCGTATAAATGCTATCAGTTTTTGTATTTTTTTATTTATAGGTAAAAAATACGCCTTTAAAATTGAGACAGAAATGTAAATTACAGATAAATCCAAACTGTTGTGGAGAACAATTTGATTAATTTTAGCACAAAAATACATATTTCTCGTAAACGGCGCAATATTTTGGCTTGAAATGTAGATCTATAGCATGCTCATTAGAAAATATGCTCTTTCAGACAAAAATAAATGTAAAAATTATGAAATTAATCGTGAAATGTCACTTAAAGTGTTTCTATTTAAAATCCAACCCTTTATTGTGAATACTCATTTGAATCGTCTCCACGATGACCGAAAAGTATCTGACTAACATATTAACCATAACACCTTTTTAAAGTTTTCAAAATGACTGAGATAGTCTTGGTTGGCATGCGCAAAAATGAAATTTGTTGTGTTAACCCTCTCCCAAACAATCCATGATTTTGACGTCCTTAATAGAATAGACTTGGGAAAACATTGAAACAAAAGAAGAGATAGCTGATAACCAGCAGTTTCTCCTTTTATTTCAACATTTTCTGTACCTTTTACACAAATCTTATCTTTAATAACATCCATTTTGTCATTTGTTGCAGAATTTGAAGTGGATCACTCTACGTCATTATGTTTGATACATTATTATACCATAAATTTTCGTTGTGGGTTTGATGGAGCAGATGTTACCATTGTAATGATGACAGAACAAAGGAGAAATACATGTATAAACTGTATTATTTGGTTCTCCTTTGTTTTCTGAAGGCATGGCCTCCATAGCTCAGTGGTTAGAGCACTGGTCTTGTAAACCAGGGGTTGTGAGTTCGATCCTCACAGGGGGCTAAATGGCATTACATTTTGTTTCAAACTCTAACCAGAGATGCAGATGACCAGGCCCCGGTTTCGCAAAAAAATAAGTACATACTCATTAGTCCATACTCAACTTCAATGGAATACTCTCCAACGTTGAAGGGTATTCGATTGGAGTTTACGTGGATTTCGTGTGATTTGAGCACGGTGCTCAGATTTGAGTCTGAGAACGTACTTAAGTTTTTTCCAAAACCGGGGCCAGGATCTTTCCGATTTGCAACAACCAGGTTCTTCTCGATTTGCCACTAAAAACCTTAAGGACACGTTTGAGACAAACATATTTTTTACTTGGCGTTATACTATTTCTTTCAATTTTATCGGGATAAACAATAACGGGTCATGTTATCAACTAAAATGTTCATTTCCTTACATTTGATTACACTAGGAAGGCAAATCTCTTTTTTTTGGCTATAGAAATGACCCACATTTTTTGTGTAAAAGTCCGCTTCTGGTCACTTGTGGTGCATATCCTCGACTTCTATCTGTCTGTCTAACTTCATTGTATTTTCTTGTTTTCTATAGTCTATCTTCATGGTTATATTTCAGCACTGTGCCTTCACAGCCAGTGTCATAGAAGTAATAAGATTTGATGAATGAATTATCACAGTGTAAAAGCGTACAGTCGCAAGTATCGGAAGTTGCGCCTGACTGTACGCAAAATATCACTAGTGGTGGTAAACAAGCTGATGGTTTCGATATTTAAAAGCAAATAAGTAAAAATCGGAACAATCTTTCTTGACAGGGTTTTCAAATTTGAAGAGAGAATTGGATAGGCATTACCTAAAGTAATTACGGTTTCTAGTAAGTCAACGGATTTTGTGTGTAAATTCGTATCAAACTGTCAAATCACTGGTTTTGGCTGTTTTTCGTCCTGCTTACTGGCAGAATATGGGCTACACTCTCGCGATCTACACAATATTGAAAGCCTAAATTTGCATCATCTAATAGCTAAACCTATCTGCTATGATTTGCAACAGTTGTTTACACAAATATGGTATGTTACACAAAGATATCGGCTTTTGAATGAGACTGGTGTATTTTTTCCGACTGTACGCCTAGTGCTAAATGACAAATTGTGTTCTGTACGCCAAATGGCGATTTCACATGACCTGTTGTGGCAAAATCTCTGTTCAGAATATGTCAGTTACTACTTTGGCTACACATACACAATTCATCAGGGTGCACTTGATTAGTTCATTAGATCACTTAAAGGGTTACGCTCACTTCAAACATACGCAAAACTTCTTTATGCTGCACGAGTATAGCGGTCGAATTTATTTGTCTGTCCACAATGAATATCTATAGAGATTAAAAAGTAACTAGTCTTGTGGACGTAGCCCAACTACATTTAAATAAAGGAACATCAATACGGAACGATTTTATCAAGTAACCCGTAACGTAATTTCGGATATACAATAGAATTCCGTCGGTATAATCTAAAACCTCGTAACTACAGGGTGATTTAAGTTGTAGTTAAGAGGTGTTTTAACTAAAGCGATAATTCATCAAGCACAGTCTCATTTTAGCACACAGTCCATTCCTATTTAGTCCAGTCAAAGTAGACTTTGACCTGGACAAAATTAGAACAGAATTGAAACTTATGCCATTCTACTCAGGAAGTATCTACCTTTTCACAGAAAAAAATATAAAAGGATCCCTCCGTTGCGATTTGAGTAATTTTGGGTCAAAAAATGGCTATTTTGGTGAAAAATGGGGAAAATTGGAATTTTCTAATATTTGAGAAAGTCTTGAATTTTATGAAGTTATCAGGTGAGGTAATGTTAGTAAATATGAATTAGATGGATACAAAATTAAAATTTAGCAGAAAAACATAAAAATTGATTTTTTATGATTTTTCTAAATTAAAGGCGGGGGGGGGGGTCAACTAGGCTGTTGGTGGGATATTAATACCACTCGACATTACATTCTCTATTGGATAAATCCTATTCTAGATAATTTTAATCAATAAAATGGGATAAGATTTAAAGAACCCGTATGAATAAATACCTCTCTTGGGATTTCTGCAATTTTGGAGAAAAATTGGTATTTGGTGAAAAATATGAAAAAAATGGGATATTATATTTTTGAGAAAGCGTTTATTTTCATAAAGTGCAAAAATGGTAGTAAATATGAATTAGATGGATACAAAATTAAAATTTAGCAAAAATCCATAAAGACTTTATGATTTTTTAAGTAAAAGGCGGGGGCAACGCAGGCTAGCAGGGCGGATATTGATAATATTCAGCATTGAATTCTCTATTGGATAAATCCTATTTTAGATTATTTCAATTAAGCGAATGGGATAGGATTAAAAGAAAAATATAAAACAAATCGCTCTGTCGCGATTTCTATAATTTTTGGGGCAAACGTTGGTATTTTGGTGATACAGAATTAATATTTAGAAATAGAAAAATCTTAAAAAATGGATTTCTATGAATATTTAAGTCAAATGCGGGGAGGGAGCAACTAGGCTGAGATGGGATACTGATGCAATTCAGCATTGAATTCTCTATTGGATAAATCCTATTTAGATTATTGAAATTAACCGAATGGGACATATTAAAGGGAAAAAAGTATAAACGAATCCCTCTGTACCAATTTCTGTATTTTTGTGTGCAAAAATTTGTATTTTTGGTGATTTTTGTAGGTAATAGCATGTTATGATATGGGTTACATGGATATAACTAACGAAATTCAGATAAAAAGCATTGATTTTTTTCCTGTTTTTTTACGAGAATGGGGGTAAATAGGAAGCGGTGGTATTCACAATTACGTAATAATAACATTCTTTACTTTCGGGGAAAACACACATACACACACAAGAGCTTTCAAATTATTTTAAGTAAATGATATGATACGATCAAATGCTCTTTTCAGCAAATTCGATCTCGGTCATAATGAACCATTTGTTGCAATTGGTCATGTGATAGTTATCAATTTATATTATATTGAGAATTTTTTTAATTATGTGAATTTTAAAAATGAAATGTTACAAACATGAATAGTTTGTTAACAAAAATGATATGTAGCTGAAAATGAGAAAGTATATGAGTATAATGATCATTATTGGGAGTGTGTAGCTGGGTTGGAGTATTCATGGACCTCAGGTGAACGAACCGTACAAAATCAGCAAATCTAAAGAAAACCCTAAAAGACAAAAAGTCTAGACTTTGTATACCATTTGTCTCTCAATTTTGGTTGATTATGTCGTTTGTCTTTATCGGTTGAGTTTGTCATCATCAGGTAGATTTGAAGCAGGTATGCATATATTTACCATCCTGTGTTATGCAACAACTATCAATTCAAATTATGGTTTAAATGATTAAGATTAAAAGCAAGAACCACACGTGGACTGATTTAATGCTAGGAGTTACAAAATTTTGGGAAGGTAGAGGTTTACCACACATTTACCACACATTCTGGACAACATACCAGGGGGAATTTAAGGCACTTTGTACATATAGAACAAAAGAAAACCACAACTAACAACCCACCCCCCTCAAAAAAAATTCAGACCCTACAGGACTTTTTCAAATTAACTAACGTATAATATGATGTTGAAATTTTAACATACTAGAATTCAGTTCTGAGATCCTGATTTATCCAATAAATTATTGGCACTATATAAAACTCACAATATTTAGAAAAAATCCATGTCTTTTTGTCAACAGATTGATTTCGGACAGGTTAGGCGCTATAAAGGATTTTTTAACCTTTACAGAAACAGTTGAAAATGTTTATATAGATAGAATATGGATATATTTATAATTGTAATGGCTCAACCATGGCTTTTCCAAATACTTTCTTTGCGGAAAATTTTCGGTAATTTTCAAAATGAATTCCATGTTTTATTACTTTCATTTAATTTCATTTTTGGTCTATTTTGTCTACCATGTGTGCAGTGCGCTTGGTGATATTAATTGTAAAAGTGCATCTATTCATTCGTTAAAAAAACATAATTTGATATTTCAACACGGATTGTTTATAGAAATATTTAAAAGTAAATTGTCTATATTATGCAATGTAAGACTTTTTATTCAACTAAAAATATTGCCCAAATCGTATACTTGTTGAAATTTTACACAAAAAGCAGACCCCACAGCCAATAATGACAAACTGTTGCATTGTCACATTTTTTTCCTTAACATGGGTATAAAATGGGTAGAGATAGAGACTTTCAATCATGATCATCGAAGCCTTTCTGTCATAGACAAAACGTTTGTGTAAAAATATGGAAAAAATGTTTATGAATGATCAATATTGGAAGCGCATCTGATGGTTTGGAATGGATGTTCTGTCTGTGCTGATACAAAAGACAAGAGTGTCATGGTCATTGTGGCGTATATTGCATACTCCGCCCCTCCCTGGGGACTAAGTTTTAAGGGGGCATAACTCAGGCAAAAATCAACGAATCATAAAATCCTTCCTTCATGCACATGTACCGATTGAGGTGATAACATTGATCATGTTTCAAAAGGATACAGCCAGAAACTTAGGAGGAGTTGCGCTCACAAGAAATGTGGACGGACGGATGGACAGACGGAGAAGATTATGCCAAGATACGACTGCCTCCGGCAGCGTAAAAACCAGGACAACATAAATAGGTGAACCAATACCAGGAATATGTATTCATGTACAATATTCAAGCCCATTTATTCAATAAAATAATATTTAAAAATGAACATTATCCAATAAATATTTTTAAAAATTGTTTGTTAGTACCGATATTCCTATATAAATCCCGACTAGAGGACCCTATCCCACACACTCTTCGACAAAATAATTTTTTATTCATTTGTATATAATAAGATATAAACATCACAAAAAAGTAAGTTCCATATTTTTATGTTCAATTTGATTTTATATTCAGTAAACTAACATTGTCTAATACAATCATATCTAAAAGGTTCAAAGCAATAATTCTCTTTTTCAAAAAATGGAAAATACCATTTTTCAGCAAAATTCCATTTTCTTGCCCAAAAATTACATACATCGCATAAAAGAGATTCTTCATCATTTTTCTGTGAAGTCCTATCACATTCTATTACTCAAAATAATCTATAATAATAATTAATTGAACTTATGATCTAAATTAGAATTTATCAAATAAAGATATGCATGCTATTATGGTAAAATATCCCCGCTGCCTCTAAAATGCCCCCCGCCATCTTTTAAAAAAAATCATAAAAAATCAGTTTTTGTTGGTTTTTGCTGAATTTTGTTTTTATATCCATCTACTTTATATTTGCTTACATTTCTGCACATGAAAACTTCATAAAAATCAACAATTTTTCAAAAAATAGAAAATTCCAATTTTCCCAATTTTTTAGCAAAATATCTATTTTTTGACCCAAAATTACTCAAATCGCAACGGAGGGATTGTTTTATATTTTTTTCTGTGGAAAGGTGGGTACTTCCTGAGTACAATGGCATAGGTTTCATTTCTGTTCTAATTTTGTCCAGGTTGCCCCTGTTTCAGTCTTAGTTTGACTGGACTAATTCCGATATGATTATTTGTCTTGGTAAACAATGAATACGGGCAACCACATACACTAAGGCTACTATAAAGCTGGATTCTTCCTTGCGCTATACTAAATAATGTACTTTTGCATGCGTACATGTGTGTATGTGCGTGCGTGTTTACTAATGTGCACGTGGTTGTTTGTGTGTGTGATAGTATGCATAGCTTGTGAGTGTGGTTGCATCACATACATGAATGCGTGTTAGTGTTGACTTACATTGTCTGTCGCCCTTGCTTTCTTGTTGTTACCGCGGTAACTGACGTATTTATCTCCATATTTAAATGCCATTGTGACACGCTGTTCAAGTTTACTTTCATGAATATGAAAGTTATAATATACTCGCAAACCACCATTTGAACAGAATCCTGTGAAATTTCAAGGTGAATGCGACAGCCGGTTCTAAAAAAATTGAACTTTCAAAAAGGATATTCTTTATTTTAAAATTCCAAGATGTTAAAATTTGGTCAAAATGGGAAATTCACACATAATTTTCAAACCTTTTGTATTGGCTGAAAGAGTTCCTGTGTATAAAAGTTATCTTTCTTAAACAAACCGACCGCTTTTACGCTTTTGAGAGCTGGTACTTTTTGCCTGTGGAGGCAATGTTACATCACTAGTGTAGTTGGTGTCAGTGTTGGCGTCGACGGCAACGTCCGTTACGTAGACAAAAACTTATCTATTTATATCTTACAAGCTGTCTAGGATGTAGTCTTGATATTTCGCACATAAACAGATCTCATTAAGATCTTTCATTTGAGACCGTTACATTTGAGTTTGTGACCGTGACCTAGACAGATTGACTTGAATTAAAAAAAGGTGCGTCTATGCGAGCTACGTTGTTTTTTTCAAGCTTCAATCACACAATCAACAAGCTTACAAAATAAATTCTTTCAACAATGATTTGTATGACGCGGTCACATAAGAGAGAAAACTTACAATAGTTATATGGTTGTGTGCAGAAACGTCTGATAAACAAATGTCAATTTCTGAATCTAAATCTTTGACAATGAAGAAGTTATGTAATTCTAAAAAGTGATGCGTTAGAAATTTTGCTAAGTATATAAACTTGAACAAAAAAGTTTGATTTCGTGAATATGAGTGTTATACCAGGCCGAAAAAGAGAAAGTTTTAGAAACTTTATTCATTTTGAGCTAGTATCTGGAAAAGGGTGCTTATGGAATTACGGGTAGGCTAGGATTCCGATAGGTCTATGCATTTATGCAGTCGACCAGGACTTATAATGCTGTATCATATCTATATTTACTATATAGGTTATGGAGAATACTATGAGTCTTGATAATAATATGATTAGGCACACGCTAATCTGGATCAATCTTTGCATCATAATGAGCTTTTCATTTTGAAAAGTACTCATATACTTCAGATTTGCACAAGTGGCTATTCCTCCATTGATGCAATTTCATTATGCATTATTCATTTATGCAATATTTGCATGCAGTGCAGCCGCAATAAACCCTCCCTAAACGATACCTGAATTTGAACACATGGCTTACGGTAACTCTTTCTGTAGTTTGACGTCTCTATTAGCTTCGAAAGGCATTGCGACAAAAGAAGAAAATGCTAATTATCAACCTTTTTCTTTTGCCTCATGTACTAGTATCATGTACTAAGTTGTACAAAAATACTATCCTTTTTGTCGTCCGTAGCAGCTTCAAATGGAACAGTTGCAATATTTGCTAGTTAGGAAAGGTTTGATTTATGGTTATAAAAACATTGATGAACAAGAAAATACTGACACACGTAACCGGCGCTTAAGCCTTACCCAAAGGGTATCTATGTTGTAATTTACAAATCTTAATCGAGTTCGCTACTCGATGAGTTCTGACAATGAGTTTTGATATTTCGCTCGAGCAGGGCAAAGCCCTAAGTCAATCAAAGCGCTGAATGCGCTGAAGGCCTGTGAGTTGTACTAAAATCAATTAGAGTAATGCTTTTATCGATCTTTGGGTTGTGGGAAGATATTGTTAGGTGCACCAGTCTGTGAAATATATTTGAAATTTGTTGAGTTTGACCAAAAAGACTTAAAACAAGGGCCGTCAGAGACGGACAATGCTCCCCGAATAAGGCATCGTCACAATAAATGTATGCCATGGAGAGCACTTTATTGTCAAGGGCATCTGATTTGCTACTCAAATATGAAATTTCATCAAATTCTGACCATTAGAGTAGGAGAAATTAGAGAAAAACTGCATTTTACCTTAAGTCCTCTTTTCCCATGACGAGGCCTCAAATCCAAAAACCGGGAAAATTACATCGGCATTTTGTCATAGGGAGTTCACATGGTAAGTTTCAATTGATTTGGCCCAAGGGTTATGGAGAAATCATTTCGGACGAACGGACGGACGGACAAAGCGGCGACTATATGCTCTCCCTTCGGGGAGCATAATAATGTATCTTGTGTCGTAAATAGCTGACCTTTGTAATTAGAACCACGAAGTTAATAAAAAAAAACCCAAAAAAACATGGCGAACATGTGCATACAAATGCTATAATTTGTTGTTGTTAGTATAATTATGTTGAAAACAGGCGTTCTACATTGTACTCGCTATTCTTTTAATTTTCTGTATATTTTTATAACAGGTTTCAATAACAAAATATATCTGGTCCAGTGTTCATCTTCCCGACGAACCAATCGTAAAATTGTTCGATCATACTAACAATTTTAAAATGGGGATATGCCAATTTTAAAATTGTTCGAATTGCCAAACGGGTTATAACAAAGCCGATTTACGCGTATTATTATATGTTGCAATCGATTGTAGATATTTTACAATTTCACTTCACTACTCTCAACGTATATTTTTACTTCTTTTGTAATGTACATGGGTCACGAAATCTGCTTGAAGTCGTATAGATCTAATCCAGTTCCGACCTACTTTTCATCGCGCAAGAATAACTGCGTTGGATGTTTTCCCATTATTAATAATTCTACCTACCCCCAGAAAAACCGTATGTTAATATTGGCCTTCACAGGCCAAAAATGACCGTTTAATCAAATGTTATCACAGCCCAGCTTACTGATTGAAATCAAATGTTTCCAGATATCATTTGTCTCTTGAGTCATTTATTTTCAGTGGAATCTCTGACTTTCCAATTCTGTGATTTTCCCATCAAAAGCCGTTAAAGAGACTTCCCATAAATAATGTATCAAAAATTTTACTTGAAGTTCTTTTTTATTTGAAAGAACATAATCATTAATATGTTTTTATGAAAATTCTTAACTTTCTAAACCAAAGTAAGTATTGTGCCGTTTACGAGGATATGTTTTTTAATCAAATTAATTGTGATTTATCACAGAACATATGTTAATGGAACAGGGCCCCGTTTTACTAACGAACTTACGCAAGAATTTTTCGTAGATTTGAACGTAAGTTCAAATTATTTGCGTAAGTGCGTTTTACTAAACATGTTCGCAGCTAAGATTTGCGTAAGTTTTTGCGTAACTTTACGATCAAAAAAGTTTGCGTAAGTATTTTCGTTGCTAAAGCCAGTGCCTCAATTTACCTTATAAAGCCTTGTAAACTAAAGAATTACCGAAAAATTCAAAATACATATCAAAGGAAAGGCTGAAATTAAAAAATCGACGGAAAATGTATGTTTATTTCGTTGTTTCTTCTCACTTTGTTTTGTGTTACTATTTATAGAATAAAATAACAACAACATGACAGCTAGTATTTTTCACGTTTTCCCGATTCTAATGGACTCCTTCGAACGTATATAATACGTTTGGAACCGTATTAGTAATACTTCAGCAATTCACCTAAAATATCCAATTTCTGTAATTTTTAACAGCAGAATAACCTTTATTAATGCTAAAAATCACAGTTTAAAACTAGAACACAACTAGTAGTTTTTGATATTTACGAGAAACTAAACCGGGATAAGAGCACATTGTTGGTTTATTTTAAGCCACTGTTGTTCTATTTTTAGAGTTACGATAATTTTTTTCTTACGTTCAAAATTTTCTTACGATCGTTTTGTAAAACGCGCTTAAGAATTTGCGTAAGATTTTTTTAGACGTAAAGTTACGCAAAAACTTACGCAAATGTTAGTAAAACGCTACCCTGGTCCGTAAGAAAGGGGTGGCTAGGGGGCAAACCCCCGTAAGTGGGCCAAAAGTGCTGGATTTTTTCTTTACATAGTGAAAATTTAAGGAAAATCCAAATTAGCCCCCCCCCATATTCAGACACTGTGGCTTTAGCCCCCATATAAAATTGCTTCCCACGGGCCTGAGGAATATGCCATTTTCACCTCAGCTTTTAGAGAGTTTTTGGGCTTAAGAGCAACAACTTAAAAGGACTGATATCCTTTAAATGAATTAGAATTATCAATCTTGGTATCACAATATACATTAAAAAAATAAATAGGATGTCTCTTTAATAAATGTAGGAGATGGTGGAGTGTCATGCGGCAAAACCAGGCAATATACGAGGGCCCATCAATAATTTCGAGAACTAATTTTATATCAGAAAAATATGTTGATAAACTTAGAAACATTGCCCATTTCTAATAAAAGTAATATCCCTCGAACAGTTTGCATTCATTCCATCGCTTGACCCACGCCTGTGGCACGTGCTACAGCCCGTCACGTGACATGTCCCGCAAACATTTGTAAATGACACACCCCAACTCTTCTTTTTACTCATTATCTTCACCCCGTAACTTAGTTCTAAGGTTTGGAAATGACTAGATATCGCAAATTGCATTATCTGTGCGGTGCGGAGGGTTTGGTAATATGTCTATTACCAGTTTCACAATACCGGTATTTTTAACGCGTCAGCTATGGCGCGACGCAATGTCATAGCGCGACAGAATTCCGGACCTTATAATATTTGCGCGCTGTCTCATAAAAACGGGTGGCAGACCAGATTTGATTACTGTTGCAAAATTATAAGTACTTACTCGACTTTACATAGACATAGAATGTTTCAGTGTGATTCCTCGAATATCGATGAAAATTATGACATTTGTCTCACCAGAACATCTGGAAATCAATGCATTTGTGGGTGAGAACGAAGAATAATGTTTCCAAAATTGATATTTATTTTACTTTCCGACTCAAAAATGATGTGTCGATGTTACGCTGCGTGTATTTTTTTGATTCGCAAAGTTTTAGCGGTCTTCCATGTATATTTGGTATTATTTACGACACCTTTTGCCCCCCTACCCCATTCGGCCAGGAAGCGGCCAGCACGGTACCCATCTTACCGATGCACGGCGCATTTCGAAATAAATGGTCATACTGCCCTTAGCTGCATCATACAAATTATCCAAGTGTCTTACTACTATTTCAACACCTAGTCAGAGCTCCAGATAAGGTGCGTGATCGCGTTATTACGCATTCAAATATGTAAAAAACGCATTTCAAAGTCAACTTTGTGCGTCGTTAGACGCATTCATTTTTCAAGTAACGCATTTCGAACAATCCAGAGCGAGTGAAAGTACTGGTTTCGTGATAACGCATTCAAAATATTTCTTAGCGCCGAAGAGAAACTTCTTGTTATCTGTCACCGTATGTTTACAAATTACAGCGGTTTCGATACCGGTGCCGTGAAGAATAATATAGAATAGAATTTAGCAACTCTTTGCGGATTGCCAAATCTGACAAAAAGTCTTTATCATACGACACTGTATCGTTTTGTTTACGCTTGCAAGGTCTGTTGCGTCGCAAAGTTAACCATGTCCAGAAGAAAACGGACAATTGTGCCAGAATCAAGCCAAGCGGGGAGTATACAGCTGCAGCTATAGCAAATAATAGTATTCGAGTTTTGTTTTGTAATTAAAAGGGCCATGCAAAATTCAAAAAAAAAATCACGTCAGCGGATCAGATAAGACCCTAAACTGGCTACAATTATGACGGATCAAGTTTCCGTTGATGATTTCCGCGATCTGTGTCTGATAATATGAAATAAAATGCAAAGTCCGTATTTAGAAAAAGATGCTAAGCATCAATAATCGTTGGAGGGATCAAATTTAGAAAAAAAAAGAAAAAGTGTGTGTGGGGGGGGGGGGCTTTCTCTGCCTGTGGATAGCGAAATTACTGTTTTTATAGATAGTTCATTGCGTTTCACTACCTTGTTTAGACTTCTAACATTTGTTTGATAGTTCCATAGTAGGAAACTGTCTGTACAAAAACAGATCTGTATCAACAGTGAGAAACTGATTGTGAATAGCGAAATCACTCATTTTGAATACTTTGTTGTGTTTTACTACCTTGTTAAGCCATGTGAATCAGAGAAGTACCAATACAAGGAAAGGAATCCTATAATCAAGGGTTTAGTTTTTCCTGTGAACCCTTTTTTGTGGTTTCTCAAAAAAAGGATTATACCTACTGGGTTGAGAGTGAATCACTCTTTTGATGCTCAAAGTAGGGAGTGATCACTCTTTTACCCTAAAAAATATCTGGAGCTCTGCCTAGTTTTCAATTTTCAAGGATAAATTATATGATTTTAGCTGCCTTCTCTTTAGATTTATACTCTCCGTTAAGCTGGTAAAATCACCCATTTTCTCTTACCTCTCTACCCTCTCTGAAGCGTCGTATCCGCTTTCAAATAAAGCTATTCGATACACATATGTATCTTTACAATACATGCAAAATTTCACGGATATCCGTACAGGAATTATTGAGAAAAACATAAAACTTTATCATAAGGGGTTGCTTAAAAATGCAAGATGACGTCATTTTTAAACAAACGCTATTGACATGACGTCATAATTTTGCCATGACGTCATATCGTTTTGACGTCATCGTTTTTAAATACGATGAGTCGATTGGAAAATGAATGAGCTTTCAGCATACTAATTTTCGTGAAAATACGTCAACGTGTAATTGAATAGTAGATTTAGTTCTCGAAATTATTGATGGGCCCTCGTACATATTGTCAAGTAGCTAGGAACGTTCTGTTAAAAAAAACGTCCATAAATGTAGTCGTGTAAATGAACTTCGTAAGGACGTATGGTGACAGGTCACTCAGATTGGTTCCTATATAACTCTATGTAAAATCCACTTTTTTCAACACATTTTTACACCTTTTTCCAATATCCCAATGAGCAAAACTGCACGTAAAATGACATAGATCCATCCATGCCTTGTATTTTTTTTCACAAAATGAACCAACCTCATGCGTAAAGTTTTATTTTTCCGCGTCAAAATAGACACAGACACAGATTGGGGGCCACGTGTATCCCTGTACCAAAACACACAAAATAGTCCTGAAAAGAAGGATGGATTCTGGATCAAAACTGAGAAAACATGTCATCCAAAAGCATCAATGAAGTCCTTAGCAAAAAACATTCACGTAGAGAGCAATGCATAACCAGAAAAGGAGCCACTTTTTTTAGAGGTGCCCGGTATTACCGGTATATCGGTACACCGCGATACGCAGATGCGGCGGTACGTACCGGTTCGAGTACGAAGCTGTACCGGTACTTCGGCATTCTCCGTAGACGGAAATTCCCGAATAATCAATCGCAGTTTTAATGCATTTTTCTTTACGATAAAAAGGTTATTCTTCAATATCTTCTGTTTTCAAAAGCCGAAAAGTAGAAAATATACAAACGTACGAAGACCGTCGCCGTATGGACAGGGCGAGATGATACCAATATACGAACACCTTCGATAACGTACATATACAATAGCAACGGGATTTCAAATGGTTTTTGTAGAGCGTTAAAATCCAGATTCATATGAGCAATGATAAATGAAAATTATCTGCACTTTTTTCACATATAACCTGGGTAGCTACCTTCTGTCGCTTGATCCAATAAACCATTGAAGGATCTTGATTCAAAGGGTTTGAATCCCGACTCTATCAATATCATTCGTCATTTTGACTAGAATGATTGTCTCGCTATAGGACGAATCGGCTAGGTAGGATGGTTAACTGGTGGTACATAAAGTTTGGGATGTTACTTTTGTGCTGTTGAGAGAATTGCAGGGAACACATAGTTTTGAATAAACCAACGCATAGTAACTGCAGTAGTATTAAACGGGGTGCTAAATCACTACCAACGATTTCTCTGATTTGTCGCTAATATTTACCCTTTAAACTCATCTACAGAACATCTACTACGTCTACGCATATGTCTGTTGCTTTTACGCGTGTTTGGACAATAGTTTTCTAGCAATTTGTGGTCATATTTGCTGTCGACTTGTTTGAGACCAGATCGTTTTATTGTAACCACATGTAGTTATTTGGAATAAACACGCATTACAAATGTTCTGTCTTTGGAAAAAGCAATGAATGGTTGATCAGATGTCATCTCTTAGCTTTTTAAACGAAAATTAATTCCACTTTTTTAAATAGATTAAACATATACGGAATGACATAATGACACTAGGCGTACAGATACATGTTCCGCAAACTGCACTTATGATGCTGTACAGTTTGCACTAGGCGTACAGTCGGAAGAAATACACCAGTCTAATTCCAAAGCCAATTTCTTTGTGAAACAATGTGCATACGGGAATACAACTGATGGACACAATAGCAGAGAGGTTTAGCTATTACTAGGTACAAGTTTAAGCGTACATTGATGTGTAAATCACGCGATTGCAGCCAAAATTGCACGAGTTAGCACGGTAAAAAACAGCACAAACCAGTGATTTGACAGGTAAAATCCAATTTTATAAACAAAATAGACACCGATCGAGAAATCGTAACCACTAAAGTGAAAGTACATTTAGTCTACCCCACAACGTTGAAAATCGCATAAAGAAAGATTGTTCCGATTTTTAGTTATATACTTTTAAAAAGCCAAATTATCAACTTGTTTATTAGCGCTAGTGATATTTTGCGTACAGTTAGATGCAACTTTCGATACACGCGACTGTACGCTTTTACACTGTGATTATAGATGAGAATAAACATTGTTAGGCACTTTTGTGATATATTGATAAATGAGTGCGAGATAAGGACGTCTTTCCATGATTATCAATAAACATTATTTATCACCAAAGCTCCAAGACACGCTAATGCACTAGATGATGAATAGAAAAAAATGATAAATGGCGTCTGTTTTCATAACGATGTTAAGGCGTGTAATAAAGATGTACGAGGGACGTTCAATTAATAATGGAACTGGGGTTCTATAAGCCATAGTAATGTCGCAATTCAATTTTAAGTTTCTTCAATCCTTCAAAGTAATCTTCTTTGACACCCACACACTTCTGAAGTTTTGAGATCCATTACTTATATGCCAATAAATGGGCCTCTTTTGGAACACCCCGAAGACACTGGTAAATTGCACTGCATATGGAACATGAAGGCCTATACCGACGACCAGAGGCTTTTTTCGTCATCATGGGGAACACAAAAAAGCCACACGGGCTTAAGCCCGGCCATAAGGGTGGATGAATACGCTGTGCAGCATGTGTCTCTTTCAGGAAGTCTTGAACAAGATGACACTTGTGGACAGCTCCGCTGTCATGGATTTGGTACATGCCTCTTTAGCCGGCCCTAGACCTTCTCTTTTCGTTATATTTCTTTACTTTCCCCGACATACAATTCTTGTATGAATAACCGACGATAGTTGTACTATTTGAAACAGTAATTTGAACAATACACCCATTACATTTGAAAATTACCGCGTACAAAACTTTTCCCGCGCTTTTAAATTTTTGGCTATTACGGACCTTGCGTGATCTTTTCGCAACCATTGCTTGTTAATAACACGCAAATGGTGCTCATAATAGTAGATTATTGTTCAGTCATATGAATAAAGCTCAGAAAGCCCACATTTGTTGCATTTATTGCATTATTTCAAAATATATTTTGCACGGGGTGCTCTCTGTCCTTTAGGCAGCAGGTGGGGGACCCAATGGGCATAAACCATTCTGTGTTTCAACCATTTCGTCAAAATCGTATAACATGTCCCCGATGAAAAACCAACTTTATCTGCTATTTCTTGCACATTTAACCATGCGTCTTGTTCGATCATGTCGGAATCTACAGCAAAATTTGCTTTGGTACTAGCTCTACCCGGATTGCCTGAGAGGGGGGCATCATTCAGGCCAGTTTTACCAATTTTAATTTTTACTATCATCCTAAAAACTTACGTATATTCAACGTTCGGATGTCCACGATTCTGATATAGTTCATTATACACATGTGATGCAGATATTTCAAAGCCTATGCGACCTTTAATGTAGACTCGTTCATCCTACTTCAGTTCGATTTACATTTTACGCACAGCGAAATAGCCAGTGTATATGACTGAACCAACTTAAAAGTTCAATAACTTTTTAAAGAATCAACAAATTTGTCTCAAATTTTGACCAAGTATAGACAGTAATTTTCCCGTCAAATAGCCGCAAGCACAACTAATTCTATAGAACCATGAGGTATGGTGGACCATTAGTACCACTTTTAATTGAACGCCCCTCGTATTTAGCGTATATTTTTGGCGATATCTTTTAGCATTTTAGACTACTTATGACCAGATCACGTAATGCCTGAGAGCAATCCAACCGATCAATACGGCAGGCTTCTAGTTGTTACAGATTATGAAGAAACTATTAGTAAACACACGATCTTTGATTCGACTACGCGTATGTTGTACCTATCCACCAATTTCAAGGCGATAATGAAGAGATCCATTGTTTCAAAATACCGGTATGTGAGTGACAAGAAGGAAAACACCTACTTTGAGATTTCCAAAAACATTTATAAAATAAATAAATAAATATCACCAAGATGGTCTCGTACGCAATAACGACTGTTTCCACTTAGGTACAAGCACAATAATTGACTCTAGGTACATTGTTGTACAACATGAGACATGAATAACGCGATCATAATGAACATAATCCAATTAAGATGGGAACTTGAATAAGATTGTCATAATTAACACAATCCATTTAGGATGGGAACACGTGATTTGTCCTACAGCCTTTGTAAATTATTTCATTATTATATTGGCGTAATAGTTGTGTGGCTATATTTTAGGAAAATACATACATTTTCCACAATTTTGGTCAAAGGTATTAATGTCATTTTGGTGTCTCGGATATAAAGTTCCTGTAGGTCGTGCGTCCATGTTTATTCCACAGAATGATCGTGAGTACGTGTTCTTCCTTGTTTTATGATAGAGGGCAATGCATAAGTATCTAGAATAACTTCTTGGCTTCAATAACTGGAATATATAAACGCAACATTCTCATTTATCGTTATATCAACATTTTCCATTAATAAGCCATTTAAGTCATGTATCATTTTCGTCATAAATTTCGAAATAATGCTTTGATATCAGTAAAATATAACAGTACATTGAAGTCATTAAGAAATTTATTTTAAAGAACAAATCAATAAGTGGACACATGTGGAAATCATTGTCTTTGATTTTATTTCATTTCACTATTCATAAAGCATAACAACAACGGAAACACTTTAAATGGCTTGTATTAAAGGCTCAATAATAGATTTTCTTTGAATTCTGCGGATTGATAGGGTTGCATAGTATTTTGTGTAAGTGTTTATAAAATCCGACAAGGGCTTTTTGGAGATAGTGTCTGACAAAGTGGATGAGGTAAATTGACACAAAGGGCAAATTTTATTTGAATATGTTTAGATTGATCTTTGTAAAAAGGAATCCTTTTCATCGTCACATTGAATGCCTCGTGGTTTCGTATATTTCTCCGAATAAGTATTTTACAAATATTCGTCTACATCTGATAGTCTGATATTGGAAGTGCTCTGTCCAGTATACGAAAATGGTTTGAGTACAGGTGTCTGTGCTTGACCCGCCAACATATACTGAAAACAAGTTTTACGTTTCTCAAAAGCATATTTAATATGATATATAACACATCCTGTCAATTTGAAGTGGATTACTTTACGGTTCTCCACACGAGCCAATTAGCTAGCCCGGACACAATCTGTCATACATGTCAAGCTCTCTAGTACGGTTCGTTAACTACTAAATGTGATGGAAAGTAAGGACTCATTTGAGCTTTTCTAAAGATTCTGATTTCAAATGATCAAATGTATTCACATATCCAAAGATGTCATATATAACACAGTAACTATAGATTGAATAGATTATGGTTTTCGGTCTTAAAAGTTCACCGAAGATATTTACATTCGGTGATTCGTAGCTCATTTCAGCAAAAAGTGTTCATGACGAGCTCTTGTTGTCACTAACCGTCCGTCGTCCCTCCGTCGGTAACTCCGTCTACAGTTCTATGTTGACACTCTCACTGGTGGTGAACTATAACAATTTTCGCTACACCAAGGTATAGATATTTTGCGTTCAAATGCGAGTTCATAGACGTTTTTCCTAATGACAATGAACTTGTTCTCAAAACAGACCGGGTTTACCGTTTTGTATTGACAAACTGTCGGTGTTGTTATAAAATATCGTAACTACGGTTTCGATACGAGGGGCGTTCAATTAATTTTGGAACTGGGGTTCTATAAGCCATAGTTATGTCGCAATTCAATTTTAAGTTTCTTCAATCCTTCGAAGTAATCCTCTTTGACTACCACGCACTTCTGAAGTTTTAAGATCTATTACTTACTGTATATACCAATAAATGGGCCTTTTTTGGAACACCCCGCAGACACTGGTAAATTGCACAGCATATGGAACATGAAGGCCTATACCGACGACCAGAGGCGTTTTTCGTCATCATGGGGAACACAAAAAAGCCACAAGGGCTTAATCCCGGCTATTAAGATGGATGAAGACGCCGTGCAGCATGTCTCTCTTCCAGGAAATCTTTGACAAGAGGACACCTGTGGACAACTCCGTCGTCAAGGATTGGGCACATGCCTCTTTAGTCGGTCCTAGACCTGCTCTTTTCGTGATATTTCTTTACTTTCGCCGACATACATTTCTTGTATTCATGAATGATAGTGGTACTATTTGAAACAGTAATTTGAACAATACACCCGTTATATTTTAAAATTACCGCGTACACAACTTTTGTCGCACTTTTAATTTTTTGGCTATTACGGACCTTGCCTGATCTTTTCGCAACCATTGCTTGCTAATGACACGCCATTGGTGCTCATAATAGTAAATTATTGTTCAATCATACATAAAAAGCTCAGAAAGCCCACATTTGCTGCATTTATTGCATTATTTCAAAATTCAGTTTGTCACCTTTACACGGGTGGCTCTCTGTCCTTTAGTCAGCAGGTCGGGGACCCAATGGGCATAAATCTGTCTGTGATTCAACCCTTTCGTCAAAATCGTATAACATGTCCCCGATGAAAAACCAACTTAATCTGCTATTTCTTGCACATTGAAACATGCGTCTTGTTAGGTCATGTCGGAATCTACAGCAACATTTGCTTTGGTACTAGCTCTACCCGGGTTGCCTGAGTGGGGGCATCATTCAGGCCAGTTTTACCAATTTTAATTTTTAGTAACTTCCAAACAACTGACGTATGTTCAACTTTCGAATGTCCATGATTTTGATATAGTTCATTATATACACGTGATGCGGATATGTCAAAGCCTATGTAACCTTCAATGTAGACCCGTACATCCTACTTCAGTTCGTTTTCCATTTTGCGCACAGCGAAATAGCCAGTGTATATGACTGAACCAACTTTAAAGTCCAATAACTTTTGAAAGAGAGAACGAATTTGCCTCAAATTTTGACCAAGTATAGACAGTGCAAATAGTGCAAATAGCCGCAAGCACCATCAGTTCTATAGAACCGTGAGGTATGGTGGACCATAAGTACCACTTTTAATTGAACGCCCCTCGTAAAGCCGTAGTTACGATAATTTATAACAACACCGACGGAATACATTGATCACGAAAAAACGTCCATCGCTTTGGCCGAATTCACCACCAGAGACTCTAGCATCCGCAAATATTATCCAATCTTTCTAAAACTAGATAAAGAAGGTATGGTCGCAAATTCTCGGATGTGTTTGACCTCAGGAATAATCGGATAAAAAAGTGCTCAGTTTTCTGCCCTTGAGTGTAGACAACGGTATTTAGCATCAAGAGGTGTTGATCAATCAAGACAATACTTGTATTGGTGACTATAAGATCGATATAGAATGAGTTCTTTTTTCAGCATGATCACCCTTTTGACTTCGCATGGGGAGGATAGCTCCAAAATTTGCACAATGGGATGTATCCAGCCAAGTTTGGTTGAAATTTGTTAAATGTTTCCAAGGAAGAAATTAAAAAATATTGAAAATCAATTAATGACATACCCTTCCCACAGCACAGGTATTTCTTTACGGGTTTGTGCAAACTTTGTAGTCCCTTTCCTAAAAACTCTAAATTCCCCTAATGGAGCCCCAAGGGGAAATGAATCTATCTTTTATACAAATTCGAAGCGCCTTCCCTCGGGGATGTTTCCTGCCACGGTCGCAATAGGAATAGGTCACCATGACCTTCGGTCAAATGACCTAACATATTTTCTACAAGATCTAACCCAATACAAGATAACTTGTAAATTAAAAATCCCTGTCACATATTAATCTTCTATCAGAGGATAATTTCTATGATAATCAAATGATGAACATTTTTATCGCTGCACGGTAGGTCTATGTCTAATAGCTCCTGATACAAATAGTGGATGACAAAACGACGAGATGTCTAGGTGTCGGCAAACCTTTCCCCAACACCTTATTGTTGAAGCCCTTGACGAAGAGACGTTTGGATATCATTGTAAAGAAATGAAGGAAAGACAGACTACCGTCACATTTCTTCGTTTCTACATAAATATTCTTCTTCTGTTCTTTAAAGTATACAAAGACTCATACTTGTATTTGACTGTTCCTATTAAACCATTTCGTCGCTTTTGAAGAAAGAACTTGTAGCTACAGCTTAATGAAAGCTGCAGTTACGAGATATCTGTTGAAAAGCGTCGATATGGATCTAAATCAAGCCGGAGGTGGATTTTGAATCATGTTGACATACCCTTTGTCTTAACTCTTTCTCAATTGAAATATGTTTTCCCAATTATTGGTCTAAATAAACTAAATATTTACTCTTGTTACCATACGTAAACTCTACAAGAAATTCCAAAGTTATTTTTCATATCTAGTTAATGTTTATTCATCGCATTGCCCTCGCAGTTTTGAACCATTCAGATTATTCCCAACGAGTTAATTTGCAGTTAGTTAACACGGGTGTGCATTTGTAACCAGATAAAAGTACGAAAATGTAGCTTGCAAACCTCGGAATACGATTCAAAACAGTCAAACGATCATGCTATTAATTTTCTTCCTGAGAAATTACTGATAACGATAGCAAAATGACTGCTTTCCAACAAAAACCTTGTAACTGCAGCTTAAAAGACAAAGTCAAATTATGCGATTTTTGTTGAAAAGCGACGATACCATATTTGTTATGACATTAAGTATGTTTCGTTGTTCGAATATGAGAGCAGTTCTGCTTTGTTTGTGCCACAGCTTAAATTAGTACATTTAATTGGACAACCAGCATTCTTATCACACTAAGGTCCTTATTATATCATTCGCGACAATGCTTTTATCGTTTTGATTCAATATTAGCCCAATTTAAATGTTCTTGGTATTACCGGTATATGAAATATAAATTGACATTTAAACATGTATATACATTAAATGGTGTAAGTCAAGATAAAACAGTCCAAATAATATTGTATCTTTTTGCCAAGATAAAAGTAGGTTGTCTGTCATAAAAACATACATGTATATCGTAACCAAGTTTCAAAGACGCCATACATTACTAAAAATCTAATAACATTTTGAAGCATAACAAAAGAACGAACACGGAAACTTCTTAATCTCTAAAAATTTATTCGAGTCATATTGCAAAACTATTATTGACCTCTCAACTCTCACTCTAATGACACACTTTATTATTGCGGCATCTATTAAATTTTAGGCAACAACATTATGTCACTGTTAATGTAAACCGTTGAACGCCGTGATGATGAAATTAGAGAATTCGACAGCTTAGAATAAGGTTACATTGAACGAATATATATAGCGGACGATAATTTACCTGGCAGAGCTTTCCATTCGATTAGCATGGGCTGCTCTGCCAGAACGAACCGATATATTCCGTTCCCATTATATCGAAGGGCATGGAGTAAATGAAAGGCATTGCATCGTCCTCATTTCCATATCATTTTACTGTAGAAAAAATAATTCCAAATTTAATTGGGGAATACGGCAATGAATAGAACATTGCGTGAGATACGCAATGTCAATGTTTGACTTCATTGCATTGCATGCAATTTGTCTAGCTAGGAATGTGTATAAACGCATCTTTGTCAATTCAAGATTATCTAGGTTGGAGATCGTTTGAACATCACAGATCATCGCAGAATCGATGCAAGACTTATTATACATACACTTTACTAGTATCGCATTTATCAGTTAGACTCGTTTCATTGTATCCTAATCAAATGTTGGTACATTTTTGTTACATGTCTGACATGTCTTAAACAGGATTTCGAAATGAGGACGTACAACCGCAAATAGACAAGATGAGACTGGGTGCAATGCAATAATGATACAAGCCACGTGGCTTTAACAATCTACGAATTAGAACGACAGAAGGGGCTTAATCGAATTTTATGTGAACAATGAAGGCAATATTGCTAGAGATGCTCTTAAACCGACGTCCTAATGGTAGTAAATATGGTAGGATAAAATCTTGTAATGTTTCCCCACAGAGAGAAAAGTACCAACAGATAATTTTGATTTCGCGAAATGACATTATAAAGAACAAATCTAGAGTGTGGTTACTTCACCTGTCACACCATATGATAAACTCAATCATATGCCATAGATTACGAAACTATTAATTAGTCGCACGCATTTTACAAACATTTGTGGAAAATCGATCTTTACCTTGTAGTTCTCTGCATTCTAACGATGTTGAGGGCAAATGTATTTTGATTTAAGAATTTGTTTTATAACAAGTATGGAAAGCATATTACACCAATAATCTCTATCAAGGTGGTCATGAAGTATTTAGACATATACCACTTATATCATTTTAAAATCCGTAAACAATCGTCAGTTCCCGTTGCCACGGATGACGCCCGAAGTTTGATAGTTAATGACGGATGGAATACATTTTTATCTTGACTATTCGATATTTGGCCTGTTCTAGTCACCCAGGCTTCGGCGTCAGTGTCAGTGTCGGTGTAATGCGTTGATTAAAGTGACATTTCACATTTATTTCAGTTTTTAAAAGTATGTCTTGATGCAAAGATTGTTTATTCTAATGCATAGAAACGCTATCTTTTTTGAAGTTGTTATCTATAAGCGAAAAATATGCCTTAAAAGTTGAGACAGAAATAACAAATTCTATATAAATCTGAACTGCTGTCCATAACAATTTGTTTAATTTTAGCACAAAAATATATATTTCTCGTAAGCGGTTCAATATTTTGGCTTGAAATTTTCAGAAGTTTCATAAGAAAACATGCCCTTTCAGATAGAATATAAGTAAAATTTACGTAAAAATAATCGTGGAATGTCACTTTAAGTGTTAACATGCATTTATCAAGTCTCTGTTTCTAGGCTACATATGATATTGCTCTGAAACTTTTCACATGCTTCTATATGTATGACCATAAAATCAGCATGTGGGCAAATATTCATTATTCTTACTTGTAATTTATTTGGACTCTTATTATTTTGGACTTAAAACTTCCTTGGTTAAGTTTTTAGGTGCAAGTTTCATATATCTATGATTCATTTTTCTTCTGTAACTGATATTGCTTTCATACTTTGCACATGTTTCTTCGACCATAATATCAGCATCGATGCAAAGACTCGTTACTATTCATGAAATGAAATTTTTACCCTCTTCGGACTTAGATTTTTTTCACTATTCAGCCCTTGATAGTTGCGCTTGGTTTTCCTGAGAAGCCCTTGTTTGTGGCCGTCAGTAAGTATTTGAAAGAATTAAAACAATTAGTATGAAAGAGCACCTAACAATAGTGTATCAATTCATGTAAGTTTGGTATAAAATTAACAAAAGTAATTTGATCGAGTCATATGCCAACATTTCGTGTACTTTTACAATATGATTATAGACTCGTTGCCTTTATGGCAGCGAATATGGAAAGCAAATACATTATATTGTTCCCCGCAGAGAGAGAAAGCACTTTTACAATATAACTTTGATTTACGAGAAATGACATTATCAAGAACAATACAAGAATATTGGGACTTCACATGTCTAATTGTATTATAAACTCTGTCATCAACCCTGTTATGAGAATGGTATTCGAGTACAGCGGCGACCTGTTTAGAGGAGAAATAATCCTTTAATGTATTCCATCCATCCTTATCTCAAAACACTTCGTACAGCTTCGGGCGTCATCCATAACAAAGAAAATTGACGAAGGTATCCATATTTGAAACATCAACGCTGTATCTGTAAAAGGACATACTGTATAGGCAAGATTAAAGAAAAAAAAAAAACACTTTTGAAACGAATGAAAAACTAAAAGCTTAGTGTCACCAGGTCAACAATTATGGCCGCAAACGGAGAGTCTTGGTTACCGGAATGCATATCGTCGTTGTAAATACAAAACATCGTATATCGATTTTTGAAGACTTTTAATGGGGAGGAAAAAGTGCAATAGATTTTCCCAAACGAAAATGTTTTACTTGATTTGGATACATTGTTCACAAATAATGTGTCATTTATACTGATCAGTAAGAAAATCTCAAAACTCAGCAAGAATTGTCTTAACTGGGTTCGCAAAGTTTTCCTTTGAAAATCGCAAAAATCGATATACGAGGTTTTGTATTTACACCGACGATATGTGACATATCAAGACTATATATCTCTCTAATAGTGCATAAGCTATGGACCAGGTTAAAGCTTTAACGGACGCTGATGTCGACACCGGGATGTTTGACAATAACTCTTTTCAGACTTTAATATCGGGCGAGCTAAAATTGAAGATGTTGTAGTAGGACTGATGCAGCCTATTTGGCTGAGGAAAACACGCATGACATTCGGCAGATTCCTGAAATCTGATGTTATGCCTTTCCCAAACAAGACCTGTTTTTACGTCCCTTACAGAAAAGACATGAGAACCATTTAGACAATAGAAGAAAATGCAAATAATAAGCATTTTCTCCTTTTATCTCAATACTTTCTGTGCTACACAGTACATTCAAAATGTTTTATTGAGGTTCGTTTTAGCGTTTGTGGCAGCTTTTATATGCGACAACCCTAAAAATTGTCGTTTCGGAAAGGCTTAGTTTAATATAATGTCTGCGTGTTTTGATTTAAAGACATGCGTCACGATATTTATTGATGCGTAACATAGCGTCGTCTAAATAAAGATATCCAGGGCCCCGTATTACTAAACATCTTACGATCAATTTTTTGCGCAAACTGTGTAACAAGACATCTGATTGCGCCAGAAATACGACTGGGCCAATCAGGGCTGTTGTTACAAGTACTTTTGAAAAAATCAAACGTACGATCGTTAGTAATACGGGCCCCAGAATCTTGTCTGTCATTAGAAACTGGGTAATGATGTCAATAATAGTTTCCCTGTGTGACTTGAATATAATTTGTGTTATTATGTGGGATCTCTGTTTCTATTTGCTTGTTACCTTCACAGAATGACTTAGTATTGTTACATAGACAAATTATGACGTCTTTGATTATTTGGGACGGTCTTCGATTGAGCTCTTTTCTAAATTGCACTACTTTGGACAGCTCCTATTTGATAGAGGTTGCAGGCGATAAAAATGATGCTAAAAGTAAGAATATGTAATTAATAGAATATGTTTTTGAGGGTAAAAAAGTTTTACATGTAGCAATTTTGTATTTTCTCTAAACGTTTTCCAATAATTGATGACAACCACAATCACCAAAGCTACTAGTCCATGGGCCCATAACCGAAACCCTCCCCCCCTAGTGGGATTTTTGAAGACCTATATTTTCTTGAAGCTTATTATGTTTAGTAATGGATTCAGGTTGTTGTTCAATTTAAAAGTGCTGGATAAGCAAATGGCGGGCTCGTTACCATGGCAACCGTCCATTTTTCTACATTCCAGCGCTTGGATCAATTAATTGCAATAAAATTACTTATTTTTGTCATAAATCTTTCAAAATAGTTTTAAATTATTACCAAGATATTTCTCCCACAATATAGATATTTTTTAAGAAAATTTGCTAATTTGCATATTCATGAATATTAATGAGAAAGTAGAAAAATGTGTTTAATTTGCTAAAAACAAGACTTTACTAGTGAATTTAAACCTCCCTATCAGGTAGGATTTTTGAAGATCTATATTTTCTTGAAGCTTATGATGTATTCTAATACATTCACGTTGTTATTTGATTTAAATATGCTGGATAAGCAAGAAATTGGCTTGTTACCATGGTAACCACCTATTTTCATTTGTTTCAGCGCTTGGATCAATTAATTGCAATAAAATTACTTATTTTGGTCAGAAAACATTGAGGCTAGTTTTAAAATGTTGTCATCACATTTCTCTCACAACCAAGATATTTTTCAGAAAATTTGCTAATTTGCACATTCATGAATATTAATGAGATTGGGGAAAATATGTGTTTAATTTGCAAAAAGACGACCTTACTAGTTTATTACTGAATAGATACCCTCCCCACCATGTGGGATTTTTTAAGACCAATATTTTCTTGAAGCGCAGGAAACATGTTAATGAATTCAGGTTCTTGTTTGATTTAAAAGTGCTGGATAAGCAAATGGGAGGCCTGTTACCATGGCAACTGCTCATTTTCCTACGTTTCAGTACTAAATTGGATCAATTAATTGCAATAAAATATTTTAAAATACTTAATTAAGATATATACTTATTTTGTTCATAAATCATAAGACTAGTTTTAAAATTTTAAATAGACATTTTTCTTGAAATCATTTTTATTTAAGCTAATTTGCATATTCATGAATATTAATGAGAAAGTAGAAATAGTGTTTAATTAGCTAAAACAAGGCTTTTCTATGGAATGAATATGCTGAGGCATTTCATTTTTAAAATGCTTAATGTTTCAAATTGATAAAAATAATAATAGATCAATAATAAGTTCATAAACCATTCATCAGCTACACAGAACAAGCGAATACATGCTTATTCGCATTCACGATTATTTGCTTACTTTTCTCTAAATGGCAGATAGAATCTCAAATATTCTCTAATTATGTTAATGACTTTCATGTTTGCATCTTTTTCCCTAAATTGTGTACGTGTTGTGTTTGAAAACTAAAATTTCATGATTTGCCAATTAAAAGGGAGAACCTTAACAACATATGCTCTGAAAAATTACCGTATAAATGGCAATAAAATTCCATTTAGCGCAAATGACATGCTGAAAACTTTAACCTACTTTCTTTGATATTTTTTTCTATGTGAAATACAGTTTTCTTTTACACAAGAAACTTTATTTTGTTAAAGTTAAGTACTAAAAAGATTTTAAAGCGTTTTTAATAATGAATTCCCATTGGAGTACATGTATGGTCACCTTTGATTTATACCATTTTTGCCTTGTAATACATGTTTTATTTACATTTCGGCGATGTAAATACAAAACCTTGTATCTCGTTTTTTGGAAAATTTTAGAGGGGAAGAAACTAGTTTAATAACTTTTCCGAGCCTGAAGGGTTTTACTTGAAATTCGGACATATTGTTCACAAATAATGTGTTTTAATGATCAGTAGAATTATCCCAAAACCCGCGTGAATTGTCTAAAGTGGGCATACAAGTGTGTACTTTGAAAATCACCAGAATCAACATACCAGGTTTTGCATTTACACCGACGATTTGCTCTAAGTTTGAACTTAACAATACTATTGGCGACATGCTATGCAGAAGAGAAATCTTCCCAACCACTTCTATTAATTGGAATGCTATGTTACAGGAACACAGTTTACCAAATATATTGTAACTGGAGAATTTCATATTTGCACTGTCATGTGCATTGATTGGTGATTTAAAATTGCCTATAATAGCAACTGAATTATTCATTTCTTTATCAAATTGAATTCATGTTACATCGTTTTACACCTTTATAATTCAGCATACTTATATGTGATAATATAAACAGTTAAAAATTGTACGTAATTATGTACCTTATTGGATACCAGTAATTCGAAGACACTTGATTTGTGAGGAATCCTCGTATTCGTGTAACAATATGTTGTTTTGAAAGATTTCGTTTAAATAGCAAACGCAATTTGCAGTTTCTGTTGACTAGATGAGAGGGAAACACATCATATTCCAACTTGTCGTGTTGTAATATGTCGCTGGCCGAAGATTTGAAATCCTTTGTTTTGTTATCAGTTTTTAGATATGCTCGTGCATATCTTAATTCATTTCAAACATCTTCACCACAAATTAGTTTTTGGGATTCTAACTTTTGTGGAAGACAACAAGCTAACCTCAGGATGAGGTAAAATCCATAAAACACAAGGGCTAGCTATGAATAACACATATAAGCAATTTCCAATCAACCAAGGAATCCGCGATTTACATATGTCATTGTATGTGCACATAATTGTCTAAATATACGGTTATTAGAAAGCCTGTTCACAAAAAAGGGAGAGCCTGCTATGATTCGACACTTGTATTGAAAAGGGAATGAAGGTAAAGCATGCATGATGAGTTTACTGGTCTTCTGTACCATCTTATTCTCAAGTAAAATATCGTGGTGGGGTGGGAGGGGGAGCGGGGGTTATAACGCGACAGAGAAACTAAGAAGATGATGCTCGGTCTGAAGGCAAATTTGCAACCACTGTCAACAGTATGTGTCATAAATTCACAGATCTGGTATACTTGATGAGCGAATTAAAGTAAGAAATAGTCCATGCATTATCTTTTTCAAAAGCATTACTTGATCGCAAAAGGATGCACAAACTTGCAGACTGTTGGGTCTAAAATTCCTTAACGATAAGCAAATGACAAAGAGATTACCAGTACTTGTTGCATTCTTATGAACGAGAAAATGTCTAGAGTCCTAGGTATGTTGGTATGGAATCCCAAAGGTCAAGAAAATTATTCAATATATTACAGGCAAGGTTCAGTATTCAATGTTTTGGGACAATTGGGGGTTGCAATAAAATATTTTGTTGGACATATTACCCAAGAAAGGTACAATAAACGAAGCATACTATGCCAAGTTGCTAGACAATCTGAAGCAGACCATGCGTGAGAAGCGTTGGGGCAAATGCTCAAAATGTGATCGCTGCTTGCAACAGGAAATTACATTAGTACACAATTGCCAAAGTACAATGGATGCTGTCGAGAAAAATGGGTATCAATTTAGATCACACCCTTCCTATCCACATGACCTTGCTGCTAATCGACTTCTTTCCTAAAAGGGATATGAATGGTTACAATTTTAAGTCTCATGAAAAAAGTTATTGATGCAGTTAAGTTGTGGTTCTTTGGAAAGTTCTCGGACTTCTTTACTTCTGGACTGATGTCACTTGACCATCTTTAACGTTGATTAATTCGAGTTTAACTCCTTTTCAACTGCAGCTATGGTAATATTGTTTGGTAAAAGCGCATAGGCCTGGATGGAAAGTATTTCAAGAGAAAAGATGTCGATCTAAACATAAAAAAGGTTAGGTTAGGTTATTCATTGACACATGCTCGTATTTGAGCATTTAGGCAGATTACATAAAATACATATTATTGTATTGTATTATATGGCACGTAAATTAACAGTGATGAAGCCATTTTGAGCGTGGCAAAATTGTCGATATTGGTGTTTTGTATTCAACATATCCACCCCACAAAAAAGAGCTTAAACACCGTATGACCAAAATAACCCTTAATGCCTTAATAATATACCCTCTATAACACCTATTATCCAAAGCGTCCCTTGTCCATGTAAGACTTAAAACCTTCATGCAAAAAGATGCCAATGACGTACTCAAATGTGGACTCATTATCAAAGAATCGGGTACATGGTTTCTGTCAAAGAAGGAAAATACTTATCTCTCCTAGAAAATAATCAATATGAATTTTCTTCGGTACTTAATTTATGGGAATGGGATTTATTACCATTTATACGGTAATTAGGACCGTTCTGGAAATATATATTTTCAAGGTTATGTCATTTATTTACTTGTTGAATCATGTAGTTTTAATAAGAAATTGAAATACATTTGAAAATACAATATTAAGTGCAGAAGATT
This sequence comes from Fragum sueziense, assembly GCA_963680895.1. Taxonomy (NCBI): domain Eukaryota; kingdom Metazoa; phylum Mollusca; class Bivalvia; order Cardiida; family Cardiidae; genus Fragum; species Fragum sueziense. The sequence goes on along the minus strand of OY804598.1, from coordinate 36,580,789 downwards.
TGCAGAAATGAAAAACATTTAAAACATTTTTTGCATATTTGAGATTTTGGCGGCCATTTTGAAAATTAAAAAAAATGATAAAAAGCCTATTATAAGCATGGCAGCACTCTTTTAGATTTAATATACTCAATTTTCCTAAGAAATGATCTCATTTACATACAAAACATGATAACAACTTATAGGGCAGTGATATTTCGATATTTAGTCAAGTGGTCATTTTGGGGCGGCCATCTTGAAAATCATTTGAAATGTCAGGTATATCCTAGAATGTAGATAGTCAACACTTTGATTTTTATTACAAGGCATCTACTTTATGCAAATTCTAGCAATTATTCACTGTGGAAATGATTTCCAAATGCAAAGTAAATATAAACAAAGGCAATATCTATACTATTTTTCTCTTGTTTTACATATTCAAGGGGCATAATTTGTGCTAATTTTGGTGTGAAATTATATTTTACCCTTTAACGATGTGAAATGATAAAATCTATATGCATTTTGGTCATTTGCGCTTAAATTTGGGTTATTTTGTAATCCATGAATGTGTATATGGTGAGTTATAAACAAGTATTTTTTATAATTCAAGGGGAGATAATCAATCGTTCCGCATATGCTTATCCAGCACTTATATATCAAACAACAAGTTGCATTTGAAAGGGAATTCATTAAGCTTTACAATGATATAGGTGTCATAAAATCCCGGTAGGGGGGGACCTAGGGTGTAGCCAGCCCACGGACTATACGTCTTGTTTGGGAACGGGTTTAGGATCTAAAAGTTAACATTGACGTAACTATACGCTAGCCTCATGCATATACCCATAGGTACAAGAGATATAGGTGTCATGTATATCATGCATATAAACGCTTTTCAACGAAAACCTCGTAACTGCAGCTTGTTTTAAGCTGTAGTTACGAGGTTTTCGTTGAGAAGTAGCGAATTATGTTGTAAGCAACCTTGGACTTGAAGCAGTTTTAAAATTGCTTATACGGACTTTTAAACAGTTTTACATATACGTTATCAGTATTTTTAAAAAATCTTATTCTCATGTCCCATACTTTATGTAGAATGTTTGGTAGAATTTATTCCATCGAATTATTGATATAGAAATAGCCCGACAACCAGAACTGTAGATTTTACGACTAACTTCGATCCGTACACTCTCATTGACAGTATGTTCCGAGCGTAAGTATTAAGTCTTTGAAGGACTTGATAGCGTAGATTAAGCAAACTGGTAAAAATGTGGTTGGAAATTTTTAGAGTACCAATCTGTGTGACCAGAAGTCGAAATTGTTTTTTTTTATTGTTCGGTTCTAAACTTTAAATGTTTGGCAGTTAAGTACTAAACAGTTAATTAAATAAAGATAGTTGTACACAACTTTGTTCTAGAAAATCTCTTTTCAAAAAAGTAATTTGAAGATTGGTTATACATAAAGGATGAATCGATCAACTTCAAATTTACATACATTGTACTTTTATAGCAGTTTGGAATTTGCTTAAACTGAGTTTTGTAACATTCAAGTAATTACGAAATTGCACAGTTTTAAGTTTTTTTTTTATTTACGTATATGCATATATATATAAATCTACAGGAGAAATGTTGTTGTTATTTTTGTTTGTTTGTTTGTTTTTATTCTTATTTTTCGTGTCATCCTATCTGCATTCATTTTCAGTTTCATCAAAAGTATAATACACGTATATTGGAATAAATTCATTGAATCAATGGGGATCGATCATTGTTGCGTAAAATTAGATATAAATACGGACATGAGTGTGATAAGAATAATGATCTTCTAATTAAGCATACAAATTTTACTTCTCGGATAAATAAAGCGGAATGGGCGCCATGTCTATTCAAATGAACTACATGTATAAAATGGTGAATGTCTAAAATGATAAACCCTCTATCCAAAACTAGCTTATTTAAGGGGCTGAACGGCATTACAGTGAAACCCAGTTTTTTCAATTGATGAAAAAGGGAAATCTAAAAGAAAGTATTGGAGGGATTTCTGAGAGGTTTGGTAAATTACTGCGGTTGTGTTTATATACTCGATACAAATAAATCAACAGTTAAAATCGAGACATGGGAAAATCGTTTCTCATGTCATCGTAAAATTAAATGTTATTAGATTAAAACCCCAACACTACTTTTGTTAAAAACTTTACGACTTTTGGTTTTTGCCATATTGCCACATTGGGAATTACCTGAACCGCGTATTTGCGTTAACTAGATTAAACATCCTCCTTTGTTTTTTTATTGTTTTTCTCGAGTTTAAGAGCTTGTTTTCAAAGAAAAGCGATGAATTTGAATGTAAATTCTATACTTAATGTAAAATACCCATAATATGGATTCATACTACTTATGTGTGTATCGGACGACGTTGTAATCATTACGTCACATAATATGGAGGAACCCCCCCCCCCCTCTTAACGTACATGTACGTAATGTATGTATTTATTAGAACGTTCTACATTATAGCTATCGATGTACGGCATGGAAGAGCATTTTTATCTAATATCTAGAGATGCTCTCTCAGGTTATTTATCGTTAGTCATAACTTGCCTTTGTTAAATATATCAATCAAGTATGACTACATATCATTTGGACTTTGGTTTATGCTATATACAATATATCTAACGAAATTATAACAGACATCGCGCCGTTTTGTCGCACGTCAATTTGTTTAAGGGATTAAAAGCGTTGCGAGATAATTATTATCACATAGAAATTCGCACTGCTAACAGATGATCAATATGTAACAGGGATTTTCGTGAAGTCTTGATTCAGTTTTATCATCGCCTTACACCAGATGGAAAAAGTCCTATAACCGTTTCCCAAACAAGACCTGGTTTTGACGTCCCTAATAGAGAAGACTTGGGAAATCATTGAGGCAAAAGAATAAACTGCTGATGACCAGCAGTTTCTCCTTTTGTCACAATATTTTATGTGTCATATTTAACTTAAAGTTTATCTTTAATAAAATCCATTTTGTCATTTGAGGTAGTTTTTGATGTGGATCACCCTAAAATTATGGGAAAGGGGTAACTAAAACTCGATATCGTAAATATTTTCGGATTCGTAGGTCTAGTATCAATTCAAACAGAGCGGCTTTGCTTCACCTTGTCCGTAACAACAAAATTAATGTTGTTCGATTTCAAATGCTGCTAGAGATAACACATAATGAAGTTATTGCAAAATTTGCTGTTTATGCATTATGTAGCACAAAATATATTGAGGCAAAAGTAGAAAATGCTGATTATTGAATTATTGAACATTAGATTGATTAAAGAAGAAGAAGTTGTTCTTTTTCCAAGGTTTATTTCGGATTGTTTTGTCTAAGTTTAGAAAATAATGATATGGGTTGTCTGGAAAGTCTTAATCCATTCCCAAACTGTGCATCCTTTCGACACACCTTCATCTGCATATTAAATCTTTGAAAAGTATTGAATCCCAAGATTTTCTAACTTTACTTCAATAAAACTCCCTTACCAAATAAGATAATACTTATGAGAATAGGATAACTTTTTTCACCTGCAACACATTTGAAATTTTATCACGATAAACATGCAGTTGCCAGTTGGAAACCTTTAAATTAATCTATTAAGTTATCCATAATGTTTCATAGAGGCCATCGATTATCAAAAAGCACTTTTTGTTTTGGTCATCAATCAACGTGCATCAAAGTGCTGTGCAGTATCGAGAAAAAACAATCATTTTAATCAAAAGGTTCCCTTTATGTATCTTTAGATATTATTCTTCATATTGTCCCTTGACAGCCAGAAGTGGCTATCAGCAGTTAAAATTTAACTGCTGATAGCCACTTCTGGCTGTCAAGGGACGATTATTATGGTGTCACTCCTCAATAAAATTGACGAATTAAAAAAGAGTAACAAAAGAGGAACAAGGGCCAACTTTTTATTGCCTTTAAAAATCTAATGTCATTCCGAGGCCCAAATTTAACAACACAAGTTGACTTTTAGCATTATGTTGGATTGTTTTAGACATCAAATCACACGAAATAAGATTCACACTGAAAATTTCATAAATCGATAATTGTGTAACGATCTTAAAAAGAGCCCAACTACATAAACACGTTCAGCAATATCACAAACTGATTTTAATTGGGTTTTATATCCGTCGTAATCTAAGCCGCTACAGCTGAGACGAGATAATCCCCCAACCACAGAATGGATGAGAACGCGTTCTTTAAACAGAACCACCCATCGATTTCAATTCTAACAAGAAAACGTTTAGGTATTACGACCAGGATGCATTTCCGCTTTTGAGTCTCTCCATGTCCATGTTTTATAAGGTTTAAAAGAGCCATCAATCGTATATATCGTCAATGGGGTTCTAAAAGTCCTAAGTGAAGCTAATTCAATAATCTGAACCAACAATTTTATATTTGGCATCCTTGAATATCTGGGAATATCTGATGATTGGAAATTGTAATCTATATAAAAGCTCAAAAGAAACGCAAATATTCTTTCGTAGTAAGCAGGTAACGAACCGTACAAGAAAGCTTGACATGTATGACAGATTATGTCCGGGCTTGCTAATTGGCTCGTGTGGAGTATCGTATAAGCCATGATTACTGACCTGGTAGAGCAGCTCTAGCTTATAGCTAGATATGCTTTTACCAGATTACTTATCGAGGCATATACAGAAAAGAAATCTAATGTGTTGACAGGAATGCTGACAAATCGTCATGTCTAATCGATAAAATTGTCCACTTAGGAAATATCCGTAATGAAATCCTTAGATGGACTTTGATTTCATCAACGTCTCTCAAGCCAAAATTAATAAATCAATGCCCAATAACAAACACGATGAAAATTGTCACTAAGAGGACAGATTATGTGTATAATTAAACTCCCATGAGAAATTTAAAAGGCATACTGAAAAACATCTTCAAGGGATGGGCGAGGCTAATGAACAGTCCTTTTGGATTAAGGTCAGATTTTCGTTTCATATCATGTGCAAGATGAATTAATGAAGACAAATAGATTGATTATATGAATGATGAGAAGCGGAATATAGTAATAAATTGAAATGTTGCTTTCTCATTCTGGCACATTAATAGTATTCCGAGATCTTCTGGGGTCAGGTATACCATGATGAGTGAATATTTGATGTATGACCTTCCAATATAAAGAAAATTTAAGAACATCGCAAGTGATAATTAGGAACGCACGACATACATGATGTTCACGGACGAGATATTAAAAACAGTCTAAAACATCAAGGATAATACTGAAATAACAACACCAACGAAAGTATTGTGGTGTAAAAAATTTGACCCAAACAACCTGGTAGACAAACGGTTTTAAAAGGACCAAGAGCCACGTTAATTCATATCGCTTATCGTGGTTACTGGTTAAACTGTTCTTTAGTATATGATATCCTGTTGCTCAGTCAGTCTCTCTGTAAGGGCACGAATTTCCAAATCCCGGCTAAAAGTGTTCACTAAATACATCTTTATAACACGCCATATTATCGTTAAAAACAGACGTCGTTTTATCATTTTTCCATTCATCATCTAGTGCATTAGCATGTCTTGGAGCTTTAGCGATAAAATAATATTTATTGATAATCATGGAAAGACGTCCTTATCTCGCACTCATTTATCAATATATCACAATTTTCCGTACTATGTTTATTCTCATCTATAATTCATCCATCAAATCTGAACAATTCTATGACACTCGTTGTAAACGAAACATTGCTGAAAAATAAACATGAAGATAGACTACAGAAAACAACATTTGGTAAGAGCAATTCATGTCAACAAGATGCGATCGCAAGTGATAAGAAAAGAACATTTACAATAATATAGGGAGGATTTAAAAATCCGTTTAAGTAATTGCAAAATTCATTTTTTCTAGGGAATGAAGTGTTGATTTAAAATGTAAAGACATAATGGCTATCAATTATCTCTTCATGATTTTATATGTTAATGACGTCGAAACCAGATATTGTTCTTGAAAACAAAATACTGTAACGAACGAGGTAGAGACGAATGTCCAAACCCATAGATAATGTTTTTTTTCTGACGAAATTAGCAGAGCAATGCATTTTAAATAGCTGGACGGCTGATATACATCATTTCTTTATTTAGTACTTGTCAACATTCAAAGACGAATTCAACATTTTTGTCTCTGTATAGTAGGACAATCGGCAGTGGCAGATGTTTACATTTTGTTTTCATAACTTATACCGTAATTGACCAAACGCCAATCGACAGATCGCTCCGCCCAACATAGAATTTAAGGCAAACGATTGGGATGTGATCGTTTATAGGGAACGATTTTATCCAGTTAAGCGTGACGTAAATTCGGAAAAACAAAATAGTATTTCGTAGGTGTTGTTATAAAATCACGTAACTACGGCTTGATTTAAGCCGTAGTATCGAGATTTCATAACAACACCGACGGTTTATCGAAACATAACTTTAAACCTAGTCTATTGTTAACACAATATTCTTTGCCATTGGCGTGTCGATTGTTTTGATAGTCAGTCGATAAATCGATACAATAGCACGTGCAACGAAGAACAATTGGGGCATGACATTTAGTCTGGTTCACTGTCGTACTATGTATTTTAGTACGTCATGCGTTCACTAAAAATGGACGCCTCCAGTGGGGTAATTTAATTACAAAGATAAAGAGCAAAGTCCATGAATTTTGAGAGCAAAGATATGACATTTATGAATTAGATAGTTTTCGGTATATTTTTAACACTAGCAGTAACAGTTTTTAATGATCATCACGCTAACCCGTAATAAAGTGGTTTTAAATTATGTACATAAAAGCTATATTATGGCAATTTGTTTCCCCGATGTCAATACAATCATTAGCCCAGTGGTCGGTTCCAGAGATCAAGGAATCCAATCCCACGTTGGGTAAATGTTTTTCTTCTACTTTTTGTTTTTAAAACATTTTCTCAAACCTAACTATTCTATAAATCACTAAAATGCAAATAAAATATAATTGGTAATGGTGTTTTTATTACGTCTTTGCAATCTCTAGAACCATTTGGTATGAAAAATGTAAAAGGAAAGGGGGTGTGGCTAATATATGTATCACTCTTGGGATTCGAACCAAGGACCTTTAGAACACAAGTCAGACGCTCTAACTTCTGAGTAAATCGGACTACTGGATAGAGTTGAATCCAAATTGCCTTCATATAGTTTACATGTACATAATTTAAAACCGTTTTATTTCGGGTTAGCGTTGAGGCCATGTAAAACTTTTATTGCTAGTGTTAAAAATATACCGAAACCTATCTACTCTTCTAATGACCCTTTCCTGCTCACAAAATTAAAGAACTTTGTTCTTTACCTTTGTTAAAATATCACCCCAGTGGGCACCGCCATGGTTGAAGTGTGCCTGACCCAATAACGCAGTATTAGGGGCAGGTAAGCCAGACTTCATGACATTTTCTTATCGTCCATTGGCTAATCGATTTTTTGATTGACAGTCGGCGTTTGGTCAATTAACCCGATTAACTATGTATCAATGATAGATGCATCATCTTAAACAGGTAACTTATATCATAACACGTTTTTAATCTCAAATCAATAGTCTGGCATCCCTTTGTAAATGAAAAAGTATCTTGTTTATCGGCCACTCATTTAAGGACATCTATAGTTGTTCATCCTCTGTGGGAACTCGAGAAGAATCCAAAACAAAACATACATGTCCTTCAGCCCCCAGTGAGAATCGAACTCACGACCCCTGGTTTACAAGACCAGTGCTCTAACCACTGAGCTATGGAGGCTACATGAAGTTGCCTGATGGTTTCGGACAAAGAATCAAGCAATACTTTAACGTGTACATTTCGCTATGTCCTATCAATGCAACAACGGTAACATCTGCGTATTTAATTGCAATATGCTCCGTTTTTCATTCGTCGAACGAATTTTAATCTATATAAAACAAGCATTTGGTAGGGTGATTATTTAGCAAAAAGTCCTCTATTTTTGGAGTAGGTGGGACACCTCTGTTAACAAGACATGTTATATACCAAAATATTCGTAAGGGTCTGTAGATTTCAAAACTGCCTGGATCATTCGCTGATCCAGGTGGCGTTCTGAGAAATCCAAGATGGACGCCAACATGGCGGTAATCTGGAACTTTCCTTCCACATACTTTATAAACCAAGGCATGTCTAATAAATATTGCAATAGGTTCATTTTCTTTATTTTTTCTAGTAGAAGGATGATTGTTGTTTTTAATAAATAAAAAAATCAATTTTTTTTACCAAAAATATGTTTTTTAATGCTAGAAATGTAGAATGTAAAGTTTATGGTAAAAATGCCTATTATAGTGACTTACATTGTCAATAATTCAGAGTTGGTTTAAATTTTCCATTTTTATTGTGTATCATGAAGTAAAATAAAATCTGTACAATAGATATTCCTGATTTTAAGCAAAAAAAATCATGGATTATCTATTGAATTTAAACATTTCATAATAGCCGTCAATTGTCTGAATTCGCTGTTTTTTAACTGAAAATGGAAGATTTCCTGTATTACTTAGAAGATTATTTTAATTGGTAAGTATAACTTCCTATTACATTATAATAGCATAAATATTATTAAGAGAGCCATAAAAAATAAAACATTGGTTAATGAATTTTATTACATTAGAAGTGATAGGATCAATTACACGAGGTATTTTTACCCTTGCACCTTGAAGTTTGTTTGGCTCCAGATTTCAAATGTAAACAATACACTTTTCAAACAATAATTTCTAATGTGAAATTAACCATGTTTATAACTTAAAGGTAAACATTACGAGGGACGGTCGGAAAGTAGTTGGACTTTTGACTAGTTCTCTAAAAATATTTAACTTTTTAACAAAATTCTTTCTACACTGTTTAAACAAATTGTCCATCTATGTCTATGCATTTCTGCCATGTTAGTAGGAGCTTTACTTTTCCCACTATCAACCATGGCGCAGACCCACTGTATTAGGTACTGTGTAACCACCGGTATCAAAGGCGCCCTGGTCTCAAATTTCTTCCCAGCAAGCATTTTCATCAGTTCTAGACACAAATATAAGTCATATGGGGTATGGTCTGGGCTATAAGAAGAGTACAACAACTTTTGTCATGGGTAATAGTTGATAATCTCCACTGTAGATGCGGTGGTATGGGAGCGTGCGTAATCGTGAAGTAGAAAACATTTTTCTTTGCTGATCTGGGACGCGTTTACTTCAGCATTTATTCTTTGTTTTTATGAGTTACTTCAGAATTGTACTTGGCAATGACAGTTTTTACCATTTGACATAAAATGACTAACTATCAATCCTCGTGAATCCACAAAAGCAACAAACATGACTACCAGCCGAATGTAACATCTTAATCTTTTCATGGGTGGGGAACCAGCTCGTTTTCATGGCTGCTTTGACTGAGTTTTTATCCCAAGTTCGGAATTATTAACCAACATTTAATCTTCAGTGATAATGTAGTTCAAAAGCTTAAGTTCTTCGCGATTAAAATGACTAGAATGTTCGTTTGTTTTGGTTACCCTTGTTGTTCCTCTAACAAATTGCCTATGATACAGTAAACCCCTACCACATATAAGTGGACAGAATATTGTATGTATACAACTATCTTTGAAAATAAACTAACCACGTTATTGGCAAATTGATGTAGATTCCGCAAATATATAATGTGTTTATACAGTTGCAAATGGAGAGACAGCAGCACGAAAAGTCTAACTACTTTCCGACCGTCCCTCGTACTTTAAATCATTTTCTACACAATAGAACAACAACATTATCATTTATTATGTGTTTTGTTACTAAAATACTGAATATCAAATCTGTCAAAATGACACTGCTCGTCAGCTGACCTTGTCTGTCAATACTTCTTATTATTTTTTTTTAGTTTGTACATCTTTTTGCACTGAAACTTACACATGCATAACATTCAAATAATTTCATTTTTATGTTTTAAACCTTTTCTAAATAAGCCCATTACCAAAATTATTAAAAAATCCTTTGTTTTCTTTACAAACTGTTAAGCACCGGTGTTTAGGTAAATTTCACCCCGTTTAGTTTGCCCCTTTCAGTTAGATGACAGTCTGCTATTGGAAAGAGTTCAAAGCGCATGCCCTTGGACATCAGCCCCACAACTTGCTGTTTCTGCTTTGAAAAGTTTTCTGATACAAAGACAACATTAAATCCAAATAAATTTGAAAATTTGCTGAATATTTGCAAATTACGGAGAGACGAAATATCACAAAGTATAGTTTCAAAGGAAGCTGAAATACGTTCCGGTCAGTTAGAATTGTGTTATCATAAAGTTTGCCGTACAAAGTTTATAAGATCTTGTAATCATGAAGATGTTATGGTATCTGCATGTGGTACTGAACTCCCTAAGTTTACAAGGTCCCAACAGAAATGTGGTGAATTTGACTGGAAAAGGCATTGTTTTATATGTGTTGAACAATGTAGCGTCAAAAATTAATGGTCTAAAGTTCAAGGCAGGCATGTGACAAGTACTGACTTTCTAATACTCGAATAATACTGGAGTATTTCAGATTTGGTACTCGTACTTATGAGTACTGAGTACTAAACTAGTTAGAGTAACTAAGTAAGTTAATTCTGAAGTATTGCAAAACAATAATCCTCCCGGCTTCGTATATGCGTTTACGAAAAGAAGTCAAAAAAATTCTGTATCTTCCTAAAAAAAACACTGGACCGTAACGAAACTCAAACTTGTTCTGTATGTCATCAATATGTGTTCATATACCAAAAATCAGCTCAATACCTGCAAGCGTTTAGAAAAAAAGTTTGAAAAACTGTAATTTCCCAGGAATTTTCTAAGTCAAGCATCCGTACCTTCCTAAAAATCACTGGACCGGAACGAAACTCAAACTTGTTCTGAAACCCAACAATGCAGGTTCACATGCCAAAAAAATCAGCTCAATAGCTTCCCCCGTTTAAAAAAAAAAGTCTGAAAAACAAATTCACCGGACTGAGGGACAGACAGATGGACGGAAGGACAGAGTGCAAACCTAAAGTCCCCATTTGGCTTCTTCGGTAGGGGACTAATAACGACTTCGTTTTTGACGATCGCGCGCAAAATATGTTGTGAACACATTTAAAGAAAATGATGGTCTGCTGTAAAAGCCAGAGAGATATTGCTGTCCATTAAAATCTCGATTCGATTGTTTGTCTAATGACGGTAAGTTTTTTTTAAGGTAAATGATTTTTTTTTCAGTTTTTTTTCTTTAAGAACTGTTCAATGCTTATATGTTTGTAGCTAAAGATATGATAACGTAATCCCGTCGAAGCCCGAGTTTAGATGCGAATTGCTGTCGTAATAACAGTGGTTGATCATATCGTAGTAAAACGAAGTACACTATGATCAATAGAAAGAGAATATGTATTGCCATGCATTTTTGAATAGGAAGCTATATAAGCGTTCGACTATAAATAATAGTTGTATCACAAAAAGACGTTATTATCTTCTGACAGAAGATAAATATATGACAGGGACTTTCAATGTACAGGTTATAATGCGTTAGATCTTGTGGCCAAGATCTTTTTGGCATCATATATTATGACATTCAGCGTGAAGGGACTTATCATAAATATTTCAAGAACTAGAAGAAAAAAGGAACAACCAGCGTTTGCGCCGATGTGTGGTCCATAGTATTCTTTTCACTATCTACACTATGTACATTATTTTTGGTACAATTAGAACAGAAGACATATCGTTGGTACTCTCCATTTAGTACATTACCTGGTTAAACGTGGTAGCAATGTAATAGAAAAGTCAAAGAGGGCACAATTATAGTCTTTGAGCTACAAAACACCGGTACAAACTCCACAGTATATTCAATCTATAGTCAAGATTTTATATTTGATATCCTCGGACATTAGGGTACAGTTGATCATTTAAATTTATATTCTATTGAAAAGCTCAAAGAAATGCGTTTATTCCGTCACAGCTGACGAATCATCTTAGAGAGCTTGACATGTATGACAGCTCATAACCGTGTTTGCTAATTGGCTTATGTGGAATACCGTAAAGTAATCTACTTCATATTGACAGGAATGGTGACCTCAGTTGTCATATTTGCCATTTAGCCTAGCACTTTCGATGACGAGTGTTTTGAAAGAAATGTTTTACAAGTACACCAGTAAATGATGGTGGATCGCGCACGGAAACCTATCAAATACAAGACTGAAGATGCAGATGTAAATGAGATTTGTCGAAAGATAAAGTAAGGAAAATACACAAGTCTACATTTTTTTTCAAAGACGACGTCATCGCCCACATGCTGCAATGGTTAGTAGAAACACCTCCAGGAAATCACTATTTTGCGAGGTTTAAATTTTATCATAGTTTTCTCTTCTTGATATTCAAGCACTGTAATCAATGTACTATTATATTTTGGTGACATTACGGAATTATTTCAGAATTAATGAAGAAAAGGAAGGATACATTACTTGTTTACATGTTTATCAAAATGTCTTTTATATTAAGTTAAATAGGAGTTTTGCGTTTTCATCGTTATATTTCTATATTTTCTCTCGGACCCAAATTTGTATTTAACGAATTGTCACCACCTTTTAACAGATATAACCAAAAATACAGCGTCAATGTCATTTTGTGGAATAACAAGCGACGCAAGATCTACTTAAATGTTATGGAGGAGAAAAGACCATGGTATGTATAGTGTAATTAAGGCAAATGGTCTTATTCGTTGTGTGTGACAACATGGGAACGACATACATACAGTCGGATAAAAGACAATGCTATTCTATTACAGATCCCGTGTTACATGTACCTGTAGTAAATACAAAAGTACTTTGAAGATCTTTGTGAATTTGATCTTTGACAGTGCATTATCTGCCCGTATCTTATAATAATACTAAAAGATCTAAACTAAAAGTATGTACTGAATGCATCTTTATAACACGCTATATTATCGTTAAGAACACAGACGTCATTTTATCAATTTACCATTCATCATCTAGTGCATTAGCATGTCTTGGAGCTTTAACGATTAAACTATATTTATGGATAATCATGGAAAGGCGTCCTTATCTCGCACTCATTTATCAATATATCACAATAATTCCGTACAATATTTATTCTCATCTATAATTCATCCATCAAATCTACGCACTTGAATCATGGCTTTGATTGAGTAAGAAACAACCCACAGAAATAACTGGCGATAGTTTGCTGAAAATATTCACGTAAATGTTTATCGAACGATTTTCGAAGGAATTACAGCAAGTGATAGAATGCGAACTTTAACAATGTGGTATGAAATAGAGGATAATCGTTTGTTTCAGTGCAAGATCGATTTATATTTCATTGAGATTGAGCGAACAACAAAAGCTTTATTTGAAAAAGTAGGTTTCGTTCTTCAAGAAATGAAATAAAAATCGATCTTGCCCGAAAAACAAACGATTATTCTATTTCTTTAATGCAAAAATTAGACAAAACGCAAAAATTTTATGACATATTTTCTTAAAACTCGTCATTTTGCACGTGACTGGTATGCAACGCTTATAATGACGTTACTTATTTGACCCGGCTTATATAACGTCAGATAGGGCAAAATGAACGTAAGTGGGGCACAAGTTTTTGATAATTTACTCAATAGGCGTTGGGTTTATCAAAATGATAATCTACCGTTATTTCCCGATAACCAATCGAAAAACATTAAAGAATTTATTGATATTGAGGTGGAAGAAATATATGTAATTATGACAGCGTAATTCTTTTTGTTTTATTTATTGGATTTATCGATTTAAATGGGAATATCGCACTGGTTATCGAATTTTTTCTCAATATTTTTATGTTAATGACGTAGAAACCAGTATTGTTTGGGGGATATACTTCCGCGAATGAAGCAGAGAAGCATTTCTACAGCAACGACTGTCTTTTCTTTCTCGAACGTGTTGTAAGTGTAATCGAATGATGTATAAAATTGAGTAATGTAAGATTTATAGATGGGACAATATTCTTAACACATAGTTTGTCGCCCATATTGTTCGATTCCATCTCTGTCTATTAAATATATTGTGACGTTAATAACTGCGTCAGTGTTGTTATTTTGGCATCATCCATATCTTCTCGGTCACTCATGCAAGGAATGATAATTTTCCAATGAAATCGAACTTTCGGATTACGTCGATTCAATTTTTTGTCAATGAAGGCAAATTGGAAAATTTGTGCCAGATTTATGAATTGTAATGCAATTTACAGTGAACAATCAGACGATAAAATCGATCCCGCCAATGACCCGATATTAGACGACATTCACTATCGTAATAACAGAGCTCGATCGTTCCAGAGAAAAACGTAGTAAACGATGAGTGGTGGAAAGAGAGCAATGCGACAAGGACATACCATAATATCGGAATGGTAAGAATTAAAAGAAACAGTAGAATATGTTTCTTCTTTGTCGTGGTACATCTATCATGAAACTCTTTGGTGATCTGCACCTCTAATTAGGATATAGAAAAAATAGCAAATTTTAGCCCCCAGTGAGGATCGAACTCACGACCCCTGGTTTACAAGACCAGTGCTCTAAACACTGAGCTATGGAGGCTGTACGGCCATGACAATTGAAAAATAAAAGAAGAATTCATCGTTACAGTTTTGATTTGTCATTGTTACATTGGCCACAGATGCTGCTCCAAACACATAACAAAAATCATAATATGCAATTGAACTAAAGTCTGAAAAGGGTTTCTTGCAGCATTTAGACCACACAACAGTAAACCAGACCAATAGGTACAAAGGCACATTCTGATCAATATCCATATTGCTCTCTCTCTCGTATCAGAAATGTGATCAGCAATGGGGACGTCAAAATCACGAATTGTTGTGGAAAGCATTCAGGTATACATATTATCGTCTTAGACCAATTTCCATTCCACTCAGTCTATAATTTTGTCGTCTGGAAAAGAAAAAACACGACAAGTCCTGATTATTCGATGCCTACATAACAACGCCTCATTATTTGTTCAACATTGTCATGCTGTGCTTTTCTTTTTGTTTATTTCCCCAATGATACTATCGTTAATTCTCCCCCAGCCTATATTGTTTGAAGTTATTTTGGGACCTTCTTTATCATCTATGGCATGAAATGTTGGAGTCACATTGATCATGATCATCATTTCTTTAGACGTCTTTTTAGTTTTGTCATTTTTCTCATGTTTGTGTTTAAACGTGCCATATGAATAACATGGCTTAAAATTGTCAGCAAATAAACCAGTATTTGAAATAAATCTTGGCAATTATATGGCTTTATACATTTAATAAAGTCTTTTCACTTAATAATTTCATTTTCATAATATATTTTTTCCGTATGTCCTCTATGTTACATGTATTTCTATTGTCCTTATTGTATACTAGAGGAAAGGAGAAACGCAACAACTATTTTTTTGTTATTTCTCTTAATTCTTTTATGTTACTGAGTCAAAAATGTAACTGATTATTACAGGGTACTGTATCTTGATATTAATATTTGTGTTTACGTTTGAACCTGTCTTACCTGTGAGATAACGTCAAAATACACGTTTACGACGTCGCGCACGGTATTCGGGAACTTTCAAAAAACGCTACCCTCTGCGATTCGTAAATGAATTTTGTAATAACCGTTTTCCGTCTGAAAACTTTGTTATGTGTCAAAATAACCGTAAAACCATAATCTTTTTCAATGACATACTCATTTCAGGTTGTTAGTTTATATAAGTTTGCTAGAAAGACTTTTTGTTCTTAAATTCGGCGAAAAAACGCGTGTAACATGTAACATAAATTTTCAACGGCGAGGGATATTTATTAACAACTTTGCGATTTAGTAACGTCAAACACATTGAAAAATACATTATATGACCGTGGAAATGCTGTAGAATGTTTTGCCGAACGGAAATCAAATTTCGATGTCGATTACGCAAATAAGCCCCATTTGTTCACCAAAAATCGCAGTGTAACAATTAGAATTACGTCGCAGAAAAAATGACAATTTTGTTTGATATTTTGTGAATTAATGACCGAAATGCATCAAAACTTGATATAAAAATATTATTTTTCTCTATTTCTATAATATATACAAGAAAATTAGTTAGCATAATAAACGAAGTATTAATGATATAAAATGCGTGTGGACAGAAATTTTTTCAGGCCGTCGAAAACTCTACTTTTTACCCTTTAGAGTTTAAAAAATACCGGTTCCACTATTCATACCGCGATTTAATTTCAATGTGGAAATATTATTTTTTTCTTGTTTGTTATATCAAAATTTCAACGCAAAATAATGAAACGTAAAAAAGATATTCAAATTTGTTCGTGTGGACAGAATTTTTATAAACGTAAACTTTTTTTAATTGGCGTAGCCTCGAAAGTATCTATTTAGCGCATTTTAAGACGAAAACAAAACGAATCAAATTGGAGTTAAATCTTAGAAAGTGCGAAAGACCGAGATAGCGAAGTCTTTCTTAAAACATTGTCTTGTCTTTTTAAATCACATTAGTTTGTACAGAGGGTAAGCATTAAAAGTACAACACAACCGTCTACGTAAAAACGTTACGCAATTATTAGAATAATAACGTTCGCTAGTTTGACGTTACATTTAGTTCCCCAATACCGTGCGCGACGTCTTACACGTTTCTCACGTGCAAACCTTTAAATATCCAAACTTTACATAGAACTCTTTTAATTTGTGTAGATGCACGTCGACTCGACAAAATGCAATGATTTTTGTTTGGTTTAAATCCCTAATATCGTTTTGCAACCTATTCAAAGACGTCGTCCGGTAGCAATCGTGATGTTTACGAATGGAACATCTCAAGCCGTAGTTGCTGCCGACTTTGGTGTACATCGGTTTACAAAATATTGCTTGAGATAATGTCTCAGAACTAACGGAACAACTGGTGGTCGCCCGAAAAGCGGTCGTCAACGTCTAACGTCATGACGTCAGGACCATAACGTGCATTTACTTTACCCACGGAAACAAATTCTGTTATCGAGAAAAACTGTTGATGCTATTCATTAACAGTACAGCAATCAAATTTCAGCCAGGTATCGTTATAATCCCTTTGGACTGCGTGCAAGAACACTTTTAACGTTGACGCCAAATCGCCTTCGTTTAAACGCATATTGGTGGCACGTACAACCTGTGACATTGATGAAATTTTGACACAAGAAAGTCAAATGATTAAGTTTTACTATGCATTGAAAAAAGTATGCGGGTAATTTTGAGAAAAACAAAAACAAAACGTATGACCAAATTAATTTTTTGTTGCTTTTCTTTTTTCCTTTAGTATACATGTCAAAATAACTTGCCCCCACCACTTTATGAACCATTATCCCCGGAGAAGGCTCACAATAAATGTTAATATACATGTACACAAAGTAAAGGCATTTTATAACCATATCAACCCACAAATATCAATCTTCGTGTACAAAATAAGGATTCAATGTATCTTTTATGTAATTGATTTTGTTTTACATTTTTGATAGGAAATGTTTATTACTTTTTTTACTTCCACTTCAGCAGAAATTCCACTGAACCAATGTCAACACGACAAGTTATATCTATATATAACGATACGCTGAACATGAAGACCATTTAGTCAGTCTTCTACTCAATTTGTGAATAAACAATATCATGTGAAACATTAGTGATCATAATTTGGTAAGAAAATACGATTTCAGCTGATAACCACTGACATAAATGAGAATTTATGCTGTGAAGACTTTTAAAACCTTACAATTGTGGACGAACATAACGACCTTAGGCGTCTAGACAAGACTGATTTGTAAGAATCGATGCAAGACTTATTATAAGCTATCTCATTCATAAGTAAGACTCGTTTGGTAGTATCTTAACACATGATCAATCATTGGTATATCTATGCTCAATATCTGTCTTAAACTGGAACTCTAAATGATGAAATACAAACGGAAATAATTAAGATGTAACTGCGTGCATTGCAAAAATATTTCCAGCTATATGGCTTTAACACTCTAAGAAGAACGACAGAAGGGGGTTTAATCGAATTTTATGTGAACAATGAAGGCGGTATTGCTAGAGATGCTCTTAAACCGACGTCTTAATGGTAGTAAATATGGTAGGATAAGATCTTGTAATGTTTCCCCGCAGAGAGAAAACTTCCAACATATAATTTTGATTTACGTGAAATGACATTATAAAAAAGAAAGCTAGAGTGTGAGGACTTCACCGGTCACATCGTATGATAAACTCAGTCAAATTAACTATTATGAGCATTCTATATATTGGTTATTTTAAGTGAAATAAATTTTGATACAAGTAATTGGTTTATGCTAATTATAGAAATAACATTGTTCCATATGAACATAATGTTTGTAACTGAGTTCATTACTATTATGTTTCAAATAATATGACTCAATATACGACCAACAGAAGTATTTTAATCGAGAGAAAATTTATATAAACTGTAAAGGGGGTGCTCACAGAACCGGTGCCTTAATGATAGCGAATGTGGAACGCAACAATATTGTATTATTCCCCGCGGAGAGAAAAAACTTTTACCAGATAACTTTGATTTACGAGAAATGACATTATAAAGAACAATACAAGAATATTGGGACTTCACTTGTCGAATCGTATTATAAACTCTGTCGTCAAAACTGTTATGAGAATGGTATTCGACTGCAGCGGCGACATGTTTAGGAGGAGGAAAAATGTGTTCCATCCATCCTTATCTAAATTACTTCTTGTAGCTTTGGATGTCATCTGTGGCAAGAAAAATTGACGAAGGTATCCATACTTGAAATATCAACGCTGTATCTGTAAAAAGACATACGGTATAGGATAGGTGAAGGCTTAAAAAATGAAACGAACGTATGTCAAACTCAAAGCTCAATGTCACGAGGTCAACGGTTAAAGCCCCAAAAGGAGAGTCTTGATTTCTGGAATGCATATATGATATATCAAGGCTATATTTCTAATAAACATTTTCTCCTTTTACCCGAATACTTTCTGTGCTACACAGTACATACATAATATCTTTATTGAGATTCATTTTAGCATTTTCAGCAGCTTTCAAATTCGACCACCCAGAAAATTGTCGTTTCGGAAAGGGTTCGTATGACATACTGTCTGCGTGTTTTGATTCAAAGAACACGCGTCACGATATTTATTGATGCGTAACATAGCGTCGTCTAAATGAAGATATCCAGAATCTTGTCTGTCATTAGAAACAGGGTAATGATGTCAATAATAGTTTCCCTGTGTGACTTGAATATAATTTGTGTTATTATGTAGGATCTCTGTTTCTATTTGCTTGTAACCTTCATAGAATGACTTGTTATTGTAACGTAGACTAATTATGACGTATTTGATTATTTGTGAGGGTATTCCATTAAGCCCTTTCCTGAATGGCGATACTTTGGACAGCTCAAATTCAGAAGATGTTGCAGACGATAAAAAATGATGCTAAAAATAAGAATATGTAATTTATAGAATACATTTTTTAGGGTAAAGGAGTTGTACACGTACATGTAGAAATTTTGTGTTTTCTCTCAACGTTTTCCAATAAATGATGACAACCACAATCACCAAAGCTACGTCTTGTTTGGGAACGGGTTTATGAAATAAATGTTCACCTTGACGTAATTTTACACTAGCCTAATGTAAATGTATATACCCACAGAGATATAGGCGTCATGTATACCATGTACGAGGGGCGTTCATTAAGGATTTCCCCTGACCTACTTTCAGTTGAGGTAGGAAGTTGTAGGAAATTGTACACATACATTGCCGTTATAAATCTATAGGTCATATGAAAATTTGCAGCTCTGAAATGTAATTTGTTTCTCATTTCCGTGTGCTGAAGTTAAGTAATGTAGCTTGATTAAGCAAGCAGTCATCAGATTCCTGTATTTGAAAGGTCGCACTCCCAAGGAGACATTTGATGAGATGAAAGAAGTTTGTGGGAATGGTATCCCATCATATGACGTTGTCAAACACTGGTATACTCAGTTCAAGTGTGGATGTAAGTCTGTGGAAACAGCCCGAATCCTGGACGCCCACAGTCTGTCATTGATGATGCCACCATATAGTCAATGCAAGGTTTCAAGCACAATCCACAGTGTTCTACAGAAGAGGTCTCCAAAACTGCATTTACCGATAGCAGTAGTGTGTCTCTCTGGCTAGAGGCCATGTAGAGAAAGATTAATAGTCATGCCAAGTTTCAATTCTCTGTTTATTGGAAGTAGGTCAGGGGATATCTTTAATGAACGCCCTTGTGTATAGTCGCTGGTTTTAAGCTGCAGTTCCGAGGTTTTCGTTGAAAAGTAGCGAATTATGTTGTAAGCAACCTTGGACTTGAATCGGTTTTAAAATTGCTAATACGGACTTTTAAACAGTTTTACATATACTCAATCAATTTTTTAAAAATGCTTTTTCACGTTTGCCATATTTCATGCAGAATGTTTGGTCGAATTTCTTCTATCGACTTATTGATATAGAAATAGCACAACGGCCAAAACTGTAGATTTTACGACCAACTTCGATCTGTACACGCTAATTGACAGCATATTCCGAGCGTAAGTATAAAGTCACTGTAAGACTTAATATCGTAGATATAAGCAAACTGGTAAAAATGAGGTTGGAAATGCCTAGAGTATGAATCTCTGTGACCAGAAGTCGAAATTATTTGTTTTTTTTTGTTCGGTTCTAAATTTTAAATGTTTGGCAGTTAAGTACAAAACAGTTAATTAAATAGAGATAGTTGTTCACAACTTTGTTCTAGAAAATCTCTTTTCAAAAAAAGTAATTTGAAGATTGGTTATACATAACGGATGAATCGATCCACTTCAAATTTACAATAATTGTACTTTTATAGCAGTTTCGAATTTGCTTAAACTGAGTTTTGTAACATTCAAGTAATTACGAAATTGCACAGTTTTAAGTTTTTTTGACATACGTATGCATATATGTATAGATCTACGGGAGAAATGTTGTTGTTATTTTTGTTTGTTTGTTTGTTTTTTATTTTTTATTTTTCGTGTCATCCTATCTGTATTCATTTTCAGTTTCATCAAAAGTATGATAAACGTACATTGGAATAAATTTATTGAATCAATGGGGATCGATCATTGTTGCGTAAAATTGGATATAAATACGGACCTGAGTGTGATATGAATAATGATCTTCAAATTAAGCATACCAATTTTACTTCTCGGATAAATAGAGCGGAATGGGCGTGATGCCTATCCAAATGAATCATAATATGGTTGATGTCTAAACTGATGAACCCTATATCCAAAACTAGCTTATTTAAAGTGACATTTCAGAATTTCTTTCTCGTAAATTTCACTTTCTTCTTTTTCTAAAGGGCATATGTTCTTATGAAAACTCTGAAAATTTCAAGCCAAAATATTGCACCGTTTACGAGAAATATATATTTTTGTGTTAAAAGTAAACAAATTGTTGTCCACAACAGTTCAGATGTATGTAGAATTAGTCGTTTATGTCTAAACTTTAAAGGCGTGTTTATCACTTATCATCAACAACTTAAAAAAAACTGATAGCATTTATATCCATTAGAATAACCAATCTTTGCATCAAGACATACATGTACTTTAAAAAATTGAAATGGGGATGAAACTTCCCTTTAAGGGGCTGAATGGCATTACAGCGAAATCCATTTTTCCAATTGATAAAAACGGGAAATCTAAAAGAAAGTATTGGAGGAACTTCTGAGAGGTTTGATTAATTACTGCGGTTGTGTTTTATATATCCGATACGAATAAATCAACAGTTAATATCGACACAAGGGAAAATCGTTTCTCATGTCATCGTAAAATTAAATGTTATTAGATTAAAACCCCAACACTAATTTTGTTAAAAACTTTAAAGTGACATTTCACGATTATTTTTACATAAATTTTACTTTTATTCTATCTGAAAGAGCATGTTTTCTTATGAAAATTCTGAAAATTTCAAGCCAAAATATTGAACCGTTTACGAGAAATTTATAGTTTTGTGCTAAAATTAAACACATTGTTGTGGACAACAGTTCAGACTTATATAGAATTTGTCATTTCTTTCTTAACTTCAAAGGCTAATTTCTCGCTTACAAATAACAACTTCAAAAAAACCGATAGCATTTCTACACATTAGAATAAACAATCTTTGCATCAAGACATACTTTTAAAAATGAAAAAAATGTGAAATGTCACTTTAAGACTTTTGGTTTATGCCATATTGCCACATTGGGAATTACCTGAACAGTGTATTTGCGTTAACTAGATTAAAATATCTTCCATTTATTCTTGTCGAGTTTAAGAGCTTGTTTTCGAGGAAAAGCGATGAATTTGAAATTAAATGTAAATTCTATACTTAATGTAAAATATCCATAATATGGATCCATACTACTTCGTTATGTATCGGACGACGTTGTAATCATTACGTTACGTAATATGGAGAAATTTCCCATCCTCTTTACGTACATTTATTTATTACATACCTTTCTACGTTATACGCTCTACATTATAGCTAACGATATACGGCCTGGAAGAGCATTTTTATCTAATATCTAGCGATGCTCTGTCAGGTCATAGATCGTGAGTTATAACTTGCCTCTGTTAAACATATATAAATCAATGACGACTACATATATCATTTGGACTTTGGTTTATGCTATAGAGAATATATGTAACGAAATTATAACAGACATTACACCGTTTTGTCGCACGTCAATTTGTTTAAGGGATTACAAGCGTTGCGAGATAATTATTATTTATCTTCCGATTATCACACAAAAATTCGCCTTGCTAACAGATGATCAATATATGTAACAGGGATTTTCGTTGAGTCTTGATTGAGTTTTATCATCGCCTTACACCAGATGGGAAAAGTCATAGAACCGTTTCCCAAACAAGACCTGGTTTTGACGTCCCTAATAGAAAAGACTTGGGAAAACATTGAGACAAACTTTTATAAATTATTGTATGAATATATATTATTCTTCATATGGTGTCACTCCTCAATAAAATTGACGAGTTAAAAAAGAGTAACAAAAGAGGAACAAGGGCCAACATTTTCTTGCCTTTAAAAATCTAATGTCATTCCGAGGCCCAAATTTAACAACACAAGTTGACTTTTAGCATTATGTTGGATTGTTTGTAGACATCAAATCAAACGAAATAAGATTCACACTGAAAAATCCAGGAATCGATAGTTGTGTAACGATCTTAAAATGAGCCCAAGTACATAAACGCGTACAGCAATATCACAAACTGATTCCAATTGGGTTTTATATCCGTCGTTATCTAAGCCGCTACAGCTGAGACGAGAGAACCCCCCAACCACAGAATGGATGAGAACGCGTTCTTTAAACAGAACCACCCATCGATTTCAATTCTACCAAGAAAACTCCTGTAGCAAATGGTAAGACCCCATGCAAAGGACAGTGTGTCCGTTTTAAGTGCGGACCCGCTTGTTGGCCGTGAGTGGACACTCGTAAGCCGGAAAAGGGGATCCTGGTCAGTTGAGGGAAGCCCAGGGCTCTCCAGCTTCCCAACACGCTGGCTTTGGCCTCGGCTTCGGTGTAAACGGGAGCTTAGATGGGCCCGGTCTAAGCAAACGGCTGGTCGCTTTAGACATGGACTTTTTCTTTAAAGTTTATGCATATGTCATCTACATACATGTATAACACTGTATACATACTTTATATTCTTACTGTGATAGACAACAACGATGTCTACACTTTTATACTAGATATATTTTGTCCCTGTCTATATAGGCTCATGGGTTAATTGAAATTTGCGGATTTTGTGATTTTACTCTGTTTTACATGGAAGAACTTCATTTTGGGGAACTGCCCATGTATTGCTTGGTCAGATCGGAACATTCGTTTGGCTTGAGTATACCATCTGGGTACCCCTGGCATGGGGAGCTGGATTCCCGCTCCATTTCCATGTCCCCTTGTTGGAATCCGTGGTGGGTGGGGGACCGCAGATGATGAACATGAAAATTTCAAATATGCATTCGAAAACTTTTAAACGGACGCGATCAGAATACGACTCGGACTCAGATAATCGATCATGCAATTTGAACTTTCACAGGTACCTTTTAATAGAATCGACGGATAACGAAAAAGCCTTGACTACACTTTCTCCATTTGTTATTAACAAATGCCTTTTGTCCCATGCTGGAGAACCGAAATCGGTCAAAAAGTTGAGATCTGGTCCTCTTCTTGTTGAAGTTGACAAGAAAGCTCATTCTGATAATCTTTTGAAGATCAGAACCTTTTTTGAAATCCCTGTTAAATGCACAGAATATGGTACTTTGAACACCTCAAAAGGCCTCATTCGCTGCCCCGATCTACAGGGAGTGTCTGAGGCAGAAATTGTGCATGAACTAGGATCTCAGAATGTTACAGCTGCAAGGAGAATTAGTATCAATAAGAATGGAGCTAAAAAAGAAACGAACACGATCGTCTTGACCTTTAAATCACCCATACTTCCCAAATCCTTTAAAGTTGGGTATTTGAAGGTCAACGTTGAACTGTACATCCCCAACCCGCTTCAGTGCTATGCTTGCTTTAAGTTCGGACATCACGAGAAGAACTGCAAAGAGGCATTTGTCAAGTGTCATCGTTGTTGTGAATCAAGAGAAACGCATGACTACCTTAATTGTAGCAACAAAGCGCCTAAGTGTCACAACTGCGGTGAAGCCCACAAATCCACTTCTCGTGCTTGTTCGCACTGGAAGCGGGAAAAGGAAAGAGTTACCGTGAAATGTCGTGAAGGCCTCTCATTTTTTGAAGCCAGAAAAATTGTAGACAGTCGCACGAACTTAACCACTTCGTATGCCCAAGCCATCAAAGTCAATTCGAACAAGTCTGACAGTGATTGCGAAAATTGCAAAGGTCTTTTTAGGAAACTGTGTATTCTTTTTCCTGAAAAGAAGGAAGAAATTTCGCAGCTATTTTCTTTGCAAAAAACTTTCACAACTGCTCCGACTTCTACTTCAGACACGCTCCAACAACAAACCAAAAGTCCTGCACCAAAAACAACAATTGTCACTCCACCAACGCCTGCTCCAGCTGCCAAAAACTTGCCAAAACAAGATTCTAAGTCCGAGTCTAAGACAGCAAGTAATGAATTAGTAAACCAATCTAGCCGTGAATCAATAAATCAAAATCGAAGGCCTACTCTTTCGAAACCGGTGATCTCTGATCGCCAACCAAAAGGGTCACAGGAGCCTATCAAACAATATAATCGGTTTGAGTGTCTTGAAGAAGACATGATGACCGATGACCATGCAGATTCCAGAAAGAATAAGCAAGGTAATAACATTATCAAACTTAATAAAAAATGATTATGTTCAGACTTCCGTTACTATGTGGTATACTTTTAATTATATTATCTATCATGGCGAATATAGTTATCCAATGGAATTGTCGAAGTATTAAAGCAAATTTCGAAGAACTTAATCTTCTAGTCTCTAAGGAAAAACCAGTAGCAGTTTGTCTACAAGAAACGTTTTTAAAAGATACTGACAAGTTTACCCTAAAATATCATTCTTGTTACTTTAAAAACTTTACGGGGAGTGAAAGAGCTTCAGGAGTTGTTGGTATCATTGTAAATAACAACGTCCCACATCGCCCTGTACAGCTTGACACTACCTTACAAGCAGTAGCTGTTAGTATTTCTCTGAATAAAACTTTAACCCTCTGTTCTATTTATCTCCCTCCTAGTTCTCCTGTCGACGGCAGGAAACTAGACCGGCTAATTGAACAATTGCCTAAACCTTTTGTTTTAAAGGGGAATTTTAATTCCCACCATACATTATGGGGGTGTTTAAATACTGACAACAAGGGTCATATTGTTGAATACTTTATTTCGCGTCATGATCTTTCTCTTTTAAACGACAACTCTTCGACTTATCTTCATCCTGCTACTGGTTCTTATTCATCATTAGAATTGACAGTTTGCAGTCCTCAAAGTTGATGACGACCTGCATGGCAGTGACCATTTTCCGATTCTTATTTCGGAAATTGGGCCATCTGTACAGGAGCGACCACAACGATGGAAACTCCATAAAGCAAACTGGGGCTTGTTCAAAACTGTTTGTGAACAGTCCATTACACCTCAAGGTTTTGAAGATTGTGAGAATTCTGAAGAATTGTTTACATCTCTTTTATATTCATCTGCAGAAAAAGCAATTCCAAGAACGTCTAAAAATCATAAACATCCAAATAAGCCATGGTTTAATGATGATTGCAAGAAGGCTATAGCAAAGCAAAAGTCGGTCCTTAGAGAGTTTGATATAAGACCGACGAAGGAAAATCTTACTAAGTTTAAAGTTGCGCGTGCGAGAGCACGGCGCACTATTAAACGCAGTAAACGAACATCTTGGAGACAGTATGTTTCTAGATTAAATTCTAGATTGTCTGTCAAAAAGACTTGGGATATGGTACGGAAAATTAGTGGCAAGAACTCTTCACTCAGTGTTGGGCATTTGAATACAGACAATGGCGTTGTTTCATCTAAGCCTGAAATTGCAAATGTTTTGGCAGACACCTTTGCAAAGAAATCTTCCTCTTCTAATTATTCTGCTGAATTCCAAAAACACCAAGAACAAAAAGAAAAAGTTAAATTGAATTTTAAATCTAAAAATACAGAGCATTATAACAAAGAGTTTACTCTTAAGGAGCTAAAAACAGCCCTTAAGAAATGTCACGATACTGCAGTTGGATGTGATGAGATCCACAATCAGTTCTTGAAACATTTGCCATACCAGTCCATTCAATGTTTACTTGATATCTTTAACAGTGTTTGGAAAACGGGAATACTTCCAGCCTCATGGCGGGAAGCAATTGTAATTCCAGTACCCAAACCTGGTAAAGATTCTGATAATACTTCAAATTATCGTCCTATAGCCTTAACAAGTTGTGTTTGTAAGACCATGGAAAGAATGGTCAACGACCGTCTTGTATGGTTTCTTGAAAAAAAAACTTATTACGTCGGCCTAAAGTGGCTTTCGGAAGCAAAGAAGCACTCTTGATCATTTAGTTCGCTTCGAAACTTTTATTAGAGAAGCTTTTATCAAGAAAGAACATGTTGTTTCCGTCTTTTTTGATTTAGAGAGTGCATATGATACCACATGGAAGTATGACATTATGAATGACCTCTATGATTTCGGTATACGAGGTCGCCTTGCTTATTTCATTTCTGCTTTTTTGGATGAACGGGAATTTAGAGTCAGCGTTGCAGATACACAATCTGATCCTCATGAACAGGAGATGGGTGTCCCCCAGGGCTGTATTCTTTCAGTTACACTTTTTAGTATTAAAATCAACAATTATTAAGGCTACTTGCCCTGGTATTGAATATTTCCTTTACGTTGATGACTTTTGTATTTATTATCGTTCAAAACATATGCATACCATCGAACAACAGTTACAACAGGTTTAAAACAACCTTAGTAAATGTTCGAATGAAAATGGTTTTAAATTTTCTAAAACCAAGACAAAATGTATGCATTTTTGTAAGTCGAGAAAATTCCATCCCGATCCAGAACTTACTTTGGACGGGATCCGAATTGAAGTTGTCCCAGAATTAAAATTTCTGGGTCTTTTATTTGACTCTAAATTATCGTTCATCCCGCACATTGAATATCTGAGCAATAAATGTAAGAAAGCTCTAAATCTTTTACGTGTCGTCTCCAGTATGGACTGGGGAGCAGACAAAAAAGTTTTATTACGCCTTTATAGATCTCTTGTGAGATCTAAATTAGACTATGGTTGTGTTGTTTACGGATCCGCCCGTCAATCTTACTTGCGCAAACTTGATTCTATTCATAATCAAGGTTTACGTATTGCGCTGGGCGCATTTAAAACAACGCCTATTAACAGTCTTTATGCGGAAGCAAATGATCCATCCCTGAATTTACGTAGAAAGAAATTATCAATGGATTATTACTTAAAACTTAAATCTAATCCAGATAATCCTACACATGACGCTGTTTTTGAGCCTCTTTATGAAGAGGAATTTAATAAGAAGGAATCAGATATACGTCCTTTCAGTTAACGTTGTAAGGCAGATGTAAATTCTCTAGATTTTGATCTAGATGACGTGGCCGAACATAAAGTTCCAAACGTACCTTTGTGGACGTTAAAAAGTCCCACCTTTATTTATGATCTTGCTTCAACGAAAAAATCGGAAACTGATCCTTTAGTATTTAAAAATAAATTTCTTGAAGTACAGGAAAACACATGCTTCATTTGCAAATTTATACCGATGGATCTAAAAGCGAAGAAAAAGTTGCTTCTGCTGCCATTTTAGATGGCTTCAAATATCAGTATCGTTTGCCCGATAACTCGTCCATTTTCTCTGCCGAACTCAAGGCTATTGACCTTGCTCTCGAGCACATCATTGAAAATGGCTATTGGCGCTACATTATTTTTACAGACTCTGTGTCCTGTATGCAAGCGCTCGAGCACGAAAAAACGGACAACCCTATTATTGTAAAACTTCTTGAGAAGCTTTCTCGTTTATATGCTTCTGATGAAGATACTGATATTGTCTTTTGCTGGCTTCCAAGCCATTGCGGTCTACGTGGCAACGAAGAGGCAGACAAAGCTGCCAAGGAGGCGTTGTCACTAGATAATTTACCTTTTAAAGTTCCTTTTACTGATTTTAAACCACTAATCAATAGTTTTATTCATAATGTATGGCAAAGTTGTTGGAGTGACGAATCCAACCACCGAAATACATTATATGTTCGCCCAGCATTGAATCAATCATTTTCACACTCTCATTTGCTCGTTTGATTTAGGGTATCAGAAAAGATTAAGAAACAATGAAAGACATTGAAACGGCCATTTATTAATATAAATGACGGAGTCTATATATATCAAATATATATACAGTTAGCAAATCTTTTGATAAGTTATTAGCATTGCCTAAATCAAAGATGGGGACATTATTTTATGCCCCAAAACAACGACATACATGCTAACAAGAAGAGGCAAATGAGCTTGTTAAATAACGACAAATAGATTTTTTAATGTTTGTTTATTAACAAAATATTTTAACAGCTGTGGCAAAGGGGACGGTGGGTGGGTCTTGCTTTGTTTTTATTTTAGGTCTGGGGCGCCACCTAGCGGATTTATCAAAGGGAAATAATTCTTCTGCTTTGTAAAATCCGATAATGTGCCAAGATTGTATTTGTTTATCAGGAGGACCTATACCCCAAAGATAAACAATTACCGACTCAACATACTGAAATTTGGCAATTTAAGATATATATTATGCTGTGTACTGCAAAACTTAGACATTCCCTTTAGAGGGCCTATTTATACATTCAGACAAGTTGATAGGCATGCAGCCAAGCAATAGAAACAAATATATAACAGATTCATATATATATTTGATTCTAAATTAGAAAATATCTAAATTTGAACAATTAGACTGTCTTAAAGTATTACTTAAAATTGCCTATGCCTACAATTGTAGGGAGTTAAAAAAGACAACTGTCTCTGTATGATTGTTTCTTTATAAATTATGTCAAAATATTTTTGACGCCCAAATGAAACAATATTTAGGCTAGATAAGACAACTTTTTCAAAGTATGACTACAGAGACTGTTATGTTGTATAGTAGAAAAGATCAATGTGTATCATAGAATATCCAGAATATAATCCTGTACTAGAATATTGTAGATATATAGTCTATAGACTATTATCTGGCAGTCATGGCGAAAACCAACAAATACAATGTCAAATGAAATTTCTGTCAAACTGACTTTGTAAGTATGTCATATGAATGATAATCCATGTCAAAATTTTATTTGGTCTGACAGCTTGTTCGGTACTGTCAGACTAAATGTCTGACACAGTATCTGGGTCTTCACCATGTCAATCCAAAATTTGTCTTACAGAATTTGAATATCAAAACATTGAAATTCAAAGTACATAACAAGCACATATCATTAAAAATGGGTACCATGTACAATCATACCCATAAATAAAATGTCAGAGGTCCCTAACCCCATGACAACACTTGCATACATAGTGAAATTAAGTGTGATTATACCTGGTTTTGACTAGTTTAAACAGAATAGTCTACATCATGTATCTAGAACATCATAATAGCCTATAGCACATAAATTTATATATGTACAGATATAATGTAAAATTAGCACATGCAAGTGTCAGAGGTCCCTGCCCCATGACACAACACAATAGAAATGGCAACATCAACAGTCAACTGAGTTTTAAAACTGGGAGCCTAACATAGTTTTTAATCGCATTACTTTTCCATCTGCCCATACGTGTGATAACATCATCAGAAATACCTTGAGAAGCTGCAGTAGTAGCACATCCTATACGAAAGCTATGGCTTTTAAAAACTTTAGTGTCTAAGCCTGCCCATTGAAGTGACAATTGCAACTGTTGAGTAAAAAATGACCTGGTAACACCATTTCCGTCCATGAAAATAAACAGAGGCCCATGGACTTTACCCCGAAGAGATATGTAGTCCCATAAAGCTTGAACAGGACATAAAAAGCTATCCATATGGGGTTGAAGAAGTAATGTGGTAGAATTGCCCTGGCTGTGTTTGTATCCAGTTAACATGATTTCTAGACCAGCAAGTAACCTATTGGAATTATTGAACTTAAATTTGACATCCTGGATATTTATAAGAGAAGTTGCATTAGTAGATGTTCGACAAGTAAATTCCCCAACACGTAGGAGTGCGTGAAATGCAAGCAAATACATAGCTTTTACCATTGTGCGAATGAAGTGGGAATGTATTGTATATGACAATGATTGTACTAGTAATTTAAGTCGGTCAAGTGTAATGGGTTGTCTTTTATCTGAACATGACCTGTCCTTTGCGTAGCCTTGTAAGCATTTCTTTACAATAAATTTTTGTGTAGGATCCTGCAGATCAGCTATCTTGTGGTAAAAGCTAACAGCTGATATGTATGTAAGGACTGTTGATGCTGCCATACCTTTCTCATAGCAATATGCAATATATAACATGACTTGAGAAACAGATGCAGGAAAAGGCTGTACAATGCCATAGTTAGTTTGAACAAAATTACAAAAGTGCAATCGAGCCCTCTGATAAACGGCCTGGGTATTGGGTGACAACGATCTGTTGGCTAAAGTTATTGATAAAGATTTCAAAGACTGAAGCTGTTCTGTGGAATATGAAATCTCTTCGGATTCTTGTGAGGAAAGTTCTAGAGAAACTGTTGTATCTGTTGACGAGAAAGCCAGTCAGATAATTGATTTTTAATTCCTGGCACATGCTCAGCTTTAAATAGAACATTATATTTTAGAGCTTGTACAACAAGGCGTCTTATAAGAGCCATTAAAGATTTTTCTTTTGAAGTTTGCTTGTTTATAACATGTACTTCTGCCAAATTATCACAATGAAAAACAATACACTTATTGCTTAATCTTTCAGCCCAAAATTCAAAAGCACATACTATAGGAAAAAGTTCCTTAATAGTGATATGAAATGGTTGCCATGATGAAGGCCATTCACCTGCAAACCATGCATTGCCCATATATCCCCCAAAACCTGCATTACTAGAATCAGTATATAGATCAAGATTGACAGACGTGTTCCACCGATCTGACAAAAACATTGATTTACCATTGAATTGTTGAATAAATGTTGACCAGGCGGCAAGATCTGCTCTAGCTTCATTATTTAAACGCCTTTTATGATGAGGAGCTTTTAAGCCAATTGTAAGATCAATCAAACGGCGCAAAAAAGCTCTACCTGGTGTGATGACAGAGCAAGCAAAATTCAATAGTCCAATAAGTGATTGAAGTTCTTGTAAAGTAGCCTTCTTTTTACAACAAAAAGTCTTCAACAATTCTTGTAATTTTTGTAATTTGTCAAGTGGTAATCGTTTTTCCATTAATATTGAGTCAACTTCGATACCAACAAAAGTGATTGTTGTACATGGTAAAACTGTCTTGTTTTCTTTGATAGGAAAGCCAATGTCTTTTGCCATAGATAGGAAGCTGTTTAGATGAGATAAACAAATTTCATAATTGGGAGGTCCAACAAAAAGAAAATCATCCAGGATATGAGCACAACCTGGTATTCCCAACTCATTCTCAGCAAGCCAATGTAGGGATGTGCTTATAATTTCAAATAATGCACATGAGAAACTTAAACCTTGTGGTAAAACTTTTTCATGATAGATGCGGTCATTAATGCAAATTCCAAAAAGTTCAAAGTCTACTGGCGAAATAGGAATTTGTCGATAAGCATTTTCGAGATCAGTTTTTGACATAAGCGCTCCAGGTCCTAACCTTTTTATCAATGCAACTGCATTATCAATAGTTTGATAATGCACTGAACAAAAATCCTGTGGGATCCCATCATTAATAGATTCTCCCTCTGGAAAGGATAAATGTTGAATAAGGCGATATTCTCCTGGGGATTTCTTTGGTACAACACCCATGGGACTAATTTGAAGATTGGAAAAAGGGGGTTGATCAAAAGGTCCAGCCATTCGACCTTCTAGAACCTCCTTTTTAACCTTTTCTTGTAATATGTCAATATGTTCCTCCGCAGATTTTAAATTCTTAGAAAATCTAGCTGTTCTTTTTCCATAATAAGGGATCTTAAACCCAAAAGTGAATCCATTAATTAAAAACTGAGAAATGGATGGGTCATAATTGGTAAGCCAATGTTTTAGTGCGCTGACTTTGATTGGAGTAGCTATTTGATTTTTATGGCTTGGATGATGATTTTGGGTTGCTAATGCGTTTAACATTGCCATTTTTTGACGAGGCGTTTTGACCGACAAAGCCTGGTGACCTCGGGCATTGTCGTTTACAGTGTGGTCCTCCACATTTTTGGCATTTGTGTGGAAAAGTGCAGTTGGTCCTGTTGCACCCACTGGAATTGTTGAAACGAAAACAATATTTTCCTATTGAATTTTGGGGGCTTTTTACAGACACACTAGCTTTAACCTTTTTCTCTAGGCCCATACTTAAAGCTTCATTGTATAAATCAATATTAACATCCTCCCATGGCAAAAGATGGGGTTGGCTTTCCCGCCAAGTGCGAAAATTTACATCATAATACAAAGCTGCTTCGTCACCAGCCCTTTTGCATAATTTGTTGATTGTGCTGACATATTTCATTAGATGCGATGTTTGGTCTGGAAATTTTTGAGTGTAAATTGCCACAAAAATGTGAAATGCTTGAAGCCAGCGATCAATTGTATATATAGATCCTGTAGACGTTTTTTGACACATTAAAAGGCCGTCTTTATTTTCTACTAATTCTAACTTTTCTTTCTTTTGACTTGGCAATAGAAGATGAAATTCCACATATTCATTAGCCCAAATTTTACCTTTAATTTTGGGATCAATTCCCAAATCAATTGGGGGGGAAAGGCTGATGACGAAGGCTTGTCAAGAATGGCACAAGGGGGGGGGGGGTTGTTTTATTTATTATGCATGCAGCAGTACCTTCAACACTGCCCTCAGTGAGTGAAGGTACCAGTAATGGCTCATCTGAAGCTGGTGATATGTTTGCTGTGGATGGGCCTGGTTGGGGAGTGCTGTCGGGTTCTTTTACAATTCCCATGGTCTTTAGCGTGGCCAAAACCCCTTGGGTGACAGCAGGCACAATGGCCGCTACCATAGCTTCTAAGTCGGGCATTTGAACATTTGACGGAGTGTCAGACCTAACTGTCTTTCGTCGTTTAGAAGGGGGTCCTTTGGAAGACATTCTGAAATTGTTAGAAATGTACCAACTTGTCATACCGAGTCAGATACCTAATAACTTATACCACAATGTAATAACTATACATTTTGTTTCGACAAAGACAAGTTGCTAAATTTAAATTACTATGCAACAATACTATTAGACAAAGAATGACAATGTACATAAATCACAGCTCATACAATCTACCTATAATAGTAGAAAAAATTCCTGCGCATTACAGGAAACTCATAAAATCTACCTACGATTGTAGGAAAATTCCTGCATATTACAGGAAATTAATGAAATCTACCTACAATTGTAGGTAATATTCCTGCGCATTACAGGGGTAGTTGAACTACTAAAAATCTTACAATTGTAAGAAGTAAATTGTTCTGCATATTACAGAGAGCCGTTCATTCCGGCAAACTTCTACTAGTGTAAAAGATCATCTTTTTATGATAAAGATTAAACACCTGTAACTACAGATGAAAAAACATATATCTTAAGTTAGATCTATCAGTGTCAGCATAAACAAATTTGTTAATCCTTAAATGTCAAAGTACTCATTATATAACATCAAACATTCACTAATAAATTGCTGTCATTCTACTTAACCAAACAGTTAACAACAATAGCTGCTATAATAAAGCAATATCCAAATAAAATTACAGTGTACATATACAATGTAAAGTAAAATTTGCATTATTGCTACTTTGTATTTGATTAAAGCCACAGCAACTTGTGAATAAGTGATACATTTTGACACTTTATATGACATTCTTGCTGAGAATTTCCAACGTCTAATGAAATATGCTTTTATAAGCATCTATATTGGCTTAATACCAAGCAATGAAACAGTGACAAAACATTCCAAACAATTGTTTCCAAATTCAATTTGTGCTAGACAAATTGATTTTTTACTTCTAAATACTATTCATTTTGTGTTAATTTAATTTGTAGTAACCTACTTACTCAAATATGA
This sequence comes from Fragum sueziense, assembly GCA_963680895.1. NCBI lineage: Eukaryota > Metazoa > Mollusca > Bivalvia > Cardiida > Cardiidae > Fragum > Fragum sueziense. The sequence goes on along the minus strand of OY804598.1, from coordinate 36,546,076 downwards.
ACTTGTTTTGAGAAATTTTCTCAACTTTCAAGCTTGACTAGCTTTAACTTCTCAGATTTAATTACTTTAGATCTGAAAATTATAAAACATAAAGGTAATAAACAAATCATATAAAAACACATATATTTGAAATGAATTGATATATGTTCTACCTCGGTGTACTTTTGATGGAAGAAGAAAACTTTGAAAACATAATGCCGGAAACATGAACACATCATTATCACATAATTCGCTTCTTTGAAGTACTTGATAAAACAATTAGGGAGAAAGACAAGCACAATGATCCGGTCATCATCATAGAAAGGAGATTCATAAGCGTAACTTATGAATCAACGCCCCACGAATATTCCGGAAATATTTTCTCTGATAAGGTTCAGATAGATGAACCCCATCACAAAAAACATTTCCTTCCTTCAACCCTCTCAGTCTCCAATACACAATGTTTTCAAATTGGACCAGCTCAGATTTCAACAATCTGTTTACTCTGATGACCAACTCATTGTACTTGTCAACAGGCAAATGTCTGGTTCTTTCCCTAAAAAGCAATTGACCAATGTAAATGCACTTCACATTATATCTAGCAATAAACAATTGACAAATAGTAACGAGTCTCAGCACTAATTCATGGAGGCCATCCTCATCCATATCAACACGGTCTAAGTCATTTCCTCCAATTTGAACGAATAATCGCTGTGGTTTTGTAGTAGCTACAGCTCTCTCAAATCGTCGAACGTGCGAAGGATCGGTTAATTTCCCACCAGAGATACCGCAAAAGTGGATAGCATCACTTCCATGGGCCAAGCGAAACGTGTTTTCCCCGTGGACTCGTCGAAGATATCTCTCCAGCCTCGTAATGTGCGAACTCCCAATAATCAGATGTGACATATTTCTATCAATTGGTACCACAAAGCCTATACGACGTCTACAGTCCGATATAACTGCTCCAAAACTAACGAAATTGTTTTGATCACTAAGCGTTCTATAAATAGATTTAGAAAATCTATCTCAGCGTCCCGAATTTCAAGCTAAATCATCCAAAATCGTCTTCGCTTCACCAAAGTGTGTATATCAATCGAAAGTACAATGCTTTACACACCCTAACACGTATGTTTGATAGTTCAAACTTCTTTAATTAACGGATAATTACCGAAATTTCTTTCTTGATTCGTCGTTGTTTTCCTTCTTGCTTTGTTTTTATTTTAGGTCTGGGGCGCCACCTAGCGGATTTATCAAAGGGAAATAATTCTTCTGCTTTGTAAAATCCGATAATGTGCCAAGAGAGATAACCAAATTCGCTTATTTAGAATTGATTATCACATTTGCCTCCCTTATACTACATGCGGTTCACATAAACTGTTTTAATATGACTATTAAAATGCATATTTTTATAAAACCTGCACTTGGTGAATGGTTGCCAGGTCTTAGATCTGACCGCCGCAAAGAGTTAGTTTTAGCCCGACTGCGAATTGGTCATATACATTTGACCCATTCGCACCTATTGAAGAACGAGGAAGAACCTCAGTGTATTCCTTGTAACGAGGCACTAACTGTTCAGCATCTACTCATTGATTGTGTAGATCTAGCCATCATTAGAAACAGGCACTTTAACGCTGACAGTTTGAAAACATTATTTGAAACTGTAAGGCCTGAATCAATTTTTAACTTTCTTAAAGAGTGCAATCTCTTTAAAAAGATTTAGCTGTGATACTCTATCTGTGATATTTTATATGTTCCATGGATTTTCCAGTCGGGTGGACTCGGACATGGGTGTTCTCTGATCTGGGAGGAGCCCATGTCTATTCGTGCTCACGTTGGATTATTCATGGTATATTGTTATTCTATCCACTGTATAATATTTTTACCAGTTTTTATTTCAGTTATGTTTGATTTATTTATATGATCTGTGGATTTTCCGGTCGGGTGGACTCGGACATGGGTATTCTCTGATCTGGGAGGAGCCATGTCCTTTCGTGCTCACATCGGATTATTCATAGTGTGTTGTTATTTTGCATAGGATTTTATCTGTTTTATAGAATATTTTTTTATCATATCCCCTCTTGATGTTTATGTAACTAATACATATCCTAATACATCTTGTAGTGAGGTATTGTGAGTGCGCCCAATATGACCTTGGCAGTCGACGGGCCTGAAAACTCGATTCATTCATTCATTCTACCAAGAAAACATTTAGGTACTACGACCAGGATGCATTTCCGTTTTTGAGTCTCTCTTTTATAAGGTTTAAAAGAGTCATCAATCGTATATATCGCCAATGAGGTTCTAAAAGTCCTAATTTAAGCTAATTCAATAATCTGAACCACAATTTTATATTTGACATCCATGAATATATGGGAATATCTGATGATTGGAAATTGTAATCTACATAAAAGCTCAAAAGAAACGCGTATATTCTTTCGCATAAAGCAGGTAACGAACCGTACTAGAAAGCTTGACATATATGACAGATTATGTCCGTGCTAGCTAATTGGCTCGTGTGGAGTACCGTATATGTCATGATAACTGACCTGGTAGAGCAGTTCTAGCTTATAGCTAGAGATGCTGTGCCAAGTCATTTATCGAGATATAGGCCGAAAAGTAACGTAATCTTTGTTGTCAGCAAGGAATTCTGACTAATCGTCATGTCTTATCCACGAAATAGTAGACTTGTCTACATCAAAAGTCATTTATGGAACCAATAGTGACAAAATATCCTTCTAAAGATGGGCTGTGATTTCATCAACGTCTCCAAAATCAAGGCCCAATAACAAACATGATGAAAGTAGTCACCAAAAGAACAGATTATGTGTATAATTTAACTCCTTTGAGAAATTTAAATCTAAGTCATACTGAAAAACATCTTCAAGGAATGGATGAGGCTAATGAATAGTCCTTTTGGATTTAGGTCAGATTTTCGATTCATATCATGTGCGAGATGAATTAATGAAGACTAATAGATTGATTATATGAATAATGAGAAGCGGAATATTGTAATAAATTGAAATGTTGCTTTCTCATTCTGACACATTAGTATTCCGAGATCCATTGGGGCCAGATATATCATGATGAGTGAATATTTGATGTATGGCCTTCCAATTCAGAGAAAATTCAAGAACATCGCTATTGATAATTAGGGACGCACGACCTACATGGTGTTTTTGGACGAGAAATTTAGATATGGCTAAAATATCAAGGATAATATTGAAATAACAACACAAACGAAAGTATTGTGTTGTAATAAATTTGATCAAAACAGCCTACCAGACAAACGGTTTTAAAAGGACACATACTTTTACCAAGAGCCACGTTAATTCATATCGCTTATTGTGGTTACTGATCAAGCTGGTCTTTAGTATATGATGTCCTGTTGCTCAGTCAGTCTCTCTGTAAGGGCACGAATTTCCAAATCCCGACTGAAAGTATTCACTAAATACATCTTTATAACACGCCATATTATCGTTAAAAACAGACGTCATTTTATTATTTTTCCATTCATCATCTAGTGCATTAGCATGTCTTGGAACTTTTGTGATAAATAATGTTTATTGATAATCATGGAAAGACGTCCTTATCTCGCACTCATTTATCAATATATCACAATAATTCCCGACAAAATGTATATTCTAATCTTAAATACATCCATCATATCCTAGCACTTGTATGACACTGGTTGTGAATTAGCAGAGCAATGCATTTTAAATAGCTGGACGGCTGCTATACATCATTTCTTTATTTAGTACTTGTCAACATTCAAAGACGAATTTAGTCTGGGTTCCTTCCCCTGTCACTACGTGATAGGCGCAGTATAGATGGCAGGGAACTAGATTCCTTTGTCTCTGTATAGTAGGACAATCGGCGGTTGCAGATGTGTACATTTTGTTTTCATAAATTATACCGTAATTAACCCGATTATACCTCGCGATAAATGACCTGGCAGAGCAGCCCATGCTAATCGAATGGGATGCTCTGCCAGTTCATTTATCGTGAGCTTTATCTATGTATCAATGATAGATGCATCGTTTTAAGCAGGTGATTTATCTCAAAACTCGATTGTAATCTCAAATCAATAGTCTGGCATCCCTTTGTAAATGAAATAGCATCTTGTTTATCGGCCACTCATTTTTGGACATCTACAGTGGTCCAACGCTAATCTGATATTTAAAAACAAACCTTTGACCTATAAAAACATGTTATTATATACATGTAGAGACTGACGTGCAAATCGTCTTATCAATATAACATCCAAAATAGTGATTATCATCGATATGATTTGGTGTTGACCATTATACCGTAAAATTAGTAAATGGATATAGCTTTTATTGTTTGGCGGGAATCTGAATAACGTGGGAGCACTATACAGTTGACCATCCTTTGGGGGAACTCGAGAAGAATCCAAAACAAAATAGAATTGACCTTCAGCCACCAGTGAGGATCGAACTCAAGACCCCTGGTTTACAAGACCAGTGCTCTAACCACTGAGCTATGGAGGCTACATCAAACTATTTGATGGTTTCATAAAAAGAATCAAGCAATACTTTAACGTGTACATTTCGCTATGTCCTATCAATGCAACAATGGTAACATCTGCGTATTTAATTGCAATAGGCTCCGTTTTTTATTCGTCGAACGAACCTTAATCTATATCGTCGAACGAACCTTAATCTATATAAAACAAGCATTCTGAAGTATTGCAAAACAATACCAAGTCCCCTACCGGCTTTATATATGCGTTTAGAAAAATAAGTCAAAAATATTTCTAAGTCCAGCATCCGTATCTTCCCCAAAAATCACTGGGCCGTAACGGAACTCAAACTTGCTCTGTATCTCATCAATATGTGTTTATATACCAAAAATCAGCTCAATACCTGCAAGCGTTTAGAAAAAAGTCTGGAAAACTGTGATTTCCCAGTAATTTTCTAAGTCTAGCATCCGTATCTTCATCAAAAATCACTGGGCCGTAACGGAACTCAAACTTGTTCTGTATCTCATCAATATGTGTTCATATACCAAAAATCAGTTCAATACCTGCAAGCGTTTAGAAAACAAAGTATGGAAATCTGTAATTTCCCAGGAATTTTCTAAGTCAAGCATCCGTACCTTCCTAAAAATCACTGGACCGGAACGAAACTCAAACTTGTTCTAAAACCCATCAATACAGGTCCACATACCAAAAACTCAGCTCAATAGCTTCCCCCGTTTAGAAAAAAAAGTATGAAAAACTTATTCACCGGACTGAGGGACAAACAGATGGACGGAAGGACAGAGTGCAAACCTAAAGTCCCCATTTGGCTTCGCCGGTAGGGGACTAATAACGACTTCGTTTTTGACGATCGCGCGCAAAATATTTTGTAAAAACTTTTAAAGAAAATGATGGTCTGCTGTAAAAGCCAGAGAGAGATTGTTGTCCATTAAAATCTCGATTCGATTGTTTGTCTAATGACGGTAAGTTTTTTTTAAGGTAAATGATTTTTGTTCATTTTTTGTTTTCTTTAAGAACTGTTCAATGCATATAACGCTTGAAGCTAAGGATATGATAACGTAATCCCGTCGAGGCCCGAGTTTAGATGCGAATTGCTGTCGTAATAATAGTGGTTGATCATATCGTAGTAAAACGAAGTACACTATGATCAATAGAAAAAGGATATGTATTGCCATGCATTTTTGAATAGGAAGCTATATAAGCGTTCGACTATAAATATTAGTTGTATCACAAAAAGACGTCATTATCTTCTGACAGAAGATAAATATGTGACAGGGACTTTCAATGTACAGGTTATAATGCGTTAGATCTTATGGCCAAGATCTTTTTGGCATCATACATTATGGCATTCAGCGTGAAGGGGCTTATCATAAATATTTCAAGAATTAGAAGGAAAAAGGAACAATCAGCGTTTGCGCCGATGTGTGGTCCATTGCATTTTTTTTCACTATCTACACTATGCATCTTTGGTACAATTAGAACAGAAGACACATGCGTTGGTACGCTCCATTTACTACATTACCTGGTGAAACATGGTAGCAATGTAAAAGAAAAGCCAAAGAAGGCACAATTATAGTCTGTGAGCCACAAAAGAGCGGTATAAACTCCACAGTACATTCAATATATAGTCAAGATGTTATATTTGATATCCTCGGACATTAGGGTACAGTTGATCATTTAAAGTTATATTCTATTGAAAAGCTCAAAGGAATGCGTTTATTCCGTCACATTAAGCAACTGACGAATCATCTTAGAGAGCTTGACATGTATGACAAGTTGTATCCGGGCTTGCTAATTGGCTTATGTGGAATACCGTTAAGTAATCTACTTCATATTGGCAGGAATGGTGACCTCAGTTGTCATACTTGCCATTTAGACTAGCACTTCCGATGACGAGTGTTTTGAAAGAAATGTTTTAAAAAATACACCAGTAAAAGATGGTGGATCGCGCACGGAAACCTATCAAATAGAAGACTTTAGATGTAGATGTAAATGAGATTTGTCAACAGACGAGTAAGGAAAATACACAAGTCTACATATTTTCAATGACGACGTCATCGTCCACATGTGACATTACGGAATTATTTCAAAATTAAGGAAGAAAAGGAAGGATACATTACTCGTATACATGTTTGTCAAAAGATGTTTCATATTAAGTTAAATCGTAGTTTTTGCGTTTTCATCGTAATATTTCTATATTTTCATTCGGACCCAAGTTTGTATGTTAACCAATTGCCACCACCTTTTAACAGATATAACCAAAACACACATCGTCAATATAATTTTGTGGAATAACACGGGACGCAAGATCTACCTAAATGTTATGGAGGAGAAAAGACCATGGTATTTATAGTGTACTTATGGGAAATGGTCTTATTCATTGTATGTGACACCATGGGAACGACATACATACAGTCGGATAAAAGGCAATGCTATTCTATTAAAGATCCTGCGTTACATGTACCTGTAGTAAATACAAAAGTACTTTGAATATCTTTGTGAAATTGATCTTTGACACTGCATTATCTACCCGTATCTTATGATAATAATAAAATATCCAAACTTAAAGTATGTACTGAATGCATCTTTATAACACGCCATGTTATCGTTTTAAAGAACACAGACGTCATTTTATCAATTTACCATTCATCATCTAGTGCATTAGCATGTCTTGGAGCTTTAGCGATAAAATAATATTCATTAATAATCATGGAAAGGCGTCCTTATCTCGCACTCATTTATCAATATATCACAAAAATTCCGTACAATATTTATTCTCGTCTATAATTCATCCGTCAAATCTACGCACTTGAATCATGGCTTTGATTGAGTAAGAAACAACCCACAGAAATAACTGGCGATAGTTTGCTGAAAATATTCAAGTAAATGTTTATCGAACGATTTTCGAAGCAAGTGATGGAATGCGAACTTTAATAATGTGGTATGAAATAGAGGATAATCGTTTGTTTCAGTGTAAGATCGATTTATATTTCATTGAGTGAACAACAAAAGCTTTATTTTCACGAGTGGCCACGCCACAAGTGACAATGTAGCTTTCGTTGTTCACGAAATGACATAAAAATCGATCTTACTCGAAAAACAAACGATTATTCTTTTTCTTTAATGCAAAAATTAGACAAACGCAAAAAGTTTATGACATATTTTCTTAAAACGCGTCATTTTGCACGTGACTGGTATGCAACGCTTACATGTATACTGACGTCACTTATTTGACCCGGCTTATATAACGTCAGTTAGGTCAAAATGAACGTAAGTGAGTCAATTTCAAAATTCGCAGGTTTTTTAGACCAGTAAATCATGAAAAATAATTGTCAAATATTGTAATTTTTGTGTTCTCAATTTGTTGTTAGATTATTAATAACATGTTTCAAATCATTTTCCACCCTGGATTGTTGGTGTGTAGCTTCTAAATCGGTTATTAACCATGTGTTCCGGACAAAAATGTCTTTGGTGTTCCGGTTAAATAAAGGTATGACATTAATATAGATTAAAAGATATTTCACAATTTTTTCACCAAATTACATTTTAAAAGGTCAATAGCTAATAAATAATAGAAAAGAATCATTTTGGATACATAATTACATAATAATTTACAGGAAAGTATCTTTGTCTGCTAAAGTTGGAAAAAATCAAACATTTTAGTCTCAAAAATTCTTATTTGAGTCCAAATGTCCAGAAAAGTTTCAATCGTCAAAAGTAGTATGTCCAATTTGCTTTATATAACTAGTACTTTTGATGCATTTGCTTGATCAGTTTTCTTGGAAAATGAATTCAACATTACCGGAACACCAAATACATTAGCGGAACACCAAAGACATCAACATAACCCCAAAGAAAATCATCTATTTTCTTTGCTTTAAAATGTTTATTTTGCATTGATTTAGGTTGAAACTGGCAGCTAATATTTGTCACATGTGATTCCGCTTCCTGCAACGCACATCAGAATACTTGACGAATTAAAATGCCAATGAAAAGTTCAAGCTTAACCTTCAGTTCATAGTAAAATCCAACCTTCTTTAAGGCATGAATTCAGTAACACGGCATGAGCCGAAAGATATAGGAATGCAAAGAGATATAGTTAATGTGTAATAATTTAGGATTTTAATACACTAATATAAAACATTTTGGGTAATACTGTTCTAGCATTTACCGTCTGTCAGCCTGCCCGTCAGTTCAAAACTTTGAATTGGCATTTTTCTAAAACAATGGACAAAGAAAGCTAACATTTGGTAAGTAACGATTGTTCAATGATATCTTTATGCTCCATTCATTCAGACATTCCCAAAAAGTCATTTTTAACACTTAACTTGAAACTCCACTTAAAACATCGAGCGAAACCTAGATTTGGCATTTTCTCTAAAATTATTACACGAACAAAGCTGAATTTTGGTATGTTACCTTATTTTAATAATATCTATCTGATCCATGCAATCTGACATACGTCAGTGCCATTTTATTTTTGTCTTTGGCGTTCCAGTGCTCAGACCGGAACACCAAGGACTGGAACACCAAGGACAATTTCACACTAATTTGCAAAAATATAAGTGAAAATCAGGTATTTGTTAAATCTACTATTGACCGCCTTCTTTTTCAATGTATTAACAAGACACAGAATAAATTCTTCCTCTTTCAATTGTAATGTATGAGCCTACGATAGCTTTTCAAAAGGAGGTACATGATTTGTGTCTACATCTAATTAAGATTGCATTTCTTTGACCTTTTAGACACTGGAACACCAAAGACAAAAATCTGTGGGACAAGGATATATGATGATTTTTATACCATTTACATAATATCATTTGGGTAACTGGTATATTCAAAGTGTAATTTAACATATTGTCATGCAAACTAACCCAAAAAAGTTTTTCAATTACGGTTAAAAGTAGTTATCTTTGCTGGTCAAAACCAATGAGGGTAGCAGTGGGACAAAACAAATTTACACATTTCAGGCCTTATAACGTGTAAAATATCTCACTAAAGCGTGTAACATGCTATATTTTTATGCTTAATCAACACAATTACATTGGTATGGACTCATTTTTAACATTAATGTTTATTTGATTACTTAAATGTACCAGTTATCACACGTGGACAAGAAAACCTGCGAATTTTGAAAACGACTCACGTGGGGCACAAGTTTTTGATAATTTACTCAATAGGCGTTAAGTTTATCAAAATGATAATCTACCGTTATTTCCCGATAACCAACCGAAAAACATTAAAGAATTTATTGAAATTGAGGTGGAAGAAATATATGTAATTATGACAGCGTAATTCTTTTTGTTTTATTTATTGGATTTATCGATTTAAATGGGAATATCGCACTGGTTATCGAATTTTTTCTCAATATTTTTATGTTAATGACGTAGAAACCAGTATTGTTTGGGGATATACTTCCGCGAATGAAGCAGAGAAGCATTTCTACAGCAACGACTGTTTTTGGCCTTGAAGAGGCCAAATTTAGCATGCCATTTTTCTCAGGGCGTGCAGAATCACTAGTCGGCCTTATCTTGTGAAAACGTTGAACGCAGATAGATAGTGTTCTTGCGCGATGAAAAGTAAATCGGAAATGGATTAGATCTATACTACTTTATGCAGATTTTGTAAATTTCGACCCATGTACATTACAAAAGAAGTAAACACATACGTTGATAGTAGTAAAGGCATTTAAAATCGTAAAATATTTACAATCAAGAAATCGATTGCAACATATATTATGCGCGGATCCAGAGGTGGGGTCTGGAGGTCCTGAAATGATTTTCATGATTTTTTTATCCCCGTCTCGATCTGCGCATGGGTTGACCCCACCCCCGGGAAAAGTCCCTGATTCCGCGCTTGTATATTAACCTGTACGAAAAAAAGAGGCGGATTCCGCTTGGAAAACAGGCGTAAATGAGGCGTAAATGAGGCGTAAATGGCAATTTACGCTTGTAACAGTGGCGGATTTATACTTTACGCCTTAGTCGCTGTGTATAGTAGTGACGGAAATTAAAGGCGTAAAATGAAATGGAGGCGAAATTTTATCACAACAGGGGTCATTTAAAACTTTAATTTTTGAGCAGGCGTAATTTTTGGACTTAGCCATTTTAACAAGGCGGAATAGCTGTTTCTTAAAGCGGAAAATAACTTAAACTTTGCAGGGAGGCATATTGTAATCTCTTTCTATGCTAATTAATATGTAAAGAAACCCGTTCATTGCAAAATTTTCCGTAAATGTTCGTTTTCCCCCGCGAAAGAACTATTGGGTCCATGGAAATACCGGAACACCGTGGAACGAATAGTAATTACCGGAACACACGGAACGCGTCAGTGATTACCGATACACACTTGAAATATTTGGTTTTCCAATACCGTAGGTAATAGTAACGATTTGTTATTCTTTAATCTGTCTTAAAACTTTGTTATTTATATATCTATGTATTTGTATGTGTTAGATAGTTATGTTTTAATAGGCAGATTCATGATTTAATAAGGTTCTAAATGATATATTGTGAAGATATGTAGAAATAACATCACGATTTGTCGGCAATGATTTAACTTCATTTAATAAATCGTTATCCAATCCATAACTTCATCTTGATTGTTTGAACAAGATATGAAATATGGAATTAACCATTATCTCACCCATTCCAAAACTTTCACTTGTCAAATTCCAAAGCTAATGCAGACGACATAATGGGCATTAATAAATTTGGAAATTGTGCTAAATATAGCAAAAAAAATACAGAGCAGAACGTACATTTTCTAATTATGCTGCATTGTTTTCCAAAAACATATTTTACCAGATGTGTATAGAAATATTACAAGATATACAGTTGATCTATTTTCAAGGTCATCTGCAATCTTTCTCTAGAAACAGGTTTTGTCCCGAAAGATTAGAGAAGTAAAACAGTAGCACCCGTCTATAAAAAACTGTCCAAAGTATAAAGCCAGCAACTATAGGCCAATCTCTTTAATCTGCATATCATCAACAATTATGGCGCGCATCCTGATAACAAACATCATGGGCCACTTTGATAAGAATAATCTACTTAGCCAGTACCAGCATGGCTTTAGAGCATAACATACCTGTGAATCTCGATCGATTAGCCTTACCCAAGAAGCATACGACAATCTTGAAAAAGGTCAAGCGGATATATACTTGAAATGGATTTTAGTAAGGCATTTGATTTGGAACCACCTTCCTATAGCCGTCTCAGATGCTACTACGCTCAGGGGCTCAGGGTCGCCCTACCACAGCATGCTGCGGCCCTACCCAGTAGCAAGTAACCGGTTGATGGGTGTACATAGTTTTAACTGTATCGTATAGACTTTTAGCTGTACATAACCAATGGAAGAGGTGATTGTCTCATCCCATCGTAGGTCAAATATACATTCTATGAAGAACCATGACCTAAACCGGAAGAAGAAGAAGGTTGATCACAGCAATTAAATATCCAAATTGATTAAGCTGGGTGTCCTTCCATTGATCTCAAGATGGATATAATCCTTCTAAAAGGATCGTTCTCAAAGAGTAGGTATTGATGATCACTCATCAGCTACTCTACCCGTTCTCTTCGGCGTCCCTCAGGGTTTAGTGCTCTGTCCATGTCTTTTCTTAGTCTATATAAATGATCTGCAGGTGTTCAAATTCTTCAAGGCCTTCAGCGCTTTCAGCGCTTTGATTTCTTTCTCGAACGTGTTATAAGTGTAATCGAATGATGTATAAAATTGAGTAATGTAAGATTTATAGATGGGAGAATATTCTTGACATATAGTTTGTCGCCCATATTGTTCGATTCCATCTCTGTCTATTAAATATATTGTGACGTTAATTACTACGTCAGTGTTGTCATTTTGTCATCATCCATATCCGCTCGGTCAATCACGCAAGAAATGATAATTATCCAATGAAATAGAACTTTCGGATTACGCCGATTCAATGTTTGGTCAATGAAGGCTTATTGGATTTTTTTTGTCAGATTTATGAATTGTAATGCATTTTACAGTGAACAATCAGATGATGAAATCCAGCCAATGACCCGATACTAAATTAGACGGCATTCTCTATCGTAATAACAGAGCTCGATAATTCCAGACAAAAAACGCAGTACACGATGGGTGATGGAAAGGGGCAATGCGACAAGGACATACCATAATATCGGAATGGTGAAAAGTAAAAGAAACGAGAGAATATTTCTCTCTCTGTCGTGGTACATCTATCAGGGGGAAATTGTCTAATTAGAATGATAAAAAATAACGCCTTCAAGCCCTCAGTGAGGATCGAACTCACGACCCCTGGTTTACAAGACCAGTGCTCTAACCACTGAGCTATGGAGGCTATGCAGTCATGATATGAAGAATGATATGAAAACGTAATCGTAACAGTTATGATTTGTCATTGTCATTGTTACATTAGCAACAGCTCCTGCCTCAAACACACAATAGAAGTTATACCATACCATTGAACCACAATCTGAGAAACGGTTTCTTGCAGCATATAGACCACACAACAGTAAAACAGACCAATATGTACATAGGCACATTTTTGGCAATATCCATATTGCTCTCTGTCGTATCATAAATGTGATCAGCAATAACAATAGCGCGGGGGCGTCAATATCACGAATAAAAGAATAAAAGTATATATGTAATCGTCTTAAACCAATTTCAATTCCGCTCAGTCTATAATTTTGTCGTCTAGAAGAGAGACATCCTGATTATTCGATGCCTACGTAACAACGCCTCATTATTTGTTCAACATTGTCATGCTGTGCTATTCTTTTGGTTCATTTCCCCAAGGATACCATCGTTAATTCTCCCCCAGCCTATATTGTTTGATGTTATTTTGGGACCCTGTTTATCATATATGGCATGATATGTTGGAGTCACATTGATCATGATCATCATTTCTTTAGACGTCTTTTTAGTTTTGTCAATGTTTCCCATGTTTGTGTTCAAGTGTGCCATATGAATAACATGGCTTTAAATTGTAAAGCAAATATACCGATATTTGAAATAAATCTTGGAAATTATATGGCTATATACATTTATCTATCAATAATGTCTTTTCACTTAATAATTTCATTTTCATAATTATGTTTTCGTATGTCCTCTATCTTACATGTATTTTTATTGTCCTTATTGTACTTGTCAAAATAACTTGTCCCCACTTTATAAACCATTATCTCCGGAGAAGACTCATAATAAATGTTAATATACATGTACACAAAGTAAAGGCATTTTATAACCATATCAACCCACAAATTTCAATCTTCGTGTACAAAATAAGGATTCAATGTATCTTTTCTGTAATTGATTTTGTTTTACATTTTTTATAGGAAATGTTTATTACTTTTTTTTACTTCCACTTCAGCAGAAATTCCACTGAACCAATGTCAACACGACAAGTTATATCTATATATAACGATACGCTGAACATGAAGACCATTTAGTCAGTCTTCTACTCAATTTGTGAATAAACAATATCATGTGAAACATTAGTGATCATAATTTGGTAAGAAAATACTATTTCAGCTGATAACAATTGACATAAATGAGAATTTATGCTGTGAAGACTTTTAAAACCTTACAATTGTGGACGAACATAACGACCTTAGGCGTCTAGACAAGACTGATTTGTAAGAATCGATGCAAGACTTATTAAAAGATATCACATTCATAAGTTTGACTCGTTTGGTAGTATCTTAACATATGATCAATCATTGGTATATCTATGCTAAATATCTGTCTTAAACTGGAACTCTAAATGATGAAATGCAAACGGAAATAAATAAGATGTAACTGCGTGCATTATAGAAATATTTCCAGCCATATGGCTTAAACACTCTAAGAAGAAAGACAGAAGGGGTTTAATCGAATTTTATGTGAACAATGAAGGCGGTATTGCTAGAGATGCTCTTAAACCGACGTCTTAATGGTAGTAAATATGGTAGGATAAGATCTTGTAATGTTTCCCCGCAGAGAGAAAACTTCCAACATATAATTTTGTTTTACGTGAAATGACATTATAAAGAAGAAAGCTAGAGTGTGAGGACTTCACCTGTCACATCGTATGATAAACTCAGTCAAATTAACTATTATGAGCATTCTATATATTGGTTATTTTAAGTGAAATAAATTTTGATCCAAGTAATTGGTTTTGTGCTAATTATAGAAATAACATTGTTCCATATGAACAGAACATTTGTAACCAAATGCATTACTATTATGTATCAAATGATTTGACTCGATATACGACCAACAGAAGTATTTTAATCGAGAGAACATTTATATAAACTGTAAAGGGGATGTTCACAGAACCGGTGCCTTAATGGTAGCGAATGTGGAACGCAACAATATTGTATTATTCCCCGCGGAGAGAAAAAACTTTTACCAGATAACTTTGATTTACGAGAAATGGCATTATAAAGAACAATACAAGAATATTGGGACTTCACTTGTCCAATCGTATTATTAACTATGTCGTCAAAACTGTTAGGAGAATGGTATTCGTGTGCAACGGCGACCTGTTTGAAGAAGCAAAAATGTGTTCCATCCATCATTATCTAAAGTACTTCGTGCAGCTTTGGGTGTCATCCTTGGTAAAGGAAATTGACGAAGGTATCCATACTTGAAATATGAACGCTGTATCTGTGAAAGCACATACGATATAGGATAGGTGAACGTTTAAAAAAATGAAACGAACGTATGTCAAACTCAAAGCTCAATGTCACGAGGCCAACGGTTATAGCCGCAAACGTAGAGTCTTGATTTCTGGAATGTCAAGGCTATATTTCTAATAAACATTTTCTCCTTTTACCTCAATACTTTCAGTGCTACACAGTACATACATAATATCTTTATTGAGATTCATTTTAGCGTTTTCAGCAGCTTTCAAATTCGAACACCCAGAAAATTGTCGTTTCGGAAAGGGTTAGTATGGCATACTGTCTGCGTGTTATGATTCAAAGAACACTCGTCACGATATTTATTGATGCGTAACAGATCGTCGTCCAAATAAAGATATCCAGAATCTTGTCTGTCATTAGAAACAGGGTAATGATGTCAATAATAGTTTCTCTGTGTGACTTGAATATAATTTGTGTTATTATGTAGGATCTCTGTTTCTATTTGCTTGTAACCTTCACAGAATGACTTAGTATTGTAACGTAGACTAATTATGACGTCTTTGATTATTTGTGACGGTATTCCATTAAGCCCTTTCCTGAATGGCGATTCTTTGTATAGCTCAAATACGAAAGATTTTGCAGACGATGAAAATGATGCTAAAAATAAGAATATGTAATTTATATAATACGTTTTTGAGGGTAAAGGAGTTGTTCATGTAGCAATTTTGTGTTTTCTCTAAACGTTTTCAAATACTTGATGACAACCACAATCGCCAAAGCTACGTCTTGTTTGGGAACGGGTTTAGGATCTAAAAGTTAATCTTGAACAAACTATACGCTAGCCTCATGTATATACCCATAGGTACAAGAGATATAGGCGTCATGTATATCATGCATAATTATTGTCGCTTTTCAACGAAAATCTTGTAACTGCAGCTTGTTTTAAGCTGCAGTTACGAGGTTTTCGTTGAAAAGTAGCGAATTATGTTGTAAGCAATCTTGGACTTGAAGCAGTTTTAAAATTACTTAGGCCTATACGGACTCTAAACAGTTTTACATATACTTAAAATTGTCTTAAACGTCTACTTAAAAGTATATTTACATAGACTCGTTGATATAGAAATAACACAACAACCAAAACTGTAGATTTTACGACCAACTTCGATTCTCACTCGCTCACTGACAGCATATTCCGACCGTAAGTATAAAGTCGATGAAAGACTTCAAGTTGATATCGTAGATATAAGCAAACTGGTAAAATATGGTAGGAAATGCCTAGAGTACGAATCTCTTTGACCGGTAGTAGAAATTGTTTTTGTTCGGTTCTAATCTTTACCTGTTTGGCTGTTTGGTACGAAACAGTTAATAAAATAAAAATAGTTGTACACATCTTTGTTCTAGAAGATCTCTTTTCAAGAAAGTAATTTGAAGATTGGTTATACATAAAGGATGAATCGATCAACTTCAAATTTCTATGTACTGTTATAGCAGTTTCGAAATTGTTTAAACTGAGTTTTGTAACATTCAAATAATTACGAAATTGCACAGCCTCAAGTTTGTTTTCGACATACGTTTATATGCATATAGGTACAGATCTACAGGAGAACTGTTTTTGTTGTTGTTGTTTTTATTATTTCTTTTTTATTTTTCGTTTCATCCTATCTGCATTCATTTTAAGTTTCAATAAAAGTATAATACACGTATATTGGAATTAAGTTATTGAATCAATGGGGATCGATCACTGTTGCGTAAAATTAGATATAAATACGGACCTGAGTGTGATATGAATAATGATCTTCAAATTAAGCATACCAGTTTTGCTTCTCGGATAAATAAAGCGGAATGGGCGTCATGCCTATCCAAATGAACTATAAGATGGTGAATGTCTAAACTAATAAACCCTCTATCCACAACTAGCTTATTAAAGGGGTTGAACGGTATTACAGAGAAATCAAGTTTCTAAATTGATTAAAAGGGAAATATAAAAGAACGTATTGGAGGAACTTCTGAGAGGTTTGGTAAATTACTGCGGTCGTGTTTTATATACCCGATACAAATAAATCAACTGTAAATACCGACACAAGGGAAAATCGTTTCTCGTGTCATCGTAAAATTAAATGTTATTAGATTAAAACCCCAACACTAATTTTGTTAAAAACTTTAAGACTTTTGGTTTATGCCATATTGCCACATTGGGAATTACCTGAACAGCGTATTTGGGTTAACTAGAATAAAACATCTTCCATTGTTGTTGTTTTTTTTCTTGTCGAGTTTAAGAGCTTGTTTTCGAAGAAAAGCGATGAATTTGAATGTAAATTCTGTACTTAATGTAAAATATCCATAATATGGATCCATACGACATCGGTATGTATCGGACGACGTTGAAATCATTATGTCAAATAATAATAATGGAGAAAGTTCCCCTCCTCTTTACGTACATTTATTCATGACATACCTCTGAACATTCTATATTATAGCTAACGATAAACGGCTTGGAAGAGCATTTAAATAGCTAGTATCTAGAGATGCTCTGTCAGGTCATAGATCGTGAGTTATAACTTGCTTTTGTTAAACATATATATAAATCAATGACGCCTACATATATCATTTGGACTTGGGTTTATGCTATATACAATATATCTAACGAAATTATAACAGACATCACGCCGTTTTGTCGCACGTCAATTTATTTGGGGGATTACAAGCGTTGCGAGATAATTATTATTTATCTTCCGATTATCACATAGAAATTAGCCTTGCTAACAGATGATCAATATGTAACAGGGATTTTCGTGGAGTCTTGATTTATTTTTATCATCGCCTTACACCAGAAGTGAAAAGTCATACCGGTATAACTAAAACTCATATCGTAAATAATTTCGGACTCGTAGGTCTAGTATCAATTCAAACAGAGCGAATTTGCTTCGGCCTATCCGTAACAACAAAATTAAGTTTGTTCGACCTCAAATGCTGCTAAAAATATCAAAAAATGAAGTTATTGCAAATACTGTTTATGCATTATATAGCACAGAATATTTTGAGGCACAAGTAGAAAATGCTGATTATTGAACATTAGATTGATTAAAGAAGTAGAAGACGTTCTTTTTCAAGTTTAGTTCGGTACAGTTTTTTCCGTATTTTCCTAAGTTTAGAAAATAAAGATATGGGTAGACTGGAATGTCTAAATCCATTCCCAAACAGTGCTACCTTTTGACACACCTTCATCTGCATATTAAATCTTTGAAAAGTATTCAAACCAAAGATTTTCTAACTTTACTTCAATAAAACTCCCTTACAAAATGAAATATCACTTATGAGGATAGGATAATTTTTATCACCTGCAACACATTTGAAATTTTATCACCATAAACAGTTGCCAGTCGGAAACCGTTAAATTAATCTATTCAGTTATCCACAATGTTTCATAAATGCCATCGATTATCAAAAAGCATTTTTGTTTTGGTCATCAATCAATGTGCATCAAAGTGCTGTGCAGTATCGAGAAAAAACAATCAATTTCACCAAAAGATTCACTTTATGTATCTTTGGATATTATCTTCATATGGTGTCACTCCTCAATAAAATTGACGAGTTAAAAAAGAGTAACAAAAGAGGAACAAGGGGCAACTTTTTATTGCCTTTAAGGGGGAATGCTGCAGTTTTTCGGAACACTCGGTCATTACTGTAGAAAATTAGATGTTTCGTACCAATATGATTCGCTTCCATATTTTCAATGATATAACACATCATTACAATTTACCATTTTCGACGGTAAAAGTGTATTTATTATGCGAAACTGATTTCCTCAAGATCGAAAGCGATTATTTAGAGCAAGACAGTCGTAAGTGTGTATGCAGTTACCAGTGTTTTGCGTCATTTTGTTCATGTGTAGCTGATAAAAAATGCTGTAATTCACTAACAAGTGCGCTGACCTATACATTTTCTTTTTGAATTATTGCCAGGACATGTTGCTTTATACAATGAGGGAGTTTTATCAAATTCTATTATGAAGAACTTGAAATATCTCCAAAAATATGCAAATTTTGACATAAAACACTCCAGATTCGTTGATCTAACCAAACATGTGAGCATGCTGTTTTATACATTGACGCGTTTAAAATAGCAGATATTTTGAGTTTTCTGTTCTTCTGACATGCAAGACGTTACTTGAAATCCGTTTCGGGACTAAACGATGAATATACAGCATTTTATTAGCATTTAAGGGACCTTAGACAGGTGCAAGATATTGTGCATTTTTTCTATGTAGGGGTATGTGATAGGAATGCCTATGAAATTCAAACAAGATCGCTGACCATCCATTTTTATTTTATTTCTCAATTGGTAATAACATGTAATTTCAACATACAAAATATTGAGCATTCCCCTTAAAAATGTAATGTCATTCCGAGGCCCAAATGTAACGACACAAGTTGACTTTTAGCATTATGTTGTATTGTTTGTAGACATCAAATCACTTGAAATAAGATTCACACTAAAAATTTCATAAATCGATAATTGTGTAACGATCTTAAAAAGAGCCCAAATACATAAACGCGTACAGCAATATCACAAACTGATTTCAATTGGGTTTTATATCCGTCGTAATCTAAGCCGCTACAGCTGAGACGAGATAATCCCCCAAACCACAGAATGGATGAGAACGCGTTCTTTAAACAGAACCACCTATCGATTTCAATTCTACCAAGAAAACATTTAGGTACTACGACCAGGATGCATTTCCATTTTTGAGTCTCTTCATATCCAAGTTGTTTAAGGTTTAAAAGAGTCGTCAATCGTATATATCGTCAATGAGGTTCTAAAAGTCCTAAGTTAAGCTAATTCAATAATCTGAACCAACAATTTTATATTTGACATCCATGAACACGTGGGAATATCTGATGATTGGAAATTGTAATCTATATAAAAGCTCAAAAGAAACGCGTATATTCTTTCGCATTAAGCAGGTAACGAACCGTACTAGAAAGCTTGACATGTATGACAGATTATGTCCGTGCTAGCTAATTGGCTCGTGTGGAGTACCGTATTGGTCATGATAACTGACCTGGTAGAGCAGCTCTAGCTATTAGCTAGAGATGCTGTGCCAAGTCATTTATCGAGACATATTCCGAAAAGTAATGTAATCTTTGTTGTCAGCAAGGAATGCTGACTAATCGTCATGTCTAATCCACGAAATAGTAGACTTGTCTACATCAAAGGTCATTTATGGAACCAATAGTGAAAAAATATCCTTAAACGGACTGTGATTTCATCAACATCTCCCAAGCCAAGGTTGATAAATAGAGGCGCAATAACAAAAATGATAAAAGTAGTCACTAAAATGACAGGTTATGTGTATAATTCAACTCCCTTGAGAAATTTAAATCTAAGGCATACTGAAAAACATCTTCAAGGGATGGGTGAGGCTAATGAATAGTCCTTTTGAATTTAGGTCAGATTTTTGTTTAAATCTAAGGCATACTGAAAAACATCTTCAAGGGATGGGTGAGGCTAATGAATAGTCCCTTTGGATTTAGGTCAGATTTTTGTTTAAATCTAAGGCATACTGAAAAACAACTTCAAGGGATTGGCAAGGCTAATGAATAGTCCTTTTGAATTTAGGTCAGAGTTTTGCTTCATATTATGTGCGAGATGAATTAATGAAGACAAATAGATTGATTATATGAATAATGAGAAGCGGAATATTGTAATAAATTGAAATGTTGCTTTCTCATTCTGACACATTAGTATTCCGAGATCCATTGAGGGCCAGATATATCATGATGAGTGAATATTTGATGTATGACCTTACAATTCAAAGAAAAGAACATCGCTAGTGAAAATTGGGAACGCACGACCTACATGGTGTTTATGGACGAGATATTAAAAATTGGCTAAAATATCAAGGATAATATTGAAATAACAACACAAACGAAAGTATTGTGGTTTAAAAGATGATCCAAAGAGCCTACTAGACAAAGCGGTTTTAAAAGTACACACACTCTAACCAAGAGCCACATTAATTCATATCGCTTAACGTGGTTACTGATCAAGCTGTTCTTTAGTATATGATGTCCTGTTGCTCAGTCAGTCCCTCTCTAAGGGCACGAATTTCCAAATCCCGACTGAAAGTATTCACAAAATACACCTTTATAACACGCTATATTATTGTTAAAAAACAGACGCCATTTTATTATTTTTTCATTCATCATCTAGTGCGTTAGCATGTCTTGGAGCTTTGGTGATAAACAATGTTTATTGATAATCATGGAAAGACGTCCTTATCTGGCACTCATTTATCAATATATCACAATAATTCCCAACACAATGTTTATTCTAATCTTTAATACATCCATCATGTCCCATCACTTGTATGACACTGGTTGTGAAGGTACAATGATGAAAAATAACAACGAAGATAGACTGCAAAAAAAAATTGGTAAAAGCAATTAATGTCAACAAGATTCGATCGCAAGTGATAAGAAAAGAACATTTACAATAATATAGGATGAATTTAAAAATCAGTTTAAGTAATTGCAAAATTCATTTTTAGGGATTATAGTATTGATTTAAAATGTAAAGAAGCTATCAATTCTCTCTTCAGGATTTTATATGTTAATGTCGTCGAAACCAGATATTGTTCTTGAAAACAAAATACTGTAGCGAGTGAGGTAGATATGTCAATACCCATAGATAATGATTTTTTCTGACGAAATTAGCAGAGCAATGCATTTTAAATAGCTGGACGGCTGCTATACATCATTTCTTTATTTAGTACTTGTCAACATTCAAAGACGAATTTAGTCTGGGTTCCTTCCCCTGTCACTACGTGATAGGCACAGTATAGATGGCAGGGAACTAGATTATTTTGTCTCTGTATAGTAGGACAATCGGCAGTGGCAGATGTGTACATTTTGTTTTCATAAATTATACCGTAATTAACCCGATTATACCTCGCGATAAATGACCTGGCAGAGCAGCCCATGCTAATTGAATGGGATGCTCTGCCAGTTCATTTATCGTGAGCTTTATCTATGTATCAATGATAGATGCATCGTTTTATTCAGGTGATTTATCTCAAAACTCGATTGTAATCTCAAATCAATTATCTGGCATCGCTTTTTAAATGAAATAGCATCTTGTTCATCGGCCACTCATTTTTGGACATCTACAGTGGTCCAACCACTGGTGGTGAACTCGGACAAAGCGAGGAACATTTTTCATGAACACAAGGTACAGATACTTCATGTTTAAATGCGCGTTTAAAAACCAGTTTTACTAGTTTGAGCATGTACACAACGATTTGCACGTGTTTATCCGCCCAAAACAATATGGAAGAATCGGAGAGACACTTAGAGGCTATTGTCAGTTTTGTTATTTTATTTCTCTGACTGATTCTGAAGTTGGTATTACGATTCTTGGGGTAGAAGTTTTTTTCCGATGTGAAAATCGTAGTTAACGTTTTTTGAAGGGGACTTGTACGGTTTATTTATGATACCGTGAACATTTTCAATGGCTGTTAGAATAGGGAACGATTTTATCCACTTAACCGTGACGTAATTTCGGACAAACAATTAGTATTTCGTGTGTGTTGTTATAAAATCTCGCAACTACGGCTTGATTCATGCCGTAGTTACGAGATTTTATAACAACATCCACGGTTTATCAATATATAACTGTAGACCGATTCTATTTTAACCACAATATTCATTACCATTGCAATGACTTTTGTCCTAACAATAGAATGGGTTTTCGGTTAAATATGGATAAATCGTAGGTGTTGTTATAAAATCCCGTAACTGCAGCTTCAATAAAGTTGAGTTTGTGACGTTTTAGATTTACGCCGACGAAGCACTAGCGTTTGTCCGAAAAAACGTCACTAGGTCTATATATACCGTAGTAGATAAAATTTATTCTTTTTCAAAGACGAATTAATGGTATACAATAATCATTTCCAAAACAATAGGCCTATCTGGTATTGCAGCCCCCAATTAGAAGGCTTTCAGTAATGACCACCATATAGATAGTGCTTCGTTTGCCCGTCTGTCCGTTTTTCTACCCGTCCGCCAATTTGTCTAGCTGACTGCTCTAGATGTCAAAATACATTGATTTTATATGTTGAGAAGTTAAAATGTGTGTACTAATTAAGAAAATATTAAAGAAAAAATATTAAGAAAAAAGGAGCCAAATTATTTTCAGTATAGATCTATTCTTCTTTTGATTCAATGTTTGCTATACGCACTTCAACGTCAATTACACAAAACGTGGGAACGACGTCGTATTGTTTGGCGGCGATGTTATAAAGTCATGAAAACAAATCATGAGCGTAAACTTATGTTTCAGGAGAAATGTAGTGAGACGTCTTTTTTTAACATTTTATCTTTAAGAAATCTAAAATATTGAAACAAATGGATTTAATTATAGTAGCACAAATATACTCCCCGTCATAAGAAAGTAGCCACATGTCTAATGCAAATGGTCGCCAATTTTAGGATTATTCATAAATGTGTACCGAAATAAATACAAGATATTGAAGCATGGCAAGTAAATCGAAAACAGTCGAATTACCCCATTAATTAGACTGTTTTCGATTTACTTGCCATGCTACAATTTTGAGACGATTCCAACACATCCAACGTCTACACGTGACGTCATTCCGACAAGACAACCATTATCGGAACGACTACCTGTCAAATCGACAGAAAAAGGCAAACGTTACAGATAGGCTAGATTGCTTCCTGAGTTGAGTTCTATCAGCAGTAGAGGCTGATTAACGGATTAGACCATCCGTTTCAGACGTCTTGCGATACCCATAGTCTTGCTACGATGTTATTGACAACATTACCTTCAGTGGGTTAGACAGCATCTATTGTTTTCTAAGGACAATTGCATAGCATGTAATTAGCATAACACCAACGGTGTTCACACTCGAAAATGTCTTGTAAAAGCGAATCTTATCCTTATCCACTTTCAGGAATTGTTACGGTAATAACAAGTATAGTAATACATTGACAATTATTGAAAGTAAAAGATTAAATGTGCATTTGTAAAATTTTATTCATGTACCGTATGCAGTCAAGGTGTTAATTGAAAAGGAAATGCACACAGTTAACTTTTCCCGTTAGTATACTTTAGAATGCATGCCCGTAGAAAGCAATTCCATATGGGCCCTGTCTGGGCCAGTGTCTAATATTGGGGGGGGGGGGGGGGGGCTAAATTAGATTTGCCATAAGTTTTAAATGTGAAATGATGAAAATTCGGCATTTTTGCCAACTATGGGGGGGGGGCGGCTCCAGAGTCCCCCTGTTCGTACGGGCCTGGGATGTGTGAAACAGTGGATCCTCCTTAGAATAAATGGTGATAATGGTAATGACAAACATTACTGTATAGATCTGGAAACGTTCATTTAGGCTTTTGCGACCAACATGGATCCAGATCAGACTTTGCATGTGCACTGTCTGATCAAGATCCATCTTGTTCTCATTTAATAGCTTATTCTCCACCTGTACCAAATTTAAGAAGGCATAACGAAAATCTTACCGGTGAAACTCCAAGGTAACGATAAAAATGATGATTATTATTATGATGATGATGATGATGATGATGATGATGATGATGATGATGATGATGATGATGATGATGATGATGATGATGATGATGGTGATGATGATGTCATCTAATTGTCATCACCTGTCTGTAATTTATCTGAAAGGGGAGTTAGGCAGTACAAATTGATATATATTGAAACAAGTACCTGGTGCTCGAATTTGATGCCGGAAATCTATGGTTAGATGCTCAAATCAGTGCGATATTACCGAATAAATGTTTAAATGTGCCGTTAAGTCCAGTGCAATCGATTAATTTATCAAACATGTGGTCATAAAACACCGTAGCTGGAAAAGATAACATCGCAAACATGCTGTAACGTTGCCACGAAGAAACCGCACAATGATTTTCTATGACATGACACCAAAAACTGCCATTTACAGCCTTTATTTGTACATTTATATGTCTTTTTTGTTTACTTGCAATGCAAGTTGATAAACATAAACAGTGATATCGTACCATTTCGTTCGGGCGATTAAGATCAACCCACATGATCTCAATATGCGCTTTGTGCACTTGCAATCCGTTTATAACATTTGAAAATAATGATCGATAAAACTGATATTTTCGTGCGTATTATAAATCATATCTACATACCTTAGTAACTTCCATTTGAGTGCATCCTTTAAAAAAAAAACGGAAAGAGAAGTAAAACAAAATACCACGTGTATTGTTTACAAAAATCCGGATGTGACATGAAGTATCTGTACCTTGTGTTCATGAAAAATGTTCCTCGCTTTGTCCGAGTTCACCACCAGTGCCAACGCTAATCTGATATTTATAAACAAACCTTTGACCTATAAAAACATGTTATTATATAGAGACTGACGTGCAAATCGTCTTATCAACATAACATCCAAATAGTGATTATCACGCTATGGGAGCCTGACCAGGGGCACCTATTTTTTCGAGCAAACAAAATGGCGGACAAGGAAGTGGATTCTGACGGTCCCAGCAGTTATTTGGACGTAAGTTGTTTTTTTTTGTCCTATAACACCAACTTCGAAGCATAAATAGGTCGGTTTATGATTCAACTTTGTTATTGTCTTTGTCTTTAGCTCATCGGACTTGTATACATAACGTAAAAGATAAGCAAACGTGATAAAGAGGCGTTGCTCGTGAATTATGCATATATTTGTCCACCTTATAAATGATTAAAAGAAATAAAACAGATATTTAAGGTACACGTTATATTATCAAAATTACACTGACTACATTATTCTTTGAAAATCCAAAAGCCTAAGGATGATCGCAAATGTTACAATTGGAATATTGATGTTTTTATTCACTGTACGGAGACCAAAATTTCCCCCGAACACGTGCATTACAGTACCGATTTTTTTGAGTCTTACTGGACGAGTATTCGGATTAAATTAATTTCATTTACGGATGATTTGAGTTTATTTCTGTACGCGTGTTCGGAGCGTTTTATACATTTGTAGAAGATAGAAATCTTTGGTGTTAATCAGTTTAGATATTTAATTCCACATTTGTTTCTCTTACCACCAATCCTTATGATGATACAGTGATTGGAATTCTTGGTTGGAACACGTCAAATTCAAGTCGTCAGCCGGATTGCGTTACTCAATGGTTCAATTTGAGCGCAGTAATAATGCCCCTTTCGAAGAAAATGAGGGTATATTGTTTTGCAAGTGTCCGTCGGTCGGTAGCACGGTAGGTCGATCGGTTTGTTGGTCGGTCTGCCTGTAGACCAAACCTTGTCCGGAGCATAAGTTGAAAGGTATTAAGGTAGAAGACCCATAATGAAAAACACCACTTTCTAGCGATGCGAAATGCATCAAATTACACACACTTGTAAATACACTTCACATAAGTTGATTCACCCTGCCGGATTTCAAGATTATGCTTCAAGAAGAAAATAATTTACAAATATCATTTTACTCTATATCCATATGCAAGGGAGGTAATTTTGAACATTTTTGTCAAATGTTTTCATAAGTATGCATGAATTCAAAATTTTAAACCGTACAAAATGCTTATGTTTATATTTGGAATGGAAATGTAACACAGTTTAGGACATACTGGCATTTTTCAAATTTTGCCTCTGGCTCTTTGGTGCTAATTATGGGTCTTCTTCCTTAAAGGTAGAATCAACACACCAAAAAGGTTGATAGATCTCATTATGGAGAGGTGCAGTGCACAAAACAGTCACTCTTCCGATCATATTTTTTAGTTATTGTCCTTTGTTGATTTTCGAACTCAAGTATTGTCCGTAGCATTACTCAAAGAGTATGCAAGGTAGAGAAATGAAACTTTATATGTGGACAGATCTCACAGGTATGGACAGATGCACTGAAAAAGAACCACAACTCTGTC
Organism: Fragum sueziense; assembly: GCA_963680895.1. Taxonomy (NCBI): domain Eukaryota; kingdom Metazoa; phylum Mollusca; class Bivalvia; order Cardiida; family Cardiidae; genus Fragum; species Fragum sueziense. The sequence continues at coordinate 36,519,028 of OY804598.1, read as the reverse complement.
GTTCATATTCTTAGCGTTATTGTCATTGTACGGCGCTCTGCAAGCGCCGTACAATATGGCATGCTACAGGAGCTTTATTGTATCGCGCCTATGGCGCGATACATATTGTGGTATACATATTCTAATTTTAGAAATTACGTCATGAGGGATAATTATTTGTACTTGAAAGTCGTATATATAACCTACACATAAACTGTTTACACGGTATAATTTTTCAAGCAGTACTATAAGTATACATTGAAGTTCGTTTAATCTCAGACCACGCTGAAAATTCGTGTAAACCAAATTCTAGTATAGTTTTATACTTTGCATAGAAATGGAAAGTCCCTACATCCGGTGTGCCCATGGTGGAAATGTATTTTTCCTATCCGTTTAAATGCAAAGCATTTATGCATACCATTTCGAATCGCAATAAGAAATCAAAGAACGAGAAGTACCTTACTATTGAATGACCGCTACATGTTCAATTTGGACTGGTCAACTTGCATTGTTACAAGGGATCGTCTTATCTGACTAGATATGTGTATTGCTAGTAGAACAAATGGGTTTTCTCAAGCGTTTTTCAAAATTGCATTACAATGTGAATTCCTACTTTCGGTTTAGCCATGGCCTATCCGATTCGCTGCATCGCTTCCTAAGAAATCAAAGCACGATAAAAACTTAAGTATTGAATGAACACTGCATGTACAATTTTGGATGATTAGATTCCATATTTTCAAGGGATCGTCTGAACTAAATAGGCATGTGTATAACTAGTAGAACAAATAGGTTTTCTCAAACTTTTTTTTCTAAAAATTACAAACTGTTAGGGGTTTTCACATAAAAGAACAACTCAATTTTTATGTATCAACAGTTTTTGACTGGATGGATTTCAAAACCGTTCAAAAGAATACTTTATGCTCAATCAATTCGCCGCCACAATCAAAACTTTAGTCTTGTACTTTTTGTTACACTCTGGTATACTCCGTAAATATTGACCTGAACCTGTTGAATATGTAATGAGTAACTGTGATGCGAAATAAACGTTCTTCGATGCATATTGACACGAGGAGCACGTGCAGAATACAAAGTCCCTATTCTTATGTAAACTATCGACGCTGCTCGACAGTGAGGATTGCTGGCAAGTATTGATTATTCCGTGTCACTATTACTCATTGCATATTCAGAGGGTTCAGGTCAATATTTACAGACTATAAATCTCCTTGTATGTGTGACGTGTCGCTCGTTCTTTGTGTGTTTGTGTGTGTGTGTGTGTGATAAGTACAAATACAGGTCCCGATTTATGACCTGGCAGAGATGATCTGCCGGGTGAATTATTGAGACATATTCGTGGTATTGTTTGAATTGTGTTACAGCTTAAATCTTAAAGGGGGAATAGCACTTAAAATCATGCAAATTTTCCGAGAACTTCGTACAAAATAAATATGTATTATGAAAATATGGCCTTTAAATTGCATCTATGCCAAATCTTAGCTTTCTATCTTGTGTATTCGCTAGGATGTCGACGGATTTAAAACCCCATATGTTCCATTATTGTAAATATTATGCCCGGGACAAAAAATCATGGGGTTTTAAATCTGTCGACATCCAAGCCAATACACAAGGTAGAAAGCTAAGATGTGGCATATATGCAATTTAAAGACCAGATTTTAATAACATATATTTATTTTTTTGTACGAAGTTCTCGGAAAATTTGCAAGATGTTAAGTGTTATTCCCCCTTTAAACATTCCTTATATATTTGGCTTCATTTAAGCGGCTGGTAGTTGTCACTTTATATGGCATTTCTGTATTTCTTTTTTTTTACATTTAATTTATTGCTCCGCCGGACAAAAGTAATAAGGATCATATCCGTGGCATTGTGGCTGCTGTGCGTTCGTTCATCTATGTCTGTTATCATAAACGTTTCCTATTCCTGCTGTTATCAAAGCATTTATAGATTCCATAGACTAAGATTAGCATGCACTCTGATCTATTCAACACAGCCTGTTCTCTATTGAATGTTTATACGAACAAATAAGCTATAGTGGTCAAAATGTTCCGGTTTGGAAAATTTACTTGATACGATTTTTATATTCAGAAGGCTAATGGATAAACAAGTACTTTTTTTCTATTTCATTAAAGTATTTTTCTGTACTAGTATTCTGACCAAAGGCTAGCGGGGCTTATGCCACGGTCCTGTTTCCGGTGTGCGTTCATGTGAAAACTTCTCCAAAATTACTAGGCCAGTTTCAATCAAGATTCAAACAGGAATCCTCTAACACAGGAATCTAACAGGAATCATCCTTGCATGGAGCCTTTCTTTCGAATTGTTTTTGTTTTCCTTTGTTTTTGTTTTGTTTTTTATTTTTTTGAAAAAAAGATCATAGTGAACTGTGGTTACTATGGTGAACTTTCAATTTTTTTTGTGTGTGTGTCTTTTTTTCTTTCTTTTTTTTTTCCAAAAAATAATTTCACGGATAAACGATTCAGGACCATCTTGGCCCTAATTCCTTGCTGAAATATTCGGTTTCCTTTCTTCTTTAAGTTAATTTTAATCGCCATTTATTCAACTGCAACATTTAACTGCTTCCGTGGCTTAGTGGTTAGGACGTCCGCCTTGGAAGCGGGAGGTCGAAGGTTCGAATCCCGATGGAAGCCGGACTGCCGGATTAGAACTGATGTGACCGGTTGGTGAGCCGCCAGCTAGTTAATTTAATGGTTACCGTAGACCCATCTCTGCCAGACGCCCGGCATCATGAATGGGGAATCGGGAGGTACTGCGTATTGAGAAAGAGAGTGTCTCATAAGCCAAACCTGGCTGGCCCTTTATATAGGGGTGACACTATAATAAACAAACCTTTTTAACACTTTTGTATTTGCTTACACCCCCTCCTATGTTGTTTAAGGTTTACGAACTGAGAATGAAAACACCACTTTCTAGCCATACGAAAGGCATCAAATTACACACACTTATAAATACACTTCACATAAGTTGATTCACCATGCCGGATTTCAAGATTATGCTTCAAGAACAAAATAGTTAACAAATATTAGATCTATTTTACTCTATATTCATATGCAAGGGAGGTAATTTTGAACATTTTTGTCAAATATTTCCATAAGTATGCATTAATTTAAAATTCTAAACCATACAAAATGCTTATATTTGTATTTGAAACAGAAATGTAACACAGTTTAGGAATTACTGGCACTTTTCAAATTTCGCCTCTGGCTCTGCATTTCATTCTCAGTTCGTAAACCTTAATTAATGTATAATCTGGCTGGACACACAAAAATGGAAATTATAAACTAGCACAAGCATATGCAGACATGCAATCCTATTTCGGTTTTCACTGCATGTTGACTTAACCTGACACTTGTACCATTTTATTCACTACTTTGGTATAATTTTTTAAGCGCGATACAATTCATTTTGCTGTACATTACAGCAATATTTTACTTGTCACTGGAGGTGTAAATTGTACAAGGACATGGAGTAATGAACAGTTGCGCGACTGTTCATTACTACATTTTGGCCGAATTCGATTGGCGATAGTTCGGGCTATACAGTGTGGCTGTTCCGTCTATTTTATTCAACATAATTCTTTGTTTGTCTCAACACTTTTTGTTTTCTGTTTTCATTCGTGCTAAATGCGTCGATTTCTTGACCACAAAAGTTCGTTATGTTGCCGGTTGAAAACATGGAATATATAAAACGTGTAAGTGTAGGAAGTTTCTCAAAATGAAACATCGATGGAAAACAACTCAAATATTCTTACTGCGTAGAAATGTTTTGGGCTAATTTGATACCCGACCTGGTCGATAGGATACATTTTGGTCAATCAATTTAGCGCCGTACCACCATGTCGTCTTGTTTATTGCTTTGTATTCTTAAGTTTTGTCCTGAGCATAACTCAAAAAGTGTGTTAGGTAGAATAATGAAACTTCATAGGTGGATAGATCTCACTATGGAAAGATGCAGTGCACAAATATCGTTAGTCTACCGATCCTATTTTTTGCAGTAATTAGGTTTTTTCATCTAAGACCCCCCCCGCACACAACAGCCTCCGGAAGTCGTCCTTGGAGTCTTAAAACGCCGCTCAAACATTTAGTATTTGCTATTTTAGTAACAATACTCTCGAACCCAAAACGATTTAGTAACGATACTCTCGAACCCAAAGCATGACGTGCATACGGAATCAACAATGAAACGCGGAACGATTGACTGTAAATCCAATAAAATAACCATCTTACCGGCTATTGACGAATACATTCAATTGCATAGTTTTTGTCCCACTTAAGGTTTACGAACTGAGAATGAAAACACCACTTTCTAGCCATACGAAATGCACCAAATTACACACACTTGTAAATACACTTCACATAAGTTGATTCACCAGGCCGGATTTCAAGATTATGCTTCAAGAAGAAAATAATTTACAAATATCATTTTACTCTTTGTTCATATGCAAGGGAGGTAATTTTGAACATTTTTGTCAAATATTTCCACAAGTATGCATTAATTCAAAATTCTAAACCATACAAAATGCTTATGTTTGTATTTGAAATGGAAATTTAACACAGTTTAGGAATTATGGGCACTTTTCAAATTTCGCCTCTGGCTCTGCATTTCATTCTCAGTTCGTAAACCTTAAAACTTCGCTTTATCGCTGCATATTGAATGCGCGTGCTCTTTATCGCTGTACATTGAATGCACGTGCGTCGTCACTGTTTTCTCCGCATATTTAGGGAGCCTCGTTTTGATAATGTCTATATGTGACTAGTTTTAGTAACAATTCTCATGTATTCACTTGTATAACCTACATTCACTGGCAGTGAACTCGGCCAAAGCGTGGAATGCTTTTTTCGCGATCATAATATAGTATTCCGTCGGTGTTGTTATAAAATATCGTAACTACGGCTTTGATAAAGCCGTATAGACCCACACGCAAAATTTGACAGTGACGTAGTTTTGTGTTTACAGTTTCTAAACCAATAAACTCTTCTCATTTGTACCGTTTACAATGTGCACGTGATAAATGAACAGGTTGATTGGTTGTAAACGATTAACACAAAAATGCGTCACTGTCAATTTTTGCTTGTGGATTTTTAGTTACGAGATTTTAAAACAACACAGACGGTTTGTCAATACACATCGGTTTACCCGGTCTATTTTTAGAACAAATTCATTGTTATTAGAAAAACTATCCGATCAGATCTTTAAACTGACATTTAAACGCAAAATATCTGTACCCTGTGGTAGCGAAAAACGCCCCTCGCTTTGGCCGAGTTCACCACCAGTGACATTGACGAGTTGCACAATATATATATTTTTTATCAAACGTCTAAAGGACATTATGGCAATAAAGAATTTAAATCCTAGGTAGACAGAGAAGAGAGGGCGAGATAAAGGAGAGACGGACATACAGAGGGTATCACACGGAAATACATATAATACATAGGCTAAGAGAAATACATATAAGGATGAGAGAAATACATATAAGGATGAGAGAAATACATATAAGGACTCAAAGATTTAATGATGCTGTAGGCCCTACATACCTTTTTGTAACTTTTGGTCGTGTTAAAACAATCGAGCATCCAAGAATGCTTCTTATTTCCACATCAAAATAAAGATTTCACGAATGGAAAATTTTGGATTACGTAAAATTACACCGACCATGGAAACAAACTATGCAAGACAATTATATATACATAGTATTTTATACGTATTTACAACAGTCTTCCATCAACCCATGTCCAAAAATATACATGAATGGAAACTTTTACGGCTCGTGCAAGACATACACGGTTGACTGCGAACGAAATCGCATATTTGTATTGTTATTGGTTTAGACATATTGATGGAATGAGTGGGATTTAATGCTTAATTAACACGGTGGGTAACCCACGTGACTTCTGGGAAGCGTTCACACCAAAAAATCGTCCACTTCAAGGTATGTTTTAATTAATTTCTCAGCTTATAGGCTAAGGATTTTGACGAGATGCAGCGCACGGAACGCGCCTTTGAGAGGGCTATTCTGGGCTCTAACTCACTCTTCTCCAAATCCAGTGGTTTCTTCAAACAATCGAACAAAAATATTTGTAAGTGCAAAACGAAAGTGGGAAGCGTTCACATGCACCGAAGAAAACTTTCGCTTGAATGTTTGAGGAAACCAAAGGATTCGGAGCAGAGTGAGTTACAAACGGGAATAGCCCTCTAAAACGCGCGTTCCGTGCACTTTATCTCGTCAAAATTAATAGAGTTTAAGCTGAGAAATTAAACAAAACATACCTTGAAGCGGACGATTTTTCGGTGTTAACGCTTCCCAAAAAACACGTGGGTTACCCACCGTGATTAAACTACACGGTAATATCGCGGCGACTGGAGCACCTGACTGCGCTATTGCCGCGGCCTGGTATCTACAAAATGTTCGATGAGAATGGGTGAAATGCCTCTTTCGGCACTATGTTACATTAATGAAAAATAAAGCTAAAACGCCTTACCAATAGATTCGGTCTTTTCGTAATTCCGGTAATACAGAGTTGTCGTTCCTGCGGGACGGTATATTTACTTCCATTTGCCTGTTTGACAAGCGGCATTTTTAATATTTTCGTAAATTCAATGAGTAATTAAATGAAAATGATTTTTATTGTAACTTAAAAATGGAATCTAATAATACCTCTGCACCTTCCATCATTTTTAGATCGTTTGGAGATCTATAACAAAAGAAATCTCCCATAATCCGATGATACGTTATCATTGAAAAAAATTTTCCCCGTGGCGTGCCTCAAATCAGGCGAGTGTCGATTTGTGACGTCATGACTTTGCATTGCTTACTCTTGTCATATGACGTCATAGAAATAAAAAGAGGGGCAACTTTGGGGGAAAACATACATGTATATACATGAACGCCATGAGCGAGTTTTTTCAAACAAATATTTTGTAACTGTTTGTAAGAACATTCCGCTCCACACGGTTTTCCACTGTCGGAAAACGATTAAAATCGGAAAAAAATAAGTGAATGTTAAAGCACAGAAAATATTGAGGAAAGAGGCGATATTTCTGACTATCGTCAAATTGCTTCCTTTTTCTCAATGTTTTTCCAAACAATCTACTGAGGTCAAATACAGGACTTACGAAAAAAAATGAAGAATTCGTATTTAAATGTGCCGAAAAAATGACGGATTTTTTAAACCCTTACCCAAACAACAAAATATTACCCTTTCCAAATTAAGTCTTGCTAATTGTCAGAATGATTAGACTGATTTTGCTATTTTGTGGGCATCAAAACAAATAATTAGATAGGAAAGGCTTAACATAATAAACCATCATTTCAAATTTAATTCAAATTTTAAGCAGGCTGTAGACTATGATACGTAGATCCACTAAGAAGAACAGTTTTGTGTAGAGGACCCTTGTGTAGATTGTACGACGTAGAATAGGAACTATTGAGGAAAAGCAAAGTCAGCATGTTTTTCTCTCCTCTCAAAACCTTGCTATTTCGTTCAAGTAGATCTATGTAATTCATTGTTTGTTCGTTAAAGCTTCCCCAAACAAGACCTGGTTTTACTTAATAGAAAATACTTTGGGAAACATTTTGGCAAAATGTAAGAGCATCCTGATAACCAGCATTTTCTCCTTCTGTCTCAATAGACTAGATCTACTTTGATATGTTAAGCGTTTAGTGTGTTGGGACTATGTTGTGATGGGTTTTTTCTTTCTTCTCTCCGCTGAGGTTCCTTTGTTGGTATCTCCCAACGATCTACGCGTTTCGGCTAATACTGTCTCTCAGACTCGGGTATGCCTAGGCCAGATACGATGTTTGGTTCTAATTCTTGCGACAATAAACACGAATCCAAGCTCGTCTTGCATTTGCCTCTTTCGATATAGTTTGTGCAGTTCAAAATTTCCAATTCTATCCGCAAAATTATGGCATTTATGAACGCAGTAGCGGTTCTTTCCCACCGATAGCGCTTATTTACATTGACACCGGAAGACGGTATACCGTCCCGCATGAACGACAACTCTGTAACGACGGAATTACGAAAATCCGGAATTCCTGTATTTCTAGCACAACTACCTTTGATGTTTTCGAAAATCTAGCTACTCATACCACTTAGGTTTAAGATTGTCCACACATTTGGCAGGAGACTGTGACCAGTTTCATCAAAAGATATAAGGCGTATTTATGTCTTAAGTACCAATATCTTACAGTCTTCACGCTTAGGAAAGGAGTCAGGTATCGCCCCTTCCATCAAGTCCTAGGTTATTTGATTGTTGTTTCGTAAGACGTTAGTAAGTCAGAAATACGTCTTCAATGTTTTGATGAAACAAGTACCAGATGTCACAGAAGATATATGCCGCGCCCTAGGATCGAAACCGGGATATCAAATTTGAAAAAGCAACCCGGTGCCATTTTTGCGATAACCGCGGTCATATATATTGAATACTATTTCAAAGACATGTTTCATTTTTAAATCAATAAGTCGATTTCGTGAATAATACGCTTTGATGAGTAGGTTCTATATTATCTTTTTAGTTTATTTGTTCATTTATTTCATCATTAAGTCAGTGCCTTTGACTAGAGATAGCTTAATTCGCACGAGCGAGTTCCAAAAAACTATATTAACCCTTTTCAAAACACGACCTGGTTTTGACGTTCCTAACAAAAAAGGCTTGAACAAACATTGGGGCAAAAGAGGAAATATTTATAACCAGCATTTCCTCCTTTTGCATCAATAATTTGTATGCTTTAATTTACACTAATTCAATATTTTTCAACATCAATTTTGTGGTAAACATCTACTTTCGAATTGAAATTTACGCTTTGGAAAAGGGTTAGAATAATGTAAATGCGCATTTAGGTTGACTTGTTGAAGAGATTTAATCCTTAATTGAGTTGATTAACTGAAAATGTTGACCAGTAGAATATACGTCTCTCAGTTTTCAATTGCTCGATTAACCCGTCCAGAAAAAACTGGAATTTCCAAACTAAAATCGTGTAAACAATGAACGAACTACCCATACAGTGGATTGTGACATTGCTCGGGAAAAAAGTTCAGTTTTTCTTGTACAGTAGTTTCGTTTTTTTTTTTTCGTTTTTCTCTGATGATACACATCTCTCACGACTCAGAGTTACACAAAGGCTCTGTCATACAGATATCTATGTCCACACACGAAAATAAAACCAACAGAAACAGTAAAGTGTGATTTTTGATTGATTCATTAAAGCATTTCTCGCTTAAAATGATGAGCACATCACATCGTGAAGATTGTCGGCACAATTTTAGATAATCTAAAGATTAATAAGTCCATTTAAGAATCAAAAGTGGTAAAGCAACATATGTAGTCAAATATTAATGAGTATGAACGTGCAAAGTTGAGTATAAATGTGACAAATCTTCCTTTGTTTGCAGCATCTATTTCTTGCAGGTTTGTTATGTCCGCCATTTTTGCTCGAAAAAATAGGTGCCCCTGGTCAGGCTCCCATAGCGTGATTATCATCGATATGATTTCGTTTTGACCATTATACCGTATAATTAGTAAATGGATATAGCTTTTCTTGTTTGGCGGGAATCTGAATAACGTGGGAGCACTATACAGTTGTCCATCCTTTGTGGGAACTCGAGAAGAATCCAAAACAAAATAGAATTGACCTTCAGCCCCCAGTGAGGATCGAACTCACGACCCCTGGTTTACAAGACCAGTGCTCTAACCACTGGGCTATGGAGGCTACATCAAGCTATTTGATGGTTTCAGAAAAAGAATCAAACAATACTTTAACGTGTAAATTTCGCTATGTCCTATCAATGCAACAATGGTAACATCTGCGTATTTAATTGCAATATGCTCCGTTTTTTATTTGTCGAACGAACCTTAATCTATATAAAACAAGCATTCTGAAGTATTGCAAAACAATACCAAGTCCCCTTCCGGCTTTATATATGCGTTTAGAAAAATAAGTCCAAAATATTTCTAAGTCCAGCATCCGTATATTCCTAAAAAATCACTGGGCCATAACGGAACTCAAACTTGCTATTTATCTCATCAATATGTGTTTATATACCAAAAATCAGCTCAATACCTGCAAGCGTTTAGAAAAAAATTCTGGAAAACTGTGATTTCCCAATAATTTTCTAAGTCCAGCATCCGTATCTTCCTCAAAAATCACTGGGCCGTAACGGAACTCAAACTTGTTCTGTATCTCATCAATATGTGTTCATATACCAAAAATCAGCTCAATACCTGCAAGCGTTTAGAAAACAAAGTATGGAAATCTGTAATTTCCCAGGAATTTTCTAAGTCAAGCATCCGTACCTTCCTAAAAATCACTGGACCGGAACGAAACTCAAACTTGTTCTGATACTCATCAATGCAGGTCCACATACCAAAAAAATCAGCTCAATAGCTTCCCCCGTTTAGAAAAAAAGTCTGAAAAACTAATTCACCGGACTGAGGGACAGACAGATGGACGGAAGGACAGAGTGCAAACCTAAAGTCCCCATTTGGCTTCGCCGGTAGGGGACTAATAACGACTTCGTTTTTGACGATCGCGCGCAAAATATGTTGTAAAAACATTTAAAGAAAATGATGGTCTGCTGTAAAAGCCAGAGAGAGATTGTTGTCCATTAAAATCTCGATTCGATTGTTTGTCTAATGACGGTAAGTTTTTTTATGGTAAATGATTTTTTTCAGTTTTTTTTCTTTAAGAACTGTTCAATGCTTATAACGTTTGTAGCTAAAGATATGATAACGTAATCCCGTCGAGGCCCGAGTTTAGATGCGAATTGCTGTCGTAATAACAGTGGTTGATCATATCGTAGTAAAACGAAGTACACTATGATCAATAGAAAGAGAATATGTATTGTCATGCATTTTTAATAGGAAGCTGTATAAGCGTTCGACTATAAATAATAGTTGTATCACAAAAAGACGTTATTATCTTCTGACTGAAGATAAATATGTGACAGGGACTTTCAATGTACAGGTTATAATGCGTTAGATCTTATGGCCAAGATCTTTTTGGCATCATACATTATGGCATTCAGCATGAAGGGGCTTATCATAAATATTTCAAGAATTAGAAGGAAAAAGGAACAATCAGCGTTTGCGCCAATGTGTGGTCCATTGTACTCTTTTCACTATCTACACTATGTATTTTTGGTACAATTAGAACAGAAGACACATGAGTTGGTGCTCTCGATTTAGTACATTACCTGGTGAAACGTGGTAGCAATGTAATAGAAAGTCAAAGAGGGCACAATCATAGTCCGTGAGCTACGAAAGACCGGTGCAAACTCCACAGTACATTCAATCTATAGTCAAGATGTTATATTTGATATCCTCGGACATTAGTGTACAGTTGATCATTTAACGTTATATTCTATTGAAAAACTCAAAGAAGTGCGTTTATTCCGTCACATTAAGCAACTGACGAATCATCCTAGAGAGCTTGACATGTATGGCAGCTCATAACCGTGTTTGCTAATTGGCTTAGGTGGAATACCGTTAAGTAATCTACTTCACATTGACAGGAATGATGACCTCAGTTGTCATATTTGCCATTTAGCCTCGCACTTCCGATGATGAGGGTTTTGAAAGAAATGTTTTACAAGAACATCAGTAAAAGATGGTGGAACGCGCATGGAAACCTATCCAATACAATACTTTAGCTGTAGATGTAAATGAGATTTGTCAACAGACAAAGTAAGGAAATACACGAGTCTACATTTTTTCAATGACGAAGTCATCGCCCACATGCTGCAATGGTTAGTAGAAACACCTTCAGGAAATCACTATTTTGCGAGGTTTAAATTTTATTATAGTTTTCTCTTCTTGATATTCAAGCACTGTAATCAATGTACTATTATATTTTGGTGACATTACGGAATTATTTCAGAATTAATGAAAAAAAGGAAGGATACATTACTTGTATACATGTTTATCAAAAGATGTTTCATATTAAGTTAAATTGGAGTTTTGCGTTTTCATCGTAATAATGCTATATTCTTATTTTCATTTCGGGCCCATGTTTGTATGTTAACGAATTGTCACCACATTTTAACAGATATAACCAAAAACACAGCGTCGCTATCATTTTGTGGAATAACTAGGGACACAAAATCTACTTAAATGTTATTGAGGAGAAAAGACCATGGTATTTATAGTGTAATTAAGGGAAATGGTCTTATTCATTGTATGTGACACCATGGGAACGACATACATACAGTCGGATAAAAGACAATGCTATTCTATTACAGATCCTGTGTTACATGTACCTGTACCTGTAGTAAATACAAAAGTACTTTGAAGATCTTTGTGAAATTGAACTTTGATACTGCATTATCTGCCCGTATCTTATAATAATTCTAAAAGATCTAAACTAAAAGTATGTACTGAAGGCAACTTTATAACACACCATATTATCGTTGAGAACACAGGCGTCATTTTATCAATTTACCATTCATCATCTAGTGCATTAGAATGTCTTGGAGCTTTAGCGATTAAACAATATTTATTGATAATCATGGAAAAGCGTCCTTATCTCGCACTCATATATCAATATATCACAATAATTCCGTACAATATTTATTCTCATCTATAATTCATCCGTCAAATCTACGCACTTGAATCATGGCTTTGATTGAGTAAGAAACAACCCACAGAAATAACTGGCGATAGGTTGCTTAAAATATTCAAGTAAATGTTTATCGAACGATTTTCGAAGGAATTACAGCAAGTGACAGAATGCGAACTTTAACAATGTGGTATGAAATAGAGGATAATCGTTTGTTTCAGTGTAAGATCGATTTATATTTCAATGAGTGAACAACAAAAGCTTTTTTTTATGAGTGGCGAAGCCACGAGTGAAAATGTAGCTTTCGTTGTTCGCGAAATGAAATAGAAATCGATCTTACTAAAAAAACAAACGATTATTCTATTTCTTTAATGCAAAAAGTAGACAAAACGCAAAACGTTTGTGACAGATTTTCTTAAAATGCGTCATTTTGCACGTGACTGGTATGCAACGCTTATGATGACGTCACCTATTTGACCCGGGTTATATAACGCCAGATAGGGCAAAATAAACGTAAGCGGGGCACAAGTTTTTGATAATTTACTCGATAGGCGTTGAGTTTATCAAAATGATAATCTAAAGTAATTTCCCGATAACCAACCGAAAAGCATCAAAGAATTTATTGATATTGAGGTGGAAAAAATATATGTAATTAAATAGAGGATAATCGTTTGTTTCAGTGTAAGATCGATTTATATTTCATTGAGTGAACAACAAAAGCTTTATTTTCACGAGTGGCGAAGCCACGAGTGAAAATGTAGCTTTCGTTGTTCACGAAATGAAATATCGATCGATCTTACACGAAAAACAAACGATTATTCTATTTCTTTAATGCAAAAATTAGACAAAATGCAAAAATCTTATGACAAATTTTCCTAAAGCGCGTCTTTTTGCACGTGACTGCTATGCAACGTTTATGATGACGTCACTTATTTGGCCCGGCTTATATAACGTCAGATAGAGTGAAATGAACTAAAGCGGGGCTCAAATTTTTTGATAATTTCACTGGATAGGCGGTGAGTTTATCAAAATGATAATCTACCGTTATTTCCCGATAATCCACCGAAAAGCATTAAAGAAGACAGCGTAATTCTTTTTGTTTTATTTTTTGGATTGATCGATTTAAAGGGAATACCGCGCTGGTTATCGATTTTTTCTCAATATTCTTATGTTAATGACGTCGAAACCAGTATTGTTTGGGGGATATACTTCCGCGAATGAAGCAGAGAAGCATTTCTACAGCAACGAATAATGTTTTTTCTTTCTCGAACGTACGTGTTATAAGTGTAATCGAATAATGAATAAAATTGAGTAATGTAAGATTTATAGATGGGACAATATTCTAAACACATAGTTTATCGCCCATTTTATTCGATTCCATCTCTGTCTATTAAATATACTGAACAAAAGTGAAAACGCTACACCTACTTTGCTTGTCATATTTCTTCTAAATAAAACAAGTAAAAAAATCAATGACTTGGCTGTTCCAAGCACAAAAAGTTTTGTGGATCTTAATTACGACGATGAAAAACGAACGCTTTTAATGTGACAGGGGTCTGTTTTTCAGGTGTACAATTTGAACCATAATTTTGCACAATTTAAACCATCAGAAATCCTAGCAGAAGAATGTAAACTATGCCGGACTGCACAGAATGGCAGTCTGACAAGTTATCAGTCAGGAAATGTAAAGAAGCTTGCATAACATTGTTTCAGCGTTTAGAAAATGATGTTTGAAAAGCAGAATTTTCATTATGTTCCAAAGCTTGGAAATTTTACAATGTAATCTCCATAGGAAATTGAAAACACTATTGCATCGACATCTGAAAGCAATCCTAGTCGAAGAAAGAATTCAAATATCCCCTGTAAGGAATGCATGATGTTGAAAAAAATCAATCTAAAAACGTGATAAATTTGTGAATACCACACATATTAAATTCCCTATTTGTTTATGTCAAAGGGAGGTAATTCGCGAAATCGAAAAATTGGACCTTGATTTTAGAGCTTGCTACTATAGATAAGTGATATTTTAAATGTCTTTCATGCAACCCGGATATGACCAATTCCGAAACAATAATCACATGTTTTCTGCGCATGCGCATATGCGGCATTAGATGTAATTAGCTCTAAACGCATTAAGGGCTGTAACTCTGACATTAAAGGAGACATGGCAATGAAATTTCGACAAAACGATTGCTGAAAGCCTGGGATATTGCGTCAAAATATATTTCATGCTGCTAGTTCGATACTTTTCCAGAAATTAGAATTCTTGCAGTGTAGCGTTTTCACTTTTGCTCGCTATATATACTGAACAAAAGTGAAAACGCTACACTGCAAGATTTCTTATTTCTGGAAAAGTATCGAACTAATAGCATGAAATATATTTTGAAGCTATTTCCCAGGCTTTCAGCAATCGTTTTGTAGAAATTTCATTGCCTTGTCTCCTTTAATGTCAGAGTTATAGCCCGTAATGCGTTTAGAGCTAATTTCACCGTATGCCGCATATGCGCATGCGCAGAAAACGCTTCACTATTTTTTCGCAATTGGTCATACCCGGGTGGCCGGAAAACACTTAAAATCTCACTTATTTCTTGCAGCTAGCTCTTAAATCTAGATCTAATCTGGCAATTTTGCGAATTACCTCCCTTTGACATAAACAAATAGGGAATTTGAATAGGTTGGTATTCACAAAGTTATCATGGTTTTCGATTGGGATTTTTTGCAACACCGTGCAGGCCTTACAGGGGATTTTAAAACCCTTTCTTCGACCTGGATTATTCCCAGATGTCCATGCAATAGCGATTTCAATTTCCTATGGAGATTACATTGTAAAAGTTTCACGCTTTAGAACATAATGAAAATGCTGCTTTGCAAACATTATTTTCTAAACGCTAGAACAACATTATGCACGTTTCTTTACATTTCCTTGCTGGTAACTTGTCAGACTACCATTTAGTGCAGTCTGGCATGGTTTGCATTCTTCTGCTTGGATTTCTGTAGGTTTAAATTGTGTAAAATTTCCGTTCAAATTGTACACCTGAAAAACGGACTCCTGTCACATTTAAAGGGTCCGTTTTTCATCCCCGTAATTAAGATCCTCAAAACGTTAAGTGCTTGGCACAACCTAGTGAATGAACAATGCGAAACATTTTCATTTGATTTTTTTACTTGTTGTATTTAGAAGAAATATAGCAAGCAAAGTAGGTGTAGCGTTTTCACTTTTGTTCAGTATATTACGACGTTTATTACTGTGTCAGTGTTGTAATTTTGTCATCATCCATATCCTCTCGGTCACTCATGCAAGAAATGATAATTATCCAATGAAATCGAACTTTCGGATTACGTCGATTCAATGTTTGGTCAATGAAGGCTAATTGGAAACTTTTTGCCAGATTTATGAATTGTAATGCAATTTACAGTGAACAATCAGATGATGAAATCCAGCCAATGACGCGATACAAGACGACATTCTCTATCGTAATAACAGAGTTCGATCATTCCAGACAAAAACGTAGTAAACGATGAGTGATGGAAAGAGAATAATGGGACAAGGTCATGACATAATATCGGAATGGTAAAAAATCAAAGAAACGGTAGAATATATCTCTTCTCTGTCGTGGTACATCTATCAGGGGAAATCTTCTAATTAGGATGTTTCAAAAAATAACGCCTTGTAGCCCCCAGTGAGGATCGAACTCACGACCCCTGGTTTACAAGACCAGTGCTCTAACAACAACAACTGAGCTATGGAGGCTATGCAGGTATGACATTTGAAGAATAAAATCAAAATTAATTGTAACAGTTATGATTTGTCATTGTTACATTGGCCACAGCTGCTGCTTCAAACACCCAATAGAAGCCATATCATACATTTGAACGACAATCTTAGACAATCTTAGAAACGGTTTCTTGCAGCATATAGACCACACAACAGTAAACCAGACAAATATGTACATAGGCACATTTTTGGCAATATCCATATTGCTCTCTCTCGTGTCAGAAATGTGATCAGCAATTCAAAGGGGGCGGGGGCGTCAACATCACGAATTAAAGTATATATGTAATCGTCTTCAACCAATTTAATTCCGCTTAGTCTATATTTTTGTCGTCTAGAAGAGACATCCTGATTATTCGATGCCTACATAACAACGCCTCATTATTTGTTCAACGTTGTCATGCTGTGCTTTTCTTTTTGTTTATTTCCCCAAGGATACTATCGTTAATTCTCCCCCAGCCTATATTGTTTGATGTTATTTTGGGACCTTCTTTGTCATCTATGGCATGAAATGTTGGAGAGATACACATTGATCATGATTTATTTGGTCTCTATAAGAACTGCCGATGAAAGGGAATGGTGGCTTTTCAAAATGAAATATTTCGCTTGAAATTCATCAAAACAACTGCTGTTTAAACTCATTATTTTGTCTCGTCGAAACTATAAAAAAGTACCCACAAAATAGGGTTTAAATTTGAAATGAAAAATAGAATATATTTGCAATGTACAAAACAGACACAGTAAAGTACACAGCAGATGTTAATTAATATACAAAATACGGGTATTTTGTACCCCTTTCGACACATTTAATTCAATATTCATGTACAAATTAAATGGCTGTTTTTATTTCAAAATTTTGTTAACATTTATGATGTAAATAGTTGGTGACGGGACAAGATTTTCACTTCGATAAATCAAACTAATCCAATGTCGACATAACGTTCGATTGTCAACTGTATATTAACGACATACTGATCATACAACATCAATTAGCCATCCTTCTATTCATTTTTTTGAATAGAAAGTATCATATGAAACATTAGTGGCCTTAAATTGGTAACAAAATACAATTTCCGCTGATTAGCACTGACAAAAATGAGAATTTATTTTGTGTAGACTTTTAAAACCTTACAATTATGGACAAACATAACGACCTTGGTGTCTAGACAAGACTGATTTGTGATTCTAACCCTTTCCCTGATGATGATACAAGATTTTTTTTCATAATCGAGAGTCATTGGACACGACAAAATATAAAATCAGAAAAACGGATGTAAATGTGTCCAATTCCGTTCGTGTCGCGATTCCGAGGCTCACGTTTACACAAATACATGTACCAATTAAAAGAAGGACAATCGATCGTAGTATATGCAAAACGACTTTCTATCCAATGTCCTAAATCTTGCAGGCGTGAGGCACCTTCAAAATCTGAAGTATTGCATTCATAATACCATTTGTTTGGAGTTCCTAATTGCATTGTTCACAATTATCTAATAAACATGTGCCAAAATATCGTGACCGTATTATACATCTTTGAACTATAGCCTTATCAATAAGAGCATGAACTTTATTATGACGCTAATCTATGTGAGCTTGGTTCTGAATACAAATAGTCTAAACTAACTGTTAGCCACATCAACTTTAGAATAGGTTTGTTCCGAAGCAAATATTACAATGTAGACATCCAACAATTAAACTGTGTATGACAGTGTACGTATATATGTTAAATTACGCCATATAGCAATGCTTTAAAAGTAAGATAGAAAAGAACAACAACAACTGAAAGTATGAGAAAGTATACAAAACGAAATTATTTAAGGTAGTTTCATTAAGTAAGTATATTTAAATCAAATATACGAAAAAGGCTTTACGATTGTTATAAGAACGAATAGATCTGCATTAAAATTACAAAATATTTCAGTCATTTTATCAATTAATGCATACAGTATTCTTATTTTGGTCCACTTGAAGTAAGTCTAAAATCCTATTTCAATCTGATCTGTTTACAAAATTTTATTCTAACTTCGATGAAAGAAATTTCTTCTCATATCAATGTACTCCAACCGCTTTGTCTGTCAATATTGAGGTATCTCATACATTTTTATTCTCATACAGACTTAAGCTAATTCACTACCCGTTTAATCAACAAAATTCAGGGAAACTCGATGATTTATCTTAAACATGGACCACTAATCGCAACCCATTCTTTTGTATTGATTTGTCAATACTTGTAGATGTTCCATGGTAAATAACTAAGGTTGATCAACATGTTTGACTTTCACTGGTAGATTACTCAGATTTTTCTTGTTCAGATTCTTTAAAGAAATCTGAAATAGAATCACGCAAAATGAATCATAAGAAATATAACGGAAATGCATTCCTTAGCTTTTGAGAAGATGTTCAAAAACTAAATTAAGGACCGAACGAATGTTTGACGGACAGATGGTAATGGTTATAGCTTGCTGACCTTATAGTCAGTGGTTATTAATTTAAATCGTTGTACATGTATATTGGTCAACATGCATGGCGTGATCGTTCCTATCTAGCTAGACTGGGTTCCAGACTGATCATTTTTCCCTCCTTTACTTTCTCCGGTCCAAAGATCCGTCTGGGGCCAAACGAATTTACTTCGCACTGCCATCTATGATTTTCGCCAATTTTTGGGGATGAAATCACGAACGATAACTCGTTCAGAAATTTATTTAGTGCTATATTTAGTAACAGAAATCCCCAAGGACTAGACTGGTCCCCGTATTTCTTCATGGAAATCAGGTACCCGTCTTTTTGAAGATTAGGCTAACAAATATTGCACAATTCAACAATTATTGGATTTCATATCTTTTGGTAAAGTGTTATTGCTAAGGGTTAAACGGTTGGCCACAAATCCTATATGGTGTCCGTCGCTTAACCCTTTTAAAAACGGCAAAAATTTTGACCGTTTTATTTTAAATACTGCTGACAGGAATGTTGAACAGAAAAGCATTTGTGAACCAAGCAGGTTAGAAAAAACTGAGGCAAAAGGAGAAAATGATGTTTATCAGCAATTTCTTCTTTCGCTTCAACGTTTCCACAAGCCCTTTCAATTAAACACGTTGAAACCAGGTCTTGTTTGAGAAAAGGTTTGCCCTTCCCCGAAAAAGACCGTAATTGGAAACGCTTGATCTAAAAGATGGAGAAAAAAGAAGAAAATTCTTATTACAATCAGTTTTCTCCTTTCGTCTCAATATTTTTTTACTGTGAACAAATGCCATCTTTATCAACAACAATTTTGTGGTTTACAGCGTTTTCAAATTTGATCAGTCGAGCTTTGTTCCTGTTAGAAAGGGTTGACTAATAACCAGAAAATAAAATTTCAATCTTGTCTCAATTCAAAGATATTGCTGACGACAATTTCAAGTAAATGATATGTACCAATTTTTTTCTTTATGTAGAAAATATTGCGAGAAATGAAGAAACTATTTGCCACAAGCAATTTCTTCATTGTTCACAATGTTTTTAAAAAGCTTTATCATGTGGGGTATCAAAAGCGTCAATGTGTGGGAATGGGTTAATGTGTGACACACTTACAGTAGACAATAACACATAACACCTCTTCTTATCAGTCTGTTCATCTTATACACCAATTAACCCTTTAACAAACGGCTGAAATTTAGACTTTCCCATTTTAGAAGATGCTTGCAGGCGACAAAATTTGAGATGATAAAGGTAGTATTTGTTTAAAATAATGCAAGAAAATACTCAGACAAAAGGAGAAAATGGTGAGTATCAAAATATCTTCCTAGCCTTTTCTATTGGGAAGGTCATGTTCGGAAAACGATTAAATAGTTTAAATGACGCATGGATGCGTTAGTTTTTACAAAAAAAAACCCAAAAAAAACAAAAAACAAAACAAAAAACAAACAAAAAAAAAAACCAAATTAAACAAAACAAAAAAAAACATTTTTTTTTCGAAAGTAAGAAATAGAACATAGCATTATTAACAACATTAATTTCTCCTTCAGTCGTAAATTTGAAGGAATTTGATAGTTAAACGAACTAGTGTTCGAACTAAAAACTGTTTTGTAATTGTTACAGAATAAATATATGCAGTTTGGGAATGGCTAATCTATCAGCATTGGATTTGCCATGGCTCACATAAAGACCTCTGTCTGCACGTTTTGAACATTTTAATTAAACATTTTTTTTCAACATTTTCCCCAGAATGCATTATCAAAAATCTATTCATCCGTGCAAAACCAAATTTAACCTGACACTGAATATGTGATTTTTACAAGCAAAACGAAAGAGCACCTTAGAAAAAATATGGGAAAATAATGAGAAAATGCTAGAATTTGCAGAAAGTTAATTAATTATCAACATTTCAATTATAATTCAATCCATTATAGCAGATGCTGCCTCTATCCCGTTAACGAGCCTCGTTTTAAAACGATAGGCTTTACATAGATTATACGGCTAAAAATAGATCATTCGGTTTATCGGCTTATCATTGGAAAATACCATGCTTGTTCCCAGGCGTCAATATCAACACGATCAAAAACGGATGCCGCAATATGTAACGGGTATTGATTTTTTTATGCGCTATCTTACAGACCAAATTGTATATTGACGACTGGACCCAGGCTACTATCTAGCAACTAACAGGCACTTTTAGACCTTTTAATTCGAGCTGGTATCTTTCATACCGTCTCGCCTTTAAGGTATTGAGAGAAAAAGAGGGCCATAGTGGCCCTAAATCGATCACCTAATTCAATCGTCTTCAAAAGTTTGACCCTGTGACCCATTTTTGAAGTCAGTTAACCCAAATTCAAATTTGAGCGGGATTTTATCAAGAAAAAAAATCTGACTAAATTTCAAGTTGATCAGGCAAAATATGTGGCATTTAAAAGACATGTATTTTTTTTCTAAGATTTCACCTTGTGACATAGGTTTTGATCCCAGTTGACCCCATTTCGAACTCATCCGAGTTTTTCAATACGATTATTCTGACGAAATTCCAAGATGATCTGCCAAAAAATGTGTCCTCTAGAAGGCATACAATGTTTTTTTCTAAAATACCCAATTTCAAACTTGTTCAAGATTTTATCAATACATTGATCCTGACGAAATATCAGCTAAATTGGGTTAAAATATGGCATCTAGAGTGCAAACAAGGTTTTTCTAAGATTTTCCCTGGAACCTGGTTTTTGACTCCAGTTGACTCAATTTCAAAATCGTCCAAGATTTTATCAAGAAAAGCATTCTGACCGAATATCAGCTTGACCGGGCTAAAAATATGGCCTCTAGAGTGCATACTAGATTTTTCTAAGATTTGATCCTGTGACCTAGTTTTTGACGCCAGTTGACCCAATTTAGAACTCGTCCGAGACCATAGGAGTCTGTGATTTGACTCCTAGCACCTAATGGACCTTTTTGTTACTAAAAAGGGTTCATTAGGTGCTGGGAGTCAGTTTACAGACCCCAATTTCAGAGCCTTCATCATACAAGGTAAGTGTTGACGACAGACAACGGACAGCGGATGACGGACATCCACCTAACCACAAAAGCTCACCTTGAGCAATTCGTGCTCAGTTGAGCTAAAACTAAATAAGATTGTAATATGTAACAAATTGTATGTATTTCAGAAAATTGTGGGCATACCGAGTAAATATTCACCCGGAACGAAAACAACCATATTTAGGCAGGTTAATGGTCGAATGTGTTGCAGAAGACAAAACATGCGCTACCAGAAACAGAAATCTTGATTTTGCATCATAGAAAATCTTGATAATAACCTTAAACCCACTACCAGACGACAAATGACAATTTCAAGAGACCGGAGTCATATATTGATGGTCTTGCTGGATTGAAAATATTGTAGAATATTCAGATGTTACTTGCCAAAACCTTCATTTTCAAAGGCGCCAATATGCAGTAATGGATTGAATTAACCTACCGTCTGCAAAACAAGGATTTGTAATGGAGAAAAGGTTACGGTAAAAAGCAAACACACGCAAACCACCAAGAATAAGTAGAGGAATGCTATAAACAAAGACAGAATATGTCAAGCTTAACCACATTTTATCTGGGGTTGATACAACATAACCAATTCACTTTAATGAAATCTGACAGCGTCTCGGTCTGATGTCTTGATCAAGATGTAGATTAATTTGAAATAAGATAACTTTCTTCCGATTTTCATTTATGTCGGAAATCACTAGTGGAATACTAAAATGACAAAGTTCGACTTATGTAAGTGAACCTAACGTATTTGATACATGTGGTACTGTTAGATAATGCTTATTGTAGTTTTCTTTTAAGAGAATGCTAATAAATACAGCCGGCCGAAAATTTTAAGTGGAAAAAACGAGCGTCACATCGTCATAAGATATTGAAATTGCAGAATGTTAATATTACGTAAAGCGATGTACATGAAACAGGTCAGTATATTTTATATCCCATTAATCATGGTCCGATTTGGTGTATGTGACACGTGGAAAACATCTGATGAAAAATTATCTTTGAACTTTTAACTTTATTCATTGGCACAATTTGACAAAGTTTATTGTCTTTGGCCATATTAAATAAATACATATGGTAATACAGTGTAAAATTACAATACATACGATATATGTGTCAAAACATTCAAAAACATTTACAAACAAAAGAATTAATGGACAGGTACCTTACATATAGTTAGTTGTAGTCCAAAACAATTTCAATTTGAACCAGTCTCAAATATAACCCATTTGGTTGCCTTCGATCGAAATTATATAGACAGTGAAACAATGAATGAATAAAAAATCGTCTATTTCTATCTAAATGCGTCAACAATACGACTTTATTACAGCACTAGTCTAATTGTGGTAGAAGCAGGAGGTCGGTTCACCCAAATGTGACTTGACTACCATTTATCTAATTATAAAGGTCTTATTTAGTTGTTATTCATTACTAATGTTTCTGTTTATACGCTTGGTTATCTTTTCTATATTGTCTGTACATGAACAAATTTTAAATGAATTAAAGTACACACGTATATCTTTCCAAATAAATGGTACTTTGGACTTTTGTTATTGGTTTTGCTGTTCTTGTTGTTTCCTCTTTGCCTCTGATGTACTTACTCGTACCAATTGCACTAAATATGGAGTACATATCTAGAGATTACGACAGAGTCTCAATTTTACGTGCATTACTCAATCGGCACTAGTACATACACAAGAACGTAATCTGAAGATAATTTAACTAGTTATCGTAATGCGTTAACATCATATCAGATACCACATGCATGACAATAGCGTATGAGAATATGCTTGCACATTATTTTATCAATAGGGATAGATCTAGTCTTAGACTAGGGTAATTATTTCAGCATTGCTTAATACTAGATAAAAAGACTACACTATATAGTAATACAAAATTCATATTGGTATGTTACAGTATTGGTAATTACAACGTTGCAATTAATAGACTTGTATGTCTGTGGAGGTCTATAAAGTTGTTTATTGTACATAAAAAACAGGAAATCCCAAATTTAGACTGTTTGTCTACTTTTACGAGATATTTTATTCAATGTAGAAACTACTTATACTAAAGTATTATTCCACCTATGACGGTTTCCCGTCTTTTTAATGGTATACGTGTTTACATAGATACATAACAAAATTTTAATTAATATGCTGTGGCTTAGAAGAAATCGTACAAGACCGATAAATAGTAGGATTGTTATTTGTACTCTATATGCCAGATAGCTAATCAACCACGAAATTAAACTTTATATTTTGATACGATATAACAAGATTTCGTATTTATAAGGATATATTGGAGATCGTTCGATCACGATATCATAGAAACTTGCGTGGCTTTTAAAGATACCTATGCTACTAGGGTGCTAGTTTCTCGAACATACAAAAGAGGAAAAATAAATTTAAGAAATATCTTTCGGATTTGTGAATCTGTATGTAAATATCACTTCTGTTCAAGGAGAATTTCATTTTGCACTTCTAAATGAAATCTATATCTTATGTTACCCTACCGAATTATTCTTTCTTATAACATCTTAGGAAACTGATCTTCGACACCTTTCTTTTCTACCTTAGATAATTCGATACATCGCAGATCAATGTTTGTATGCAAACTTCGATCGTCCCCATGTTGTTCAGATGCCTGAAATATCCAGCAATGCTCCTTTTCCTTAGACATAGTGGACGCTTAATAGTTTTTGGTATCACTAATGATTTCGTTAATCCGCAACTCTTTTTAAAGAATAATTTAATCATTTCCCTGGAGATGTTCTGTATAAATCTTTCAGTTTGGCTTTACAGAAAAGGTTTAATGTTCTCTGTCGTCAGTAATGTTCTTAATTGTACAAAATTATTTCAAATGATGACACTATAATTACTTTTTTTGCAGACAGATTCAGATAAATGGTGATATATATATATATGGACAAAAGTACAGGATAATTTAAGAGGAAAATTTCATAGTTAAAAACGATTATATATATAGAGAGAGAGAGAGAATCGTTTTTAACTATGAAATTTCCCTCTTAAATTATCCTGTACTTTTGTCCATTGTCCTTAAACTTACGCTTTAGTTATCCCTTACCCAAAGGAGACCTGATTTTCACATTTCCAAAAAAGCAATTCATGCGACACATTTAGAGAAAAACAAGGACGTGAAAATCATCAGCAATTTCTCGTTTTCTCATAATATTACTTATAATAGTTCAATACCTTTTTATACTATAGTATTCCTTGGGTATCACTTGTTGTCTTAAGCGTCAAACTAAGCTCGATTCATAGTTCCAAAAATCTTATCTCAAACCTATCGAAATGCATAAACTAAGTCAATTGTTATTTTGTTTGCACCATGGACTTGATTATTGGAGAGGTCACTTTGTTTAAGGAGAAAAAAATGGACTATGTCATTGTCAACTATATTTGGGTGCACAGTATCTTTGATTTGAGAATTTAAGTTTTGATATTCGAAACTTGTTTAAGGCTGCAGTTCCGAGGTTCTTGAATCTTCAATACACAATTCTGAGGCACTTTCTTCCACTTTAGAAAATTATATTCCAGCCTCCAACTTATCAATTATAATTTTACTTTAATAGTCTCGCCTTTTTTATTCACAAGTGTTCTACTTTTTCTAAACGGCATATGTCTATACTGACTGCACACTGCTGCAAAAAGGAAAAAAACCAACAGATGTCTATGAGACAAGGACTCTTTTTTTAAAAAAAATACAGATAGTGTATATGTACATGTTGTTTACCAGAATTTCCATATTGTATCTCAATATTTTCAAAGTTTTCTTTGCTATAACGAGTATATGCTTCATAACTATGGTATTTTTGAGAAAAAAACTGATGAAAGATCGATCGGATTATTGAATGCGATGCTATGATACTATGTTCTTCAATGTTCTTGTAATCCTACCACGCGGTACATTCGCAAGGAATGTCATTTGCGTTTACGCTTTTCCAGAGAATAAAGTTTTTTACAATGTTATTCAGCAGCATATTTACCAGTTCGCATCGTTTGCTATATTATAAGGAATTCTTACTTATTTTTTTTCCAAATCCTTACCCTATAGGAACTTAAAATCACTTGAATTAATTTGGAAACATTCATATCATGTCGAGAGGAATTAGGACATCTCTGTTGGCATGTCGGTCATTCACTATATAATCCCGCCCCACAGAGTGACATTCTATACTAAAATGGAGGCGATGGTCGAACTAAGTTGAAAGACATAAATCGGTGAATGAAGTTGCAAGACCAAAATCGTGGAAAAGTGGAGAAATATGACTTACGATTATTCTTATAATTAGTGTTGATTTGAAAGGAGCTGCAGACGTCATTATAAAAGTCACTAAACAGGGTGTACTTTTGTAAAAGCATAGAATACATAAAGAGAACGGGAAAACATTTTTTTCTATTCTCTCTATGTATCTCCGGACTGTCTTTTCAATGCTCGTCATTTTCAGATTTTGTTATACAGCAAAACTGTTTTACAAACATCGAAACCATAACAAATATTCCTGAATAAGGAAAACGAGTGTTTACAATAAACGAACGTCATTTACGTCTTTATTTTTGCAGATTGTTTCACTTCCCTACGCTCGTCGAGTATAATAAGAAAATCATTTTTTGTATTATTAAAATAATTCAGATTTAGAGGCGAATCTCGAATTCAAATCTTGCGCGTAATTGCGCCTCCCACATACAACAACAAAGAACGTATCTTGTTCAAGGTTATTTATGGAAATAACGTCATCGTTTATTCACTTATTAAGATGCCTACAATTTTTGCCCTTGGAATATGGTCATTGTCAATATTAATTCAATGCCGCTCCCATATTTTTGTTGTCTTTTTCACATGTGTCCATGGCAAACAAAACACTCCTGCGGGGGTTATCACTAGTTTTGTGTTCGTGATATATTAGCTGTGCGTCACAGAAACAAGGCATAACCCTGACCTAGGCATCAATATTTAACTTTTCTCATCAAATACTAGACTTTGACATCCATAGACGAAAGTTTTGGAAATAAAAATAAATCGGAAAGTAATGGAAGCCCATCACCCAAACATGCTTTCGGCTCTATTGATATGTAATTCCAAAGGTTTGTCGGTTTAGACTGGTTGGTAAATACGACCCAAAAATATCGGCCGAAGTGATTTCAATCTTTATATTCCCCCTTACTTTGGTACGGCACATTATTTCGTTATGAATTGATGTAGACATTTATATGGTTAAGATAGAAAAGAAATAGACATATATATATATATTATGTAATAATGCTTTAGCACTAATAGTGGTTGTTTATGTGCAATAAAGAGCTTTATAGACCTCGACAGAAATACAAATCTATTTCTTGGTATACTAATATCATGATATTTCCTAAAAGAAAAGTTAGGCAGTTATTAGGCATATTGTTTTGTAATTTGAAATAAGAAGGCTTTTCTTAACGAGAAAGATAAGAAGAGATCATAAAACTCAGAGCAACAGATAAGCAAAGCTCATTGTAGTAAAAATTTGCTATTTGGAATCAAAACCCAATGTTGTGGGTGCTCATTCGAGTCGTCTCATCGAGATGATTCCTATGGGAACTTATAACATACAGCCTGATCAGATGAATAATAGATGAAATATTGATTGTTTATTAAAATCAGTTATATAAAATTATACATGTATCAATCTTTTTTGTAGCTCTGTTACTGCTTCTTGTTGCTTGTTTCTGAGTTGCTTTTATGGTACCGCAATACTATGACTCCATCTTTACTTCTAATATGAATATTAAAAAAATAAAGCCTTCTAGCCCCAAGTGAGGATCGAACTCACGACCACTGGTTTACAAGACCAGTGCTCTAACCACTGAGCTATGGAGGCTGAATGTATCTAAAATAAAGAATAAAACAACAATAAATGAGTTTTGATTTGTCATTGGCATTGTTACATTGGCCACAGCTGCTGCTTCAAACACACAATAAAAGTCATATTATACTGTTTACAATCGAACAAGCATCTGGTATAGGGTCCCTTTTAACATTTAGACCATACCAACAATAAACCAGACCAACCGGTGTGTAGTCATATTCTGGTCAATATACATGTTGTTCTCTAATAACCCAAGAGACAAGTCTGTTTGTCTTCTTTCGTATCAGAAATATGGTATGCAGTTCATATGAAGGACCTCTAAACCACAAATTGTTTGGGACAGCATTAAAGTATGTATTAAATCGTCTTAAACCAATTTCAATTCCTCTCAGCCTTTTATTCTGCCGTCTAGAAAAGAGACAACACGGCAAGTGCTGATTATTCGATGCCTACCTAACAAGGGCTCATTATTTGTTCAACACTGTCATGCTGTGCTATTCTTTTTGTTTATTTCACCAAGGGTAGCATCGTTAATTCTCACCCAGCCTATATTGTTTGATGTTATTTTGGGACTTTCTTTGTCATCTATGGCATGAAATGTCGGAGAGATACACATTGATCATGATTTATTTGGTCTCTATAAGAACTGCCGATGAAAGGGAATGGTGGCTTTTCAAAATGATATATTTTGCTTAAAATTCATCAAAACAGCTGTTTTCTAAACTCATTATTTCCTCTCGTCGAGACTTTTTTAAAATGTACCCACAAAATAGGGTTTAGATTTGAAATAAGAAATAGAATTCTTCTCACCTTCGTATCTGTTGCTTTGCTCTTTCTTGTTTTTTTTCTCATTCATGTTCTGTCAGTGTGCCATATGGAAAGTAGCATATAGCGTTAAATCATGAAGCAAACGTAAAGATATATTTGCAATGTAAAAAGTAGATGTTAATAAATATACAAAATAAGGGCATTTTTGTACCCCTTTCCACAAATTTAATTCAATATTCATGTGAAAAATTGAATGGCTTTTTTATTTCAAATTATTTGGTTAACATTTATGATGTACAAAGTTGGTGACGGGACAAGATTTTCACTTCGAGAAATCAAACTAATCCAATGTCGACATAAAGTTAGGGTGTGAACTGTATTTACAACATACTAAAGAGAAACAGCAATTAGCCATGCATCCTTCTATTCAATTTGTGAATAGAAATTATCATGTGAAACATTAGTGGCCTTAAATTGGTAAGAAAATACAAGTTCCGCTGATTAGCACTGACAAAATTGAAAATTTATTTTGTGTAGACTTTTAAAACCTTACAATTATGGACAAACATGACGACATCGGTGTCTAGACAAGACTGATTTGTGATTTTAACCCTTTCCCTGATGATGATACAAGAGATTATTTCAAAATCGACAGTCATCGGACACGACAAAATATAACATCAGAACAACGGATATAAAAGTGTCCGATTTCTTTCGTGTCGCGATTTCGGGGCTCACGCTTACACACATACAAATTAAATGAGGAAAAATCAATCGTAGTTTACAAAACGACTTTCCATCCGATGTCCTAAATCTTGCAGGTATGAGACACCTTCAAAATCTGAACTATCGCATTCATGATACCAGTTGTTTGGAGTTCCATATTGTATTGTTTACAATTAAGAACTTTAATAAACATGTGCCAAAATATCGTGACCGTATTACACATCTTTGAACTATGGCCTTATCAATAAGAGCATGAACTTTATTATTACGCTAATCTATGTGAGCTTGGTTCTGAATACAAATAGTCTAAACTAACTGTTAGCCACATCAACTTTAGAATAGGTTTGTTTGGAAGCAAATATTACAATGTAGACATCCAAAAATGAGTATATAATGTTAAGATATGTCATATCAGTGCTTTTTAACAAAACAAAAACTCGTAACTGCAACTCGTTTTTAAGCTGCAGTTACGAGATCTTTGTTGAAAAGCGACGATATACTAATTTCCGTTTCATGATTCAGCTGAAATTCATAACATGATGGGTTTTCAGAATGGCATTTGTTAAGTAAAGGTAAAAAGGTTGGGTACAATTTCATAAATTTCACATATTTTTTTCAAATGCTTAGCGTGTTCATTCAGGGCCTTACTCAGAAAATATCACGAAAATGTATACAAAAAGAAAACATTTAAGGTAGTTTCATGAAGTAAATAGATCTTTATCAAAAGTAAGAAAACAACTTAACGATTGTTATAAGAACGAAAAGATCCACATCAAAAATCACACACTCAAATTCGATTATGGTCCACAGAATTGTGATATTTATATCTATCCACTTGAATTACGTGCAAATTTCTATTTCAATCTGACATGTAAACAAAAAGATTTTAATGTCAAAAATAGAAATTGCTTTTCATGCCAATGCACCCACTTTGTCCGTCAATATTGAGGTATCTCAAATATTTTTTTCTCAAACAGAGTTAACCTAACTCACTACCCGATCAATCTACAACATTCAGAGAAACTCGATGATTATTTAAAAAAAATGGACCACTAATAGAAACACATCCTTTTGTCTTGACTGGTCAATATTTGTAGATGTTCCTTGGCAAACCACAACTTTCAATGGTAGATAACTCAGAGCTTTCCGGTTAAAATTTTTTGAAGAAATCAGCAATAGAGTCACCCTAAGATATAACATATTGGAAATGCATTTCTTAGTCTTTGAGAAGATATATTCAAAGACAAAATTGACGCCCGAAGGAATGTTGGACGGACAGATGTAATGACAATGGCTTGCGGACTTTATAGTTTATATATTGATCAACATGCATGATGTGATTGTTCCTATCTTTAAGACTTTTTAATTCGAGCAGGTAATTTTCTTACATTCTCGCCTGAAAAGCATTGAGAGACAGATTGTTATTTGTAAAAGTGTGTATTTATTTTTTTTAGAAAATTGTAGGCACACCGAGTAAATCTTTTATTCCTTACGAAAAAAATAGATAAATAGGCAGGCTAATATAAGAATGCGTTTCAGTTGAGAAAACATGCGTTTCAGAAACAGATAATCTTAATTTTACATCATATGGTTCCTTGATGAATGAACTTAACACATTACCAGACTGCGAAATTTTAGGCCTTTTCAAATCTAAGCATGTTGCAAACGACAGTTTCAAGTGAACGGAATGAATTATATATTTTGGTCTTTCTGGATTGAAAACATTGTGGAAAATTCAGAAATTGCTTGCTATAAGTAATTTCTTTATTTTCCACAATGTTTTCCAATACCTTCATTTTGGAGTATGCCAATATACAGCTATGGATTAAAATAACGTATCGTCTGCAAACAACGTTTTGTATTTGGGAAAAGGGTTGCGGAAAAGGGCAAACATACACATGCCACCAGGACGAAGTAGGGGAAATACTATAAACAAAGGCAGAATGTCAAGCTTAACCATATTTTATCCGGGTTTGATACAACATAACCAATTTACCTAAATGAAATCTGACAGCGTCTCGGTCTGATGTCTTGATCTAGATGTAGATTAATTTGAAATAAGATAACTCTCTTCCGATTGTCATTTATGTCAGAAATTACTAGTGGAATACTAAAATGACAGAATTCGACAAATCTAAGTTAACCAAGCGTATTTGATATATGTGGTACTGTTAGATAATGCTTATTGTAGTTTTCGTCCAACCGAGTGCTGATCAATACATCCGACCGAAAATTTAATGTGGAAAAACGTGCTTCACATCGCCATAATACATTAAGATATTGCAGATTGTAATACTTTAATATGCGTATTCGACTGGACCGTTTGTTGATTAATTATTTTTCGTTAATTGACTATTTTCATTCGACTGACAAAAAGATGTCATAAAATTAAGTAACTTCTTAACGAAAAAATTCTGCGTTAACTAAGTCACGTGACAAAACGAGCAAGCCAAAATACTAATATTGTAGCTTAAAATTATTTCAATATGTACCTATTGCAATTTTATGGACAAACTTGAATAAATAGCCTATTGATAGAAAGGATATTAAAGTTGCTATAGCTGTCACGATTGAAGTTTTTCTGTTACCGAGTTCTTATTATCTGATGATATGAACAAAGCCTATTCCAACTGCATGAAACCAGTGAAAGAATGGTACATTGGTACATTTTCCCTTTCTTGCAATGTATGTCAGTATGTCATGTTTACAATGTCAAGGGCGAGTCGGAATTATCCGAGTCCTGAGCGGTTATAAGCGAGCGTCTACGGAATCTATTTTTAAATCGAGTGGAATGACGTCAGAGAATAAACAGTAAAAATTTAAAAATGTGAGATGTCCCTTAAAAGGTACCTTTTGGGAAGTATGTAGCAACCCTAATCAGTCTGTGCTTTCCTCGCAGACTGCGGAACTGTTGACACTAAGTTGATACTCTGGATTTCCATGTTTTTTCCTATCACACTATATAATTATTATCTAAATACGGATATCGTTGGCGCTTGCTAAATGTGATTTGTCTCTCGAAATATGGTATTCTGCTGACTTCATAGAAGCATGCTTTTAGCATGACGAGTCAAGCAGAATCTGACCCTTTCCCAATTAAAACCTTGTTTTGATGTCACCATTAGAAGGGATTGAGAACACATTGAGGTAATAGGAGAAAATCTTGATAACAAGCAATTCCCCCAGTTGCTTAGATATTTTCTCAGTTTTATTTAATTCAACAAATCCTATCTTAACGTGCATGGTTTGTCGTGTTTAAAACTTTCAAATTGAATATCAAACTTATTGCCGTTTGGAAAAGAGTGAGACATGACTATTAAAATAACTTCAGTTGGTTAACCCTTTCCCATACAAGACCTGCTTTGGACTTCCTTTTTGCAAAAACACAGGAAACATTGAGACAAAAGAAAGAAATGCTAATTGTTAGCAGCCTCTCCAATTACCTAAATATTTTCTATGTCATATCGTAAATAATTCACATATCAATGTCATTGGTTATGCAGTCTTCAAACGACTTTAATTGAGAAGAGTTTTATTTTTTGTCATTTAGGGAAAGAGTTGAACATTTATTCGTAACCAGGCACGTGCAGAAATCCCGTGAAAATCGGAATGTTTCAAATTTTTTACCCGTCGCACTAAAGAGGAACCTTCTGCAAAGTATAAAAGTATAGACAATATCCAGCCTGTGCGGACTGCGCAGACTGACAAGATTCGAGACTCATAACTCGTACGTAATTTTCTGGGCCTCGAAAAATTTCTCTATCTTACAATGTGTTCATTTTCTAAATGCAACATCTAGTTTACGTCTGCTTAGTATGAGTCGTTTCTCGAAATTGTGTTTTATTAACTTCCCGTAAATTCCCTTTTAGCGTGACGTGTCACTTTTATTAGATACCTTTGTATCACATGATTACCAGACTATAAACGAATATTTACGGCTTGTGCAGATACCCGAAATATGTAATATATAAATCTATATATAGACACAATTGTAAACACCCAACAAATTTTTGAGTGCCATGGAAAGTTAAAATGTCAATATACATGTGCTTATTGTTGGTAAACAGCGCATGGTTACTCGCTTGAAATACGGCGTTTCTGCATCTTTTTGCTCATACTTTAATACTGTAAACCCTTTTTTGGCAAATTGGCAGGTTTTTTGACAGCTATTATAACTTTAAAAGATAAAATCAATAAAGATGGTGCTTCATTTACGGATGCACACGAAGAGGTTTCATCGGGTGTTTCCGTTACCGAATAGTAGGGAGAAAGGCCGACGATGCACAGATTTCAAAAGGGCGACATTTACGTTAACTAATTCCGTCTTTTGTGTTCGACTGAATGAAAATCGTTGACTAATGGTGGTGGTCTGCGCAGGTGGGCAGAGCTAAGCGTTACTTAACGAAAATGTTGCAGTCGAATAGGCCTAATATTACGTAAAGCGATGTACATGAAACATTATTTAATCCCACCAATCATGGTCCGATTTTGTGTATGTGACAGCATGTAATTCCAATATTCTACACAAGAATCCCTTGAATAAGTCTCAGGCAGCACGCTACCTGGATAACAATTGGTGAAAAATTATCTTTGAACTTTTAGAACTTTATTCATTGGCACAATTGGACAAAGTTTATTGTCTTTTGTCATATTATATAAATAGATATGGTAAAACATAAACATATACAGTGTTACAATACAATGTATGCGATATATTTATCGAAAACATTCCGTAAAGCATTATTATCTCTTTGACGACTTCTTGCCTTTCTTATTATCAAGTAAATATTTGCGAACATACGAATTAATGGTCAGGTATCTTACATAAAGTTGGTTGTTGTCTGCAACAATTTCAATTTAAACCAGTCTCAAATATAACCAATTTGGTTGCCTTCGATCGATTATATAGACTATGAAACAATACATTATAAACAATCATGTATTCCTATCTTAATACGTCTTCAATACGGCTTTATTACGGCACCAGTCTAATTGTGCTAGAAGCAGGAGGTCGATTACTACCCAAATGTGACTTGAATACTATTTATCTGATCATTAAGGTCTTTTTAGTTGTCATCCATTAACAGTGTTTCTGTTCATATGCTTGGTTATCTTGTCTATATTGTCCATTATTATACTATGTATATGATATATACTGTGCAAAAAAAGTTTAGCACGTTTTGAAAGAAATTATTTTTTCAGTATCTGAGTATTCCATAAATAATGCTTTATGCTGTAAAGTTGTCTCGATTGACAACAATCACACATACAGAGCGTGTGTGAAATGAACAGTCAGGATATTGGACAAAATCCAGATAAGCAAAAGTCACCTGCGTCACGTGTGCAGTGTCATCGATATTGTCTAGCTTGTCTAAAAACACACGATTACACAGACCTTTTAGCAGAATCAATTTAACTGTTACAAATTCTTTGAAATTGATAATTGGAAGGCGAAAAGTAATGACGTTAGATCAACGTCAGAGATCTCTTAGCATGTTCCAATGAGGCATGCCTGTTAGAGGTGTCGCTTTGCATTTCAATAGGCATAAATCGACAATCAGACGCCTACGGTACAGATTTGATACAGATTTGGTCGCAAATGATCGACAGAAATCTTACAGATCGCGTAAAACGACGTTTAAAGAGGATAGTTTCAATGTGACGATCTGACGACGTAACAGATGTCCGTCTAGTAGGAAGTTAGCCCGACTCCTCTGGGACGTCACGGCCACTACAGCTAGTGACGAAACTGTCCTGGATATGTCCTGTATAGCTTGAATCAAAACCTGCCGACCTCGTGTCAATGAGGTTGAGGCATCAGCAGGCAATGCGTCAGTGGGTATGGGCACGTTGCTATTGAACCAGGAGACATTGGAGTGATGTCCTATTTAGTGTTTACAGACGTATCAGCTTGTACATGGCATTTCAGAGGCCAGGCTAGCGAAAGCCATGACGTCTTTAACGTCCTTGACTGAGCGTCCTCTGCAATATGAATGGGGCAGAATTTCCCTGTGTTCAAACAGAAAGTCGTTTTATGGCGACCAAAGCAGTTCTGCTGGTGAATTTACTCGATATTGAAATTTGCCTGACTTTCGATGTCTGACCCCTATGCACTTTAACGTAAGATATCAAGTTAACGCTTTAGAGTTTTGACACAAAATTTTCAGGAAACGTCAGCAAAATGAATATAATCAAAGTATTGTTATCCTTTTAAAGATTTTACTATAGTTTTTAACTGGGAACCAACATTTACCGAGTGTGCTAAACTTTTTTGCACAGTATATTACATATTATACTATCAATATATTATCAAATAGAATTAAGTACATTGTATAACCTTGTATCTTTCCAAATAAATGGTACTTTGAATGTTTGTTGTCGTTTGTCTTTTCTTGTTGTTTCTGTGTTGATTTTGGTGTACTTTCTCGTACCATGTGTCCTAAATCGTGGAATGCATTCTACAGATTATAACAGATAGTCCCAACTTTACGTTTACAAACCAATCGACACTAGTATACAAAATAAGAACGTTCATCTGAAGATAATTTAACTAGTTATCATAATGCATTAAACTTGTTTTTCACATCATTTACCACACGCATGAAAATAGAGTATTAGAATATGCTTTCAATTTTTATCAATAGAGATAGATCTAGTCTTAGACTACACTAGTGTTCATTTCAATATTGCCTAATGCTAGAAAAACGAATTAACTAATAATATAGTTTTCATATTAGTATCTTACAATATTGGTATTTAGAACATTGAAATAAATAGATTTGTTATCTATGGAGGTCTATAAAGTTGTTTATTGTACATAAACAACCAGGAAATCGCTTTAATCCAGACTGTTTGTCTGCTTTTATGATATAATTTTCATTTTAGAAGCTACTTGTACTAAAGCATTATTCCATCTATGTCAGTTTCTTGTCTTTCTTAATCGTATATGTGTCTACATAAATTCATATCAAAGAAACATATTTCTTGTAACTCAGAAGCAATAATACAATACCGAAAAATATTTAGGTTTGTTATTTTTTGCACTATATGATAGATAAACAAGCAACAACAAAATGGGACCACATTGTAATATTGATAAGACAATATTTGGAAATCGTTCAGTTACAAAATTATAACACGTTTCCGTGAAATCCATAAATAGCAAAAGAAGAACTGCATCGGTTTATATCTGTCAACAAAGACTCTATATAATTATGCTTTGTGTATGCGCCAAAACTTCATCAATGGCGTCACTTAACCGCCAATGCGTTTCCTTCGCCGAAATCTAGATTATGATAGAATTTCCACAAAATAACACATTTAGACTGTGCGTTTGTTATTTAGAGTGTTATAATGGAGATAATAACAAGATTAGGGGTCTTCATTAATAATAACAAGTTTAGAGATCTTTACTGCCAAATAAAAACCTCTGTGTTCTGAACTACATGTTAAGGTAAATACCTCGGCGCTGTGCGCCTCGGTTTTTACCTACACATGTAGTACGTCTCACATCGGTTTTTATTTGGCAGTAAAGATCTCTAAACTTGTTATTATTTCTTAAATATATTTTCAGGACTTTAAAAGGGGTCCTTGCTTGTTTGTCGAACATACAAACATCAGAAATATAGTCAAGAAATATCATATGAACTGGTCAATCTGTGTATTTACGAGGGACGGTCGGAAAGAAGTTGGACTTTTCGTGCTGCTGTCTCTCCATTTGCAACTGTATAAACACATTATATATTGGTGGAATCTTCTTCCATTTGCCAATGATGTGGTCAGTTTATTTTCAAAAATAGTTGTATATATACAATTTTCTGTCCACTTATATGTGATAGGTGTTTTATGTATCACAGGCTATTTGTAAGAGGAACAGCAAGGGTAACCAAAACAAAAGAACATGCTAGTCATTTTAATCGCGAAGAAGTTAAGTTTTTGAACTATATTATCAGTGAAGACTAAAAGAGGGTTCATAATTTTGAACTTGGGTTAAAAAATCAGTCAAAGCAGTCATGGAAACGAGCTGGTTCCCCACCCGTGAAAAGATTAAGCTGTTACCTTCGGTAGGTAGTCATATTTGTTGCTTTTGGGGATTCACGAGAATTGATAGTTACTCATTTCATGTCAAATGGTAAAAACTCTCATCGCCAAGTACAATTCTGAAGTAATTCAGAAGAATCTAAGAATAAATGCTGAAGTAAACGCGTCCCAGATAACGCACGCTCCCATACCACCGCATTTATAGTGGAGATTATCAACGATTACACATATAATTAGTTGTTTTACTCTTCTTATAGCCCAGACCTCGTCCCACGTGACTTTTATTTGTGTCTAGAACTGAAGAAAATGCTTGTTGGGAAGAAATTTGAGACCAGGGCGCCTTTGATACCGGCTGTTACGCCGTACCTAATACAGTGGGTCTACGCCATGGTTAATAGTGGAAATAATAAAGCTCCTACGAAGATGGCAAAATGCATACTCATAGATTGAAAATTTGTTCAAACAGTGTAGAAAGAATTTTGTTAAAAAGTTGAATAGTTTTAGAGAACTAGTCAAAAGTCCAACTACTTTCCGACCGTCCCTCGTAGATAATTTTTGGTAAGGGAAAATTCGAGTCAACTTCATTTAGCACCTTTTAAATCAAATCTGCGATATGAATTTCTTTGCCTTTCAACCTATTTTATTCTTATAAGATTTGTAAGAATCTGGTCCACGACTTGGTACCAGCGCTATTAAGATTATTTTCATTCCTTCCTTAGAAAATTCGATACATTAGACCAATATATGTATGCAAATTCTGGCTATTTCCATGTTGTAAAAATTACTGAAATATTTAACAATTAAATATTAAATATTTAAATGTCCTTTTCATGTCATAGCGAAGCTAAACATTTGTTAGGAGTCTCTCGAGATTTTATTAACTCGCTTTCTATATAAAGGACAAATAAATGTGTTCCTCGGATATGTTCTGTATAAATCTGTCAGTTTGGCTCTACAGCAAAGGTTAAATGTTCGCTGTCGTCAGTAATGTTCTTAATTGTACAAAATTATATCAAATAATCACACAATAATTACTTTTGCAGACAGATTCAGCTAGATGGTGATATATAGAATCGTTTTTAACTATGGAATTTTCATCTCTAATTATTTTGTACTTTTGCCCATTGCCCTTGAACTTACGCTTAATTAACCCTTACCCAAACAAGAAATGATTTTGACATTTCCAAAAAAGCATTTCAGGCGACACATTTAGAGAAAAGGAGGACTTGCTGACCATCAGCAATTTCTCATTTTCTCACAACATTCCTCATAATACTTCAATATTTTATCGTACTAAAGTATTCCTTGGGTATCACTTATTGTCTTAAGCGTCAAACTAACCTAGATTGAGAGTTCCAAAAATCTTATCTCAAACCAATCGAAATGCATAAAATAAGCCAAATGTTATGTTGTTTGCAATATTTACTTGATAACTGGAGAGATACTTTGTTTAAGGAGAAAAAATCGACTTTGTCATTGGCAACTTTATTTGGGGACACTGTATCATTGATTTGACCTTTTAAGTTTTGATATTCGAGACATCGTAAGCTTGTTTTAAGCTGCAGTTCTGAGGTTTTAGAATCTTCAACATGTATGTCATAGGATACGGTGTTTGATCAACATTTTGAATTATTTACCTTGTAGAAACTAAAACTCATTTGGATTGTTTTGGTATTTCTTATAATCCCTCGGTTGGAAAAGGGTTATTAAATTACAACTTCTATGTTAGCATGTCGGTCATTCACTATATAATCCCGCATCACAGAGTGACATTCTATACTATAATGGGGCGATGGTCGAATTAAGGTGCAAGACCTATATCGGGGATTTAAGTTTAAAGTGACATTTCAGAATTATTTTTACATAAATTTTACTTTTATTCTGTCTGAAAGAGCATATTTTCTTATGAAAATTCTGAAAATGTCAAGCCAAAATGTTGGACCGTTTACGAGAAATATATATTTTTTTGTACTAAAATTAAACAAATTGTTGTGGACAACAGTTCAGA
Organism: Fragum sueziense; assembly: GCA_963680895.1. Lineage (NCBI taxonomy): Eukaryota > Metazoa > Mollusca > Bivalvia > Cardiida > Cardiidae > Fragum > Fragum sueziense. The sequence goes on along the minus strand of OY804598.1, from coordinate 36,479,796 downwards.
TTTATATAGAATTTGTCATTTCTGTCTCACCTTTGAAGGCATATTTTTCGCTTACAAATAACAACTTCAAAAAACTGATAACATATCTACGCATTAGAATAAATAATCTTTGCACCAAGACATACTTTTAAATAATGAAATAAATGTGAAATGTCCCTTTAAAGACCTATCTCGTTGAAAAGTTGAGGAATCTAACTGAAGATTACTCTTGTAATTGGTGTTGATTTAAAAGAAGTTGAAGACATTCATGAAAAATCACCAACAGAAGATATTTAGACAAAAGCATAGAAGACATCTAGAGAACAGGAAAATGTTTTTCTGTTCTCTCTATGTATTCCCGGACTGTCTTTTAAATGCGCGTCAATTATAGAAACGTAAGAAAGCAATGTCAAGTTTCAAAGGTTCGAGTAAAAGGTTTATTTCTATAAACTTTGAAACCATAACAAATATTCCGTAATGATTAAGGAATACGAGTGTTAACAACAAACGCACGTCTTTAACGTTATTATTTTTGCAGATTGTTTCGTCGAGTATAATGAGACCTGAAAATTAGATTTTATGACTAAAATAATCCAGAATTAGAGATGAATCTCAAATGTTAAACCTTGCCTGTTATTGTGCCTCCAACATTATCCTACAGTAGCACAAAAAGTCTCTTGTTTTGGGTTCTTTATGTAAATAACGTCATCGTTAATTGAATTATAGATACCATATATTTTGCCTGCGGAATATGGCCTTTGCCAATGTTAATTCAATTCCACTCCCATATTGTTGTTGTCTTTTTTCAAACGTGTCCATGGCAAACAAAACATTTCTGCGGGGATAGCTCACTTGTTTTGTGTTCGTGTTATATAAGCTGTGCGGCTCTGAAACTAGGAATAATTCTTGCCCAGGCATCAATATTACACTTTTCCCATCAAAGACTAGAATTTGATATCCATGGACAAAATTTCAGGAAAAAAATAAATGAGACAAAATCGGAAATGAATGGAAGCTAACCAACAAACATGCTTACGTGTGCTTTAAACTTAAGCAACATGGCATCTTCTTTATACAATTACAATAATCGGTCGACGAAAATAAAAAAAATCAAATTTTGATCTGCTATCGGTAACCGTGATCGGTTAACATCGCATCCGGTTGTAAGTTGTAGTCGCAATTAAAAAAAGGTTGCAGGAAATGGAATTAATACATTTTGATAAAAAATAAATTAGGTACAATAAAGAATAAAACTATTTAGGCAAAATGAGAACTTTTTGTCATCAGCATTTCGATGCTTTTCTACAATAAATCTGATAACTACAGCTTGTTTTAAACGGCAGTTACTAGTTGTTGGTTTTTGTTGTTGTTGTTATTGTTTTGTTGAAAATGGACGTTTTTTTTTGTTTTCGTTACATGTTTTATCACTTGTGTCATTGCTATAACTAACGCAAAAAATCAAGCCATAACTTGAGTCAACCTCTTTTTTGCAGCTGATCTTCGATGTACGTATATGCAGCCAACAACTTGACCGCTATAGTATAGAATGTCAGTATGTACAGTACAGGATTACAACGGGGAATGACCGACTTATTCTTAGATGTTCGAGATCTAATCATCAAAAAAAAAAAAAAAAACGAGGAAAGAGAAAATGCGATTTACTTGTAAACGTTCTTGTAAGTGGTCTTTTATGCCACAATGACACTCTATTCATGCGTCTTATTCACCATAATTCATTAATCGATATTTTGATTCTCAATTACATAATATACCATTTTAACGGACGAGACATCTATCTCGACCAATCGGTTCGATTGTTATGTAAATCAAAAGGTATGCTGGTATAGACTGGTTGGTGAATACCAAGCAAAAGATCTAGATCTAAGTGATTTCCATCTCTCTGTATTCCCCTTTAATATGGTACGACATGTTTTATTTTATTACGAATTGATGTGGATATTTATAAGGTTAATATAGAAAAGAAGTCGATATAGATAGAATAATGCTTTAGCACAAATAACTTTCATGAAACATAAAGGATCTTGGGCATAGACTAATAGTCTAGATTTGAGATGATTCTTGGTTGTTTATGTAACATAAACAGCTTTATAAACCCCGACAGAGAGACGATACCATTATAGTTATACTAATGTCATAACATATAAGACTAACAGAAATATTCAAAAGTTCTTAGTGCATAATATTAATGTTGGGATCTGAAATAAGAAAACTATTCTAAACTACGAGTACATGTATTCTGTTTCTCCTGTACATCAACGACATTGCGGAAAGGACAAAACACTCCGACACCAGACTTTTTGCCGATGATGAGTACTGTACAAGCCAATTACATGTCCAGGAGATGCAGCACAACTGCAAGAAGACTTCACTGGTCTTGAAAACTGGGAGATGACATGGCAGCTGGGCTTTTTTCATGCCAATCGGAAACGCAAGGTCATTACATCCATTTATAAACGCCGTGGACATGTCCTCCACACTGTTGACTCAAGCAAGTACCCGGGCGTCACCATCTCTAACAATCTGACCTGGGACACCAATATCCAAAGCGTTGCTGGCAAGGGGCACAGAACAGTCGGCTTCTCGAGACGTAATATCAGAGACTGCACTACTCCAATCGAGTGTACCTACTTGACACTAGTCCGAACAGCCATGGAATATACAAGTGCGGTCTGGAACCCTACCAGCAAAAGTCCACCACTTCGTTGGAACAAATTCAACGAAGGGCGGCCCGTTATGTCTCCAACAATAACACGGACCGCATGCCTGTAAGTGTCACCAAAATGGTTAGGGACCTTCAATGGGACAGCCTCGCCCAACGTCGGAAAGTCATTCGCCTCACTATGATGTACCGAGTTGTTCATGGCCTTGCATATGGCGTACCAAATGGGTCAAAAGTCTATTTAGAGCGTGCACGCATAAAATATAAAAATATACGCGTCGACGCGTAAATTTTATGCGTCGACGCGTAAATTTTTAACTGCTCGCGTAAATATACGCGTCGATGCGTTTTTTTATCTACCAATCAGATCCTTCATTTCATCCATCAATTTTATGGTATAAAGGGAAAGGTACATAGGCCTAGTCACATACACCATTTCACATTCACATCACGGCCAAAGCACGTCTAAAACAGGGGATTTGTACAGTATGATTTTGGACATGATGTAGACGCGGAATCGTGTTTGACCGTGCCTTAAGATACGTAGTAATTTGTAGTAACATATTCCACCTTAAAGCAATTTCGATTTGCTTTGGACGACATAAAAAGCAACAAAGCGTATGAATGGGAACATCCTTAACGATGTATGGGTAATAAGAGGCCTTAGTAATCAGATAAACGGTATTCAAGTCACATTTGGGTAGTAATCGACCTCCTGCTTCTAGCACAATTAGACTAGTGCCGTAATAAAGCCGTATTGGAGACATGTTTAGATAGAAATAGACGCCTGCTTATTCATTCAAGACCTGGTTTTGACGTCCCTGATAAAACATGATTGGGAAAACATTGAAACAAAAGAAGAAATTGCTGATAACCAGCAGTTTCTCCTTTTCCCTTTCCCAAACGGCAAATTTTCAAGTGAATCCACTTCAAAAACTGCTACAAAAGACAAAATGGATGTTATTAAAGATAGGATTTGTGTAAAATATGGCACAGAAAACATGGAGACAAAAGAAGGAACTGCTTGTTATCATCAGTTTCTTCTTTTGTTTCAATGTTTTCCCAAGCCTTTTCTATTAGGGACGTCAAAACCAGGTCTTGTTTGGGAAAGGTTTAAAATACGTTGTAATTTGTAGTAACATATTCCACCTTATTGCAAGTTTGATTTGCTTTGGATGACATAGAAAGAAACAAAGCGTATGAATGGGAACATCCTTAACGATTTATGGGCAATAAGAGGCCTTAGTAATCAGATAAACGGTATTCAAGTCACATTTGGGTAGTAATCGACCCCTGCTTCAAGCACAATTAGACTAGTGCCGTAATAAAGCCGTATTGGAGACATGTTTTGATAGAAATAGACGCCTGCTTATTCATTCTTTGTTTAACGGTTAGTACCAATTCTATCTTTAACGGCACAATGGATTTGATTAAATCTGATTAAATTAAAAATTAAAATCCAAGATAAACTTAGGAAATCAGTCAAAACGGAGAATCTAAAAAGAAAATATTAAAATCCTTTCGTCATCTACACTGTTTCTAAAGGCTACTGTTTTGTGTTTTAAATAATGTCTTAGAGTCTCTGTGATTTCTTATTCAAAAATCTATTTTGAAACATTAATGATAGATACGAATATGCTGATTACCACTTAATCCCTCCAGAAGAAGTTGGTTCCTTTTTTCAATGTTTTCAGATATGTAGCTTCAAGCCTAGTTTGAAAGTGCAATCATCGGCCACCTACAATTCTATTGATTTGACGCATCTTTTTAGATTTATTCTAAAAGTTCTTTATGACGAAAACCTTATTAAACGGCGAACAAAACAAACGACAATTCCAGGCAGAAATGTTATGTCGACTATGAGAAAAATGTGAAAAAAGAAACCATAAATATGGGATCGGAATTGAATTAACATTGACAAAGGCCATATTCCATAGGCAAAAATATATGGTATCTGTAAGTGAATTAACGATGACGTCATTTACATAAAGTACCCTAAACAATAGACTTTCTGTATTCCTGTAGGAGAATGTGGGAGGCGCAATTACAACCCAGGCTTGAAAATTGAGATTCCTCTCCTAATTCTGGATTTTTGTTTGATTATGGAATCTAATTTCCCGATATAATAATAATTGACGAATATGGGGAAGTAAAATAATCCGCAAAAATACTAGATTGTTTTCGTTTGTTGTTAAGCCTTTTTAAAACGCCACATTTTATAAAAAGAAATAAAGCACGCTGTAGACCACATATTAAATGCTGAAAAATGTAAGATTTATGTAAAACGAAACAGAATTTACTGAGGCAAAAGAAGACATTTTAGGTAATCAATGTTTCCCAAATATTCGCTATCAAGTGTCAAGTAGGTACGTCTAAGCTGGGTCTTGTTTGAGAAAGGTTTAACCTTCGTCTGCAAAACAAGGATTTCTATTGGGGAAAAGGTCACGAAAAAAAAGACAAACACACGCAAGCCACCAAGAATAAGATTGGGAAATGTTATATAAGCAAAGACCAAATGTCAAGTTAAACCATATTTTATCTGGGTTTGACACAGCATAACCAATTTACCTAGTAAATGAAACCCGACAGCGTCTCGGTCTGATGTCTTGATCTAGATGTAGATAAATTTGAAATAAGATAACTCTCTTCCGATTACCATTTATGTCGGAAATCACTAGTGGAATACTAAAATGACATAGTTCGACTTATGTAATATTGTGTTAAAGTCAGAGATTGCTTGCCAAAACCTTCATTTTGAAGGGGCGCAATATGCAGTAATGGATTGAATTAACCTATCGTCTGCAAAACAAGGATTTGTATTGGGGAAAATGTCACGGAAAAATACAAACAAGCGCAAGCCACAAAGAATAAAATGGGGAAATGTTATATAAGCAAAGACCAAATGTCAAGTTAAACCATATTTTATCTGGGTTTGATACAGCATAACCAATTTACCTAGTAAATGAAATCCGACAGCGTCTCGGTCTGATGTCTTGATCTGGATGTAGATTAATTTGAAATAAGATAAATCTTCCAATTGTCATTTAAGTCAGAAATTGCTAGTAAAATGCTAAAATGACGAAGTTAGACAAATTTAAGTGAACCTAAAGTATTTTATACATGTTGTACCGTTACATACATGTATATTGTAGCTTTCGTCCAACTGAATCCTGATCATTGCATCCGACCGAAAATTTGATATAGAACACGCTTTCTGAAGTATTGCAAAACAATACCAAGTCCCCTACCGGCTTTATATATGTGTTTAGAAAAAGAAGCCCAGAAAATTTCAAAGTCCAGCATCCGTATCTTCCTCAAAAATCACTGGACCGCAAAGAAACTCGCCTTTGTTCTGTAACTTATCAATGTGGGTCTACATACCAAACATCAGCTCAATAGCTGCAAACATTAAGAAAAACAGTCTGGAAAACTGTGATTTCCCAGAAATTTTCTAAGTCCAGCATCTGTATCTTCCCCAAAAATCACTGGAGCAGAACGAAACTCAAATTTGTTCTGTAACTCATCAATATGTGTTCATATACCGAAATTCAGCTCAATACCTGCAAGCGTTTAGAAAAAAAGTCTGGAAAACTGTAATTTCCCAGTAATTTTCTAAGTCCAGCATCCATATCTTCCTCAAAAATCACTGGACTAGAACGAAACTCAAACTTGTTCTGTAACTCATCAATGCGGGTCTACATACCAAAAAATCAGCTCAATAGCTGCCAGCATTAAGAAAAAAAGTCTGGAAAACTGTTATTTCCCAGAAATTTTCTAAGTCCAGCATCCATATCTTCCCCAAAAATCACTGGACCGGAACGAAACTCAAACTTGTTCTGTAACCCATCAATGCGGGTCTACATACCAGAAATCAGCTCAATAGCTGCCAGCATAAAGAAAAAAAGTCTGGAAAACTGTTATTTCCCAGTAATTTTCTAAGTCCAGCATCCATATCTTCCTCAAAAATCACTGGACCGTAACGAAACTAAAACTTGTTCTGTAACTCATCAATGCGGGTCTACATACCAAAAATCAGCTCAATAGCTACCCCTGTTTAGAAAAAAAGTCTGGAAAACTAATTCACCGGACTGACGGACAGACGGACGGAGGGACAGACAGACAGACGGACGGACTGACTGACGGACAGAGTGCAAACCTAAAGTCCCCTTCGGCTTCGGCTAAAAAAGAGCGTCATATCGCCATAATACAATATATATATTACGTAAAGCGATGTGCATGAAAGAGGCCAGTATAGTTTATATCCCATCAATCATGACCCGATTTGGTGTATGTGACAGCCCTTTACACCAATATTGCATATATCGAAATCCTACGAAGAAGTCTCAGGTAGCACACTACGTTGATAACAACTGGTGAAAAATTATCTTTGCACTTTCAACTTTATTTATTGACGAACATTGACAAATTCCATTGTCTTTGGTCATATCAAATAAATAAATATGGTAAAACATATACACATACAGGACTACAATAGTCCGGCAGAAAGAGCACTTGACCTGGATTTGAATACCATAGAAAATGTTTTTGTTGTTTCT